>CM063594.1:3967115-4246794 GCA_032356905.1 Salix exigua | reverse complement strand
CAAATGTTTTCGAGAAAATTCTTTTGGTGCATGCAGAGGTTGAGTTTTATTCTTTTATATCGGGGACTTGCTGCAAAATTATTCTTACTTCATACTGCATGTTTATAGGATCGCGAAATCCATTTCACTGAAGCAGGTGGATGCTGGATATTTCCTCCACTTGACGTAAGGTGTCTTGTACAGAGCTTGAGAACCCTGCTGAACCTCTGATAATCTGTGAGTTGCTGCACATGTTACATGGCAGAGCTTACGAATTTATTTGTTTTATATTGAAATTTGAAAAAAATTAAGAAGAAATAGTAGTAAAGCCACAAAATACCTTAGTTTAGCTTCTGATAGATTTACAAGATGGGTCGACTATGCTGCCATTACTTCTTTATTATGTCCTCACATGTTCCCTTGGGTATGTTACATATTAAGTAAACAAATCCGAATTCTTTGAGTAAATAATATATTTAGGTACAAAATAGGAGGCCAGCCAAAAACTGGGTGACGGACAAGATGCAGTAGCTCAATTCAATTAGTCTGCTGCACGCACCACTAATTTCCATTAAGCATTCCAGCGGGAGATTCAACAGAATCACATGGAGTGTTCTAATGCCGATAAAGATGAACTTTCATCATCATCTGATGAACTATAATGATGCCTACCAGTGAGACCCGGAAAAACTGGTGGAAGTGTTGGATTCGAAACCATGGGACGGACTGAACTGCAGATGGTCCTCTCATTGATCTTTCCAACTTCTTTGCATACATGATCAAGAATGGATAGAAAATCCCTCACCACCATAAAAATCCGGAAAGGGCGAGCTTCTTCCTTTGCTGAGTTCCCATGGAAATACTCAGTTATTTCCTTCACTAGAGAGAGGGCAGCCTTTTCTTGTGCTTGAAGCATTACAATTTCTTCTTCTGCCTTCTTCATGAACCCGTTCATTGACTCTGAAAACCTCCAGCTACTCTCCTTCAATGCAATTTCTTCATTTAATTTCAGAACTTCTGTAATTTTTGTAATTCCAGAGGCTAGTTTTGCAACTTCACTGCTAAGCACATCCGAATCCATTGCAGCAGCTTTCTTTACATTCATAAGCTCTCCACCCAAACCTGAAACTACTTGCAGACCAAGCTTCCTAAATTCAACTTCATCCTGGAATGCAGATATTGGGGTTTGATTCTGGTTCGTACCAAAAAGACAAGAGCCTTCCAATCTGATGATTTCCTGAACAACAAAATGCAAGAGAGTGGTTTTCCCATCAGTGCCTTTAATATCTACAAGCTTAAGGAGCGTGTCAAGCTTGAAGGCGTGCGCATCACCACGATTGGTGCCAACATTCATACGGTTCCCAGTCTTGAGAACTGCTTCCAGAAGTTTCAGGAACATTCTGCTGTTCCTTAATTCTTCGCAAGCTGCCTGTAGAACAAGGAAGATATATGAGCAGCAGCTGGAAGATTGCAGCAATAGGAAATGATCATGTGCTCAAGAGAATAGATAATGAACTGCAAGAGAAGCCCCTTAAATGGTATCCAAGTCAAGAAACACGTGCAAAAACAACACTGAAAAACACAATTTGATCCTTGTCATTCTACATTTGAAGCCAGCTAAATGACAGTGCAGTATTTGGGAAAAAACTGGGTCATGTCAGCATTGCTACAGTGTTATAAATTTCTCCCCTATCAAACCAAATTGCTGGATCTTAGCAAGACTTGGGGACTCCTGGAAAATAAGGAAGTGATATTGTTATTTTGCAGCTATTTAGAGAGAGAGCATGAAAAAATCATAATGAATGAATGTTGAGCTGAATTCATGGAATTCTGCTTCTATCTCCCCTTTCCCCTTCATTTTCTCACTACCTGTAAACACCATGACTGGAAACTTGGCTGCCAGCCATTTCCATCACTATGGCACCTCTGGATGTTATCTAGATTGGTTCCCACCCAATCAGAAACGTAACAAGGTAGCACTCCATCCCCAGGGATCTCAGAGTGAAGGAAGTCGCAGTCCTCTGGTATGATATCAAGAAAGTTTACCTGCCCAGGTGGCTGGCAATGTTGCTGCCTTTAGAAAGTCATGCCCAATTGAGAAGTTATCTAGATTGAATTCAGGCCACTCGATAAATGTGAACTACAAACTACCTTGCAAGTTACAGACCTCGCATCCAAATTCATCTATGATGTTTTATGCAGAAGTTCATTTAGTCATGCATTCCAGAGGCCCCTTGAACATCAGGGCATGAAATATCAGGACTAAGAACATGAAGTCTGTCCTGTGGTTTGACTCAAATGACCATCACAGAAAGATGGTACAAAACTCAGGCACCAGCACAACCTTAAACACCCAATTCGTTATCAAGGCAGAAGGGAAGGGACAGATTCTACACAGAGCTACTGGTATGAAAAACTCAAAGAAAAAAGATATAAAAGTGAGAGAGAGAGTAACTAAAACGCATCGAAAAATTTATTATGTTTGAAGGATTATCTTTATTTTTGGCAGAACAAGAGAGACGCAGCCCTTTTGATCAACACCATCCACGATTAAAAGTAAAAATAAAATTTATGTTGACAAGAAAAAGAAGCAAGAATTACAGCATGAAACAGAACGGAACACCTGCTTTTCAATATCAGCTACATTACCACGTAAGTTATAAATAAAGAAAATAAAATCTACAAGCCAAATGAAGAATTACCTCCAGTGTTTCAAAAGACCTCTTCAGGTACTCAACTTCAGAATCAAAATTAGTAATATAAAGCATTGCATCAACCCTTTTAAATGCAAAGGGAACATCAAGCACTTCCTTGAGGAATTTCTCTGCAGGACCTAGCTTGAATGGCGATTCATCCTTGAAGTCTTTTAATTTGTATTCTTCTTCTTTAGTTGGAGCCATCCTTAACAAGCTTTCAAGCAGCTCTGTTCCCAGTGTATCTAAATTTCCTGTTCACATCAGTGAAAGGTTGAGCAACTACATTGCTCTATCTCACCAATAATGCGCACACAAAAACACACTCATCACTGTTATTAGTACTCTTAGTAGCAGAGAGACATTATCTAAGTAGACAAAGATTGACCTTTTGGACTAACAAGGGGAACATTGTCATGGGAAAAATAAGATCCCTCTGAGCGGAGGTTTTACATTTGCACAGCATTACCATGTTAGATAAAGAGAGATTATTCTTTTCTCAACTATTCCAAATGTATCTAACAAAGTAGGGACCACATAGAATTATAATTAACACAAAGTCAATTAAAAGCACTCAGCATTTTGAATTGCTTTGGGGCTGGCGAAAAGCTTTTGTCTGAAAGGGCATCCCTCCACCTCCTTAATTTAAGACTTTCTCGATTGTGAGCCACCACCATCAAAGGTTTTGTCGCTGTTGCTGGTATTAGAAATGTGGCACACATCATCACATTACAAAGTCAAAAGAACCCTTAAAATGTGCCACCTTCAAGCCTAGACATTTTGAACATTTGGCATGGGTAGCAATTTCAAACCAATCTGGAGGGAAACTAGAGGAAGCAAACATTATTTAAGGTAATAAAGCAGGCATTTAACAGTAAGACTGACTCCAATGCTGCAGACAGCACAAGCACTAACAATGCATTGTAGGGATAATTTCAAATAATCCAAAAGAGGCTCGTCTATATTTCGGGTTTTTACCTTCCAAAAGGGCTTCACAGACTTCTTCGATGGTCACATTGAGAGCCCTCAACAATATTGCAATATTCTGGGACTTCTTTGGATCAAGCACTCTATTCTCCTGGTTCAGCAAAGGAAGGGAGTGGCGCCTTCCATTGTGATCTTTCACATTTAAACTGGGATTACTTACAATAAAAAGTGTCTCGATCATTTCCTCATTTAACCTGCAATCAAAACCACATTCTACAAACTTACATAACCATTTCAACTTAACCAAACAAAAAAGAGAAAAACTTCTTGCCAAATCAAAATGCTATCAAAGAAAATTTAAACACACAAAAAGCTGGAAGCAGTTTTATTATCTCACTGAAAGGAGCTAGATTTTATCTGATCCCACGCCATAGCCCGATCAGATCTTGCTCTAACTTTATCCCAATGTAAGGGCTTCAGCTTCGGCTTCATGCTCTCCTCACTCCTTTCATCACTACCATTGCTTTGCATTTGCTCATTGGACAAAACTGGCATTGCTTGATCTTGAACCGAAACAGGCTTTGCAGGCATAGCAAGAACTGGCGGCCCTGAAATCCCCACATTCACTTCTTGAGCCATTCTAAACCCCACTGGAATCTCCCAAAATCGCGATGGTGGAGGCGGAGGCGGAGGCGGTGGCGGTGGCAGTTTTAGTGGCACAGATTGTTTACCAACACTCACTGGAACCTGCTCATTTTCTCCTGAAAAAAACGAATTTCGCTCCGGAGAAATCAGCGTCTCCCCTGAATTTCTCCCTGATGACGATGGAGAAATGGACGGCGAGGATTGCTTAATGGACTGAACTGGAGCAGGAATACCAGTAATAATATCAGGAGACCTCGATTTACCACTTCTGTGGCTAGAATTAGACACTGGAGACACACTGCTGGACACGGATTTTGATGGAGAAAAAGAATTTGATATTGGATACGAAGCAGTCCTTGAATTAAAACTTCTGGACCTAAAAATCTCTCCTTGAATACCTTGCATCACTCTTCTAGAACTTGAATCAACACGAACCGGACTCTCGTGATTAGCCTCTTTCCTCCCAGAAGACCCTCTTGGTGAAAAGAACTCTTCCTCGTTTTCACTATCAACTTCATCTTCTTTACTTGAACGAACAAGAACTTCACCACTTCTATAAGTTGGTGTGTGATTATATCTAGGTAATGGTGGCAAAGGCCTCAGCTCAGGCGACCCAAGTTTTTGATAATGTGAAGAAGATGATGGTGAAACACCAGTTTTCAGTCCAGCATTGCTGGTTGAAGTTACCATGTCTTGATCATCGATGCCAGCTTGAGAGTTCACTAATGTGCCCAGGTAAAGAAATTCTGAGCTTGTACTTACAACTCCAGGACGGTGTGGGAGCTTTGGAATCTTTGGAGAACCGTCAGAAGGGATAGTGTTTTGGGGGTAAAGGCGGAGACTTTCTGATATCGGACCCTTTCGAGGACTGAAAGGCGGGGTTCTCCTGCGAGAATAGATGAAAAAGGCTGAAAGTAAAGCTAAAAGGGCAGCGAAAAGGAGGGAAAGGGAGATGGAAATGGTGATGATGAGGTTGTGGTGAGGAGAGGAGGAGGAGGAGCGATGAGGGACGAGGAGGGAGGAGATGTTGGCAGGGAAAGTAGCAAGTGTGGAAGTGGGAGGAGGTGGTGGAGATGAAGGGAGGGTAGGGAAAAAGGGCTTTTTAGGGTGGTCGTTGTTGTTTGGGGTGGAAGTGAAAGGGTATTTGGGTTGGGTTTGAGGAGACAGAGAAGGGGGTTGAGTCGGTGGAATGGTGGTGGTTAATGGGAAAAAGGGCTGGTGTAGGAGGTGACGGTGATGAGTGGTGGAGGTTGTGGTGGTGAACAGAAGAGAGAGAAGGAATAGGAGCAGAGTATTGGCCATGAATGTACGTTTTATAAGGTAATTAAACAGAAAGTAAAGGCATGCATTTCAAACACACACAACGTTGTCTCTCTCTAAACTTAATGTCTTTGCCTCTCTAAAACCAGAAATACAGTAAGTTGAAGAAGGAAATGAAGTGCTACAGGGGCGGCCACGAAAAAGATAGAGTAGACTTGAAATTGTTCACCTTGACGGCATTGCTGAGGGACCGTGATTAAAGTTCAGTTCTTGGATTGGAAATCTGTACAAAGAACTGGACTTTCATCTCAAAGAAGAGTAGGTAGGCACAGAAAAGAATTGTGGTTCCAGAAATGTGTCTTGAACTTGAGATTGCAGAAACATGACACTAAAAAACTTATGAAATATGAGGTCCAGGAAGAGAATGTCCTACCCTCCTAACTCAGAGAGATAGAGAGAGAGGGATGCAACATAGCGGGGGAAGAAGAACAGTAGGAGAGAATTGGAATGGTAGTTCAGATTATCGAGGCAAAACAGCCAAAAAACAAAAACACCAAACCCCTTTAGGCCGTATTACCATACCCTTTTCATTTTCACCATTTTGACAGCAATAGAACGAAGATAGAGGTTGTTTTAAGAGTATTTTAAATGTATATATATTAAATTAGAAAAATAGTCTTTAAAAAATCATTTTTAAATAATAGAAAACGTGGTTCCAGAAGGTTGAGAATACTGTGGTGAGGTAGAAATCCAAGTGAAGCTGAGGAAGAAGAAATACCACAAGAGGTTAAAATGACTGACACATTGAAATTTTGTATCAGTATTGTTGGGATTTGGTTTGCCTTGTATACATGGATATGTAAGATTTCTGACAAAATTTATCATTGCATCAGCTATGCAGTAAGGAAAACAGTGCAGTGGGAGTGAAAGGAGGCATGGAATCATGAGAAAGCGAGGCTCTTTTTCACACTTGCTGGGGAGAAGTGCTGTGATTTCGGCTTTTGACTCTTTTAAACTGCGGGTACCAAGGGGATACTGGTATCCAGCTGGAGAGATTCTGGGTTTTTTCGTTGTATCTGGTTTACTGTGCATGGATGATAATCTAATTTGATATTTAATAATAATATAAATTATATTTGAGATTTTATTTACCGTTGTAGGTTTTAAGTGAAATGATTTTTTAATAGGGTATTGTTGAGATACCCAGTCATTCCCAGCTGCACAATTGTCGTAATTGATTCTTGTAATTAATATTTACTTTGTATAGAAGATATGACTCAATGAGTTTAGGAATCTGGTTTTGGTAAATGATTAGTTTACGGATTTTCATTATTGTATAGAGCCTATATAAAGGCACCTCTGTATCTTTGTCAAAGCACTCAATGAAATACAATCACTTCATGCAAATTTACATGGTATCGGAGCATACCTAAGTTTTTTTACACCCTCTTCACACGATTGTCATGGTCGAAGATGCAGCCAATCAAAGGAGCAACGAATCAAATTCTGCTCCACCCACCGACACCTACACAAACCTGCACCATCCATATTTCTTATCTCAATCGGACCATCCAGGAGCAATTCTTGTGAAAACACCTCTCTCCACCGACAACTATGGCAACCGGAGCCGACAAATCAAAACAACCTTAAGTGCAAAGAACAAAACGGGCTTTATTGACGGCTCCCTTGAACCACCATCGAAACCATCAAACCCAATGAATACAACCGCTTGAGAAGATGCAACGATATGGTTCTATCATGGATCATCAATTCATTAGAACACGAGATTGCAAACAAGTGTTGTCTACACCGACTTGGCATATGATCTCCGGGTTGATCTCAAGAGAGATTTTCAACTATCAACATACCTGAATTTTTCAAATAGAAAGGGAAATTGCAACCTCGATGCAGGTCAAATGTCCATCACATCCTATTACACAAAGCTTAAAAGCTATTGGGATGAATTATCATATTACAACCAGATAAATACATGCCCATCTGGAAGGCATGTGGCGCTGCAAAATCAATTATAGATCATGCGTAACAACGACACCGATGCAACTCTTGATGGGACTAGATGAATCATATGCAAGCACCCGAGCAACATATTGATCATGACACCACTTCCTACTACTCGGCGAGCCTACGCTCTCCTCCTCCAAGATGAAAAACAACGCCAGAGTTGCTCGCCATCTCCAACAAGTAACCACGAAAGCATGGCAATGCTCGAGTATTTTCAACAATGGTGGCGTAAAGAATAGCACAATAAATCGATCACCCTACTCCAACAATAATGGGAACATGTCACGAAGCAACCAAAGAGAATCCGGACATTGTGTTTATCGTAATGGTGACACACACACCGTGGAAAAATGTTTTTTCTCAAAGGATTTCCTCCTGGACACAAGTGGCATGGTAGGGAGCCACCTATCCCTCCACCACGATCCGATGGGAACAACCGTGCACATCAAGGAAGGACCAACCAGCTCACCAAAATGGTACACTGCAACAGTCCTCCGCCAATTATATACAAGTATCGTAACCACCACATCGCCTGCGACCATAGCACCCCATCTCTCTCTTGAACAATGCAAGCAAATAATGGACACTCGCTCGGTAAGGAGGATTTTAATCCAACACAAGAAAATTTCGCAGTCCGAATCCTCCTTCTTGTTTTAGTTTTCATGCCAATATATGCCTACCAGATGTTTGGATTATTGATAGTGGTGCTATCGACCATATTACCCATTCTTCAAAACTCCTCACTAATACTTCACAAACTACCGGAGAAAAATTGGATATTACCCTTCCACAAGTTGGGTTGCCTACCGGAGAAAAAGCACAAATAACTTCAATCGGCAATATCCAATTTGATGACCTTTTTCACCTCACTAATGTTCTATGTGTTCCTCTTTTAATGTTAATCTCTTATCTCGTGCTACGACTTACTAAGTCCATTCATTGTTTTGTTTGTTTTTTTCCCACTTTTTGTTACATACAGGACTAGCGCACGCGGAAGATGATTGGATGGGGTAAGAGACATGGGAACTTGTATTACTTTGATCCGCGCCACCGCGCTAGACACCTTCGCTCTTCCTCCACATACCATGTGACCGTTCAAACTAATACATGGCACCTTCGATTGGGACATCCCTCCGATGCCAAACTTCGCTTATTATCTACACAATTTTCTGACATTTCTCTTCCTAAACATATATGTGATTTTTGTCCTTTAGCTAAACAAACTAGACTTCCATTTCCTTCTAGTTCAATAAAAAGTATTGCCCCTTTTGATTTAATTCACTGTGATATTTGGGGACCACACAAAACTACCTCTCATTCTGGTGCAAAATATTTTTTAACCATAGTTGATGACTTTTCACGCACTACATGGGTTTATTTAATGAGTTTTAAATCAGAAACACAAAACTTGATTACATCTTTCTTTTCTTTTGTGAACACGCAATTTCATACCAACATCAAAGCCATTCGTGTTGATAACGGGGGGGAGTTTGCATCCTTAAAATCTTTTTTTTCTAAACATGGCGTCATCTATCAACACACTTGCACCTACACGCCTCAACAAAATGGTGTGGTCGAGCGAAAACATCGCCATCTCCTTGAAATGGCACGAGCCCTTCGTTTGCATGCTAACCTACCTTTTCTTTTTTGGGGTGAATGTATACTCACCGCTGCCTACCTTATCAATCGTCTCCCTACACTGCTTTTAAACAACAAAACACCATATGAAATCCTTTTTGGACAAACACCCGCTTACAAACACCTTCGCGTGTTTGGTTGCTTATGCTATGCCACTAACCTCCAACCCACCAATAAATTTGATACCCGAGCTCGAAAATGTATCTTTGTGGGTTACCCTTTTGGACAAAAAGCATATCGCTTATATGATTTGGACAACCATAAATTTCTAGTCAGTCGCGATGTTGTTTTTCATGAAACCATTTTCCCTTTTATCACAAACAACTTCACCCAACCCATATCAGCAACAACCCAGCCCATCTCACCAATACCCCAACCTATTCCTCCTACACTTCAACCTATTAACACTACCTCCACGTCACACCGACCCACTACACCTCTCGCACCCCAGCCCATTCCTCCTACACTTCAGCCTAATGACACCACATCCATATCACACCGGCCCACTACACCTCTTGCACCCGTCATTACACCTCCTTTCAACTCATTACCCACCACCACCATTGACACTCCTTCCCTTCTACTCGACCGCCTCGACATCATTCCCACACCAACCCCTTCTCCTGCCCTTCGACGCTCTACCCGCATCCCTCAACCCTCTGTACTTCTTCGTGATTTTGAATGTCACAATATCATGTCTCCCGCCCATTCCGACTCATCTTCTGCCATCTCACGAGGTAAGGTTTCCCGGTATCCCCTATCTAATTTTCTTTCTTACCAAAAATTGTCCTCTGCTCACCATTCTTTTGTCACAGCTGTTTCTAAAATCATCGAGCCCACTACCTATGCACGAGCCTCCACCGATCCCTTTGGTGTGAGGCTATGGCAAAGGAAATTCAGGCACTTGAACAAAATAATACTTGGGTTCTCACCTCTTTACCTGCAGGTAAACGCCCCATTGGGTGTAAATGGGTGTTCAAGGTCAAATACCATTCTGATGGTACTGTCGAACGATATAAGGCTCGCCTTGTTGCGAAAGGTTACACACAAAAGGAGGGTCTCGACTACACCGAGACCTTTTCTCCCACTGCTAAACTTGTGACTTTCCGTTGTCTTCTTGCCCTGGCCTCTGCTTCAGACTGGCCGCTTCATCAACTAGATGTGCAAAATGCTTTCCTCCATGGTGACTTGGATGAGGAAGTTTACATGATTCCTCCTCCTGGACTTGGCCGACAAGGGGGGAACTTAGTGTGTCGGCTACAAAAGTCACTTTATGGTCTAAAGCAAGCAAGTCGTAATTGGTTTGCAAAGCTCACCACTGCTCTTCGAGAAGCTGGATTTGTTCAATCTATGGCTGATTATTCCCTTTTTACCAGGTCTAACACAAATTCCTTTACTGTTATTTTAGTTTACGTTGACGATATTGTGATTACAGGAAATAATTCCCAAGATATTCAATCCACAAAGGACTTCCTCAACCATCGCTTCCGCATCAAAGATTTGGGTCTCCTGAAATACTTCTTGGGCATAGAAGTGGCAAGATCCAACAAAGGCATATTCATTTCCCAGCGCAAGTATGCACTTGAATTGCTTGATGACGCTGGTTTGATAGGAGTGCGTCCCTACTCCTTTCCCATGGAGCAAACCCTAAGACTCAAGCCAGATGAAGGAAAACTGCTCCATGACCCCACTAGATACCGTCGTTTGGTCGGCCGTCTCATATATCTCACGGTGACCAGACCAGACATAAGCTTCGCTGTCCACATACTCAGCCGCTACATACATGAACCACACCAACCACACATTGATGCTGCTTTACGGGTGTTGCGATACATTAAGAATTCACCCGGACAAGGTATCTTCTTTCCAGCACAAAATGATCTCAAACTCAAAGCCTTCTGTGACTCAGATTGGGCTACTTGCTCCACTACAAGATGTTCCGTGACAGGTTATTGTGTCTTTATTGGGAATTCCTTGATTTCCTGGAAAACAAAGAAACAAAACACAGTCTCACGATCATCAGCTGAAGCAGAGTATCGAGCTATGGCAGATGCTTGTTGTGAGATCAAATGGCTTGGATACATACTTAGAGACTTGAAGATTCCACACTCAGAACCAACAACACTTCACTGTGATAATCAATCAGCTCTACATATAGCCAAAAAATCCTGTCTTCCATGAAAGAACAAAACACATTGAACTCGATTGTCACCTAGTTCGCCAACATCTCGCTTCCGGAGTAATTTCCACAGTATATACTCCCACAAAGATGCAACTAGCAGACTTATTCACGAAGCCACTAGGAAAGGCACCAT
This sequence comes from Salix exigua, assembly GCA_032356905.1. Taxonomy (NCBI): domain Eukaryota; kingdom Viridiplantae; phylum Streptophyta; class Magnoliopsida; order Malpighiales; family Salicaceae; genus Salix; species Salix exigua. The sequence continues at coordinate 4,235,315 of CM063594.1, read as the reverse complement.
TTTCCTTTTTACTTGGCAAGTTGGGATGGTATGATATTCACTCACCAACTTGAGGAGGCGTGTTGAGATACCCAGTCATTCCCAGCTGCACAAATTGTCGTAATTGATTCTTGTAATTAATATTTACTTTGTATAGAAGATATGACTCCAGTAGTTTAGGAATCTGGTTTTGGTAAATGATTAGTTTACGGGATTTTCATTATTGTATAGAGCCTATATAAAGGCACCTCTGTATCTTTGTCAAAGCACTCAATGAAATACAATCACTTCATGCAAATTTACAGTATCAAAATCATGTTATTCAATGGTTACGAATTCGAATTTTACCATTTTATTTTATAAAAATTAAGTACAAAATAGTGTAGGTTTGTGTGCAAGTTTTAAATCCAAACAACTTTCACTAATAATATAAATTATATCTTGAGATCTTACTGAACAACTTAAGTTTTTAAATAATAAGTTTACTTAACATAATTGGGAAATCATTTCTCGTTTCAGATCGATTGTTCCCCCACAGGAAAACTAGATATCTGGTGGTTTTGTAGTGGAAGTTTGGCGTGCTTGGTTGAAAACGATCAGGAGCTCAAAATTATGATATGGACAAGGATTTTGCAATTGTAGTGCAGAACTTCGAGAAACCAGGTTACCAAGCAATTAACTTGAGTGTATCTGTTTTATCTGAGTAAATTCAAAATAAAATCCTGTTATTTTATTTCTAAATAAATACATCAAGGATTGCCTAAATCTTTTACTAGATAAACATGTTTATGGGTGGCGTCATAGCAAAAATTTGATTTGAATTTGATAATTAAGGTTTTATTCGCTTATTTGAATCCATAATTTTTTTTTTTAGGTGTATGTTTAAGAATGTGATTGGAGTATACTCGAGTTGGCACCAGGATTAAAGAAAAACTGTAAGCACCAGACATATGATATATGAACTCGCAAGTAATATATTTATAGCATATAGTTGTATTGCAATACCCGCAGCAGTACTAGAGGATCCTTTGTCACGTAAAATCGTAGACATGGACCAGATCTTCGCTCCTGTAATATAAAAAACAGGCACGACTACATTTTCGACATTTATTTTATAGTAATCATTCATTGCCAAGGAACGCACGATGGTGTAGATTGATACGAAATTGATAGTTGAGATTCTTTGCCCGAAATAAATAATAATAATAATTTTAAAAAAAGCTGAAACACTTGATTAAAAAAATAACGAAACGTGTTGAAGCACTTTTGCGGCAATAAAATCTGATATCTTATTTTCAATTATGAACTGCTTTATTGTTAATTGATTGATTATTCAGTCACTGTTGTTAATGGGACGCTCTCAGCCTTCTTTTGGATTGTATTTCGGATGTTTGTCGGATGTTTGTCATTGTGTTTCGAAATTTTTTATTAAAAAATTTGAAAATAAAAATTTTTTATTTTTTATTTTAAATTAAAAAAATTAATGTTTTTAGATATTTTGATGTGTTAATGTCAAAAATATTTTTTTAAAAAATATAAACAATAAATACTTTTAAAAACTACGCAATTACACTTTGAACTGGAGAGGTTGTGGCCGGAACGGAAAATAAGAAGCTCAAGATGTGTTCTTGACAGACTTGCTGCCAACATTCTACAGTGCAGTTCATAGCAGTTGGAAGCGTGGTTCCAGGTTTTACGATGGGGTTGGAGGGTGTTTTCAGATTAAAAACCCTAATTGTTTTTTTATAATAATGAAGAAAAAAAGAATTAAATGTTGGATGTGTGTTGCATCCCTTGATGGCCTGCATGATATGGACTCACCAGCTCCTGGCTTTGGAGTGATAAGTGTCCGTCCTCGGTCACTGTCAACCTTGCAGTGCATGGGGAATGGCTAAGAGTTTTTTATGGCACTGCCTCTCCATGTGTTTTACTCTTAAAAATGATTAAAATTTTTCTTGTGTTAAAATTAATTTAAAAAATAAAAATTATCTCTCTCTCTTATATATATAAAATACTTTAAAAAGAATATATTAAAAAACAGCCAACCAAACAGTCACATACTGCAATTTGCATGGACTTGAGAGGATGTTTTGCAGTTTGTTAAAAGTACTTTTTTAAAAAATTAAAAAAAATTAAGAAAAAATGATTTTAGATTATTTTTATGCACTAATATTTAAAAATAAAAAAAATATTATTTAAATATATTTTTAAACCAAAAAATATATCACGCAACCCTTCCCTCAATCATTGCGGGGGAGATAGAAAGCCACACTTCTGCACAATAATTGAAAGGTCAAGTTGATTATTTGACACACGTTTTAAAAACTATTATTTTTGGGAGGCCGAGCTAAGAAAATAATCCATTTTCCTTGTACATGGATATAAGAATTGCATAAGAAAAATTGAAGAATCCGCTTTGTTTTTATGAACATTAAAATTGTCAAAAACATTTTCTTAGAGTATACATATTAGAGATATGTTTTCCTCTTAATACATATGTCATAAATATTTTCCATCAATATTAACACATATATAATAAATATTTTATTATTATTAAAAATATTAGAGTATTAGTGCTTCAATAAAAAAAATTGAAATCTCCATTATCTATTGCAGATTTATCTCTAAATAATAAATTTGTAATATTGTTGTACTTTTTTCTCAAAAAAATCATTAATTTGATCATTAAAGTGTGTTTAAATTCACCAAATATAGTTTTTTACAAGCATCATGCACTTATCTTCGGCTTTTTTAATAATAAATAATGAATCAAATTATCATGATTAAAAATTTAATTAATCATCACACGCATAAAATTTGCCTCAAACTATTTGATTTTTTTATGGCATCAACATTTACATTTTTTGCCACGTAGCTAAAAGATTAATTGATTATTAATTAAAGTTTCTTCAAGTTAAAAATGTATTTTTTGTATAATTAAAACCACTTCTCTCGAAATATTGGGTGATGCCCTTAATCAACTCATCAATAAATAATTTCCACTTCACCACCACTAGCGGGAGCAAACGTGACTTGCAAAATAATCACACTTCTTTTTCAGTAATTAATAAATTAATTATACAAACTGCTGCCATCAAGAAAGAGGAAGGCAACACCACAGCTACCATGTTTATGATTACATAATTGAATTGAATTATCAATACATGATCTAGAGTTGGAGCGTGTTCTCACAGTGATGACCTTAATGTGGCAACTGCCTGAATAATTTCTGGTCAAAAAGCAATCATTTTATTAAAAACAAATGTTATTTAATTTGTCGGGTGCTCTACTTCTTTCGAGACATTTATTAAGAGTTCTTTATATATATATATAATTATAAAGTATTGGCTGTAATATAACTCGTGCTCATCTATCATTTTTTACTGTTTTTTTCTCTTAGATTTGTATTGAAAAACATTAATTTAACTCTCAAAGTTAAAATTTATACAATTGAGCCATTTTGAAACCAAATTAGAGCTAATTGGATCATTTTCGGGGCAACGAGTGCTGAGTTGAAAGAAAAAAAGTTCGCATGAAAAACATGGGTGACAGAGCTGCAGTGTGATTGAAAAATTATTTTGATCGTACAGCATTTTAAACTATTAGGTTAGTCGGTCCTTATAGTTTTAAAACATTGCATCCTGGTACCTACCTTATTTCTCTTTTATTAGTTTTCTTTTCAGCAAATGAGAGAGAGGTTGTTTTCCTCTAAACATTCATAATGATTTGGTTTGGGTATTATTTGGCATTGGGATTCACAAATATTTTAAAAAATATTTATTTTTTATTTTAAATTAAAATTTTGAATATCTTGATCTATATATATTTTATTTAATTAATTGTGTGCATCGATTTTTATTTTAATTTTTTTAAAGAAGTCTAGTTTGTAGCCACATGTAGAGCAAATAACTATTCTATTAAAAATCATGGAATTAAAAAAAAAAGAAGAAGGAAATGACGTGTTGATGGGTAAACATGTCGTTTCAAAGTCGGTGAAAATGGAAGTATCGTGGTCATGAAATGCAGCCATACAGAAGAGAAAACGACAAGAACAACACGAGTAGTACAGTAAACCCGTGATTCACGCAACCCTAGGAGACTGATTAAACGACACTTGCCCCCGTCCTCTCAGTCTCACCCGCTGTTATCAGTCACTCAACAAAGTTACAGTCAGCAGATAATAATTTTTAACTAGCAAAAACAATCCATGGATGTCTTGCAGGCGTACTATGTCGGAGAGAACGGGTTAAGAGTTATTTTTATTTATTTTTTAAAATTATTTAGATATTATTATATAAAAATATTGGAAAAAAAATCATTTATTGTATGGAATAAAAATCTTAACTTTTTTTTTAAATATTTTTGAAACCACTCTCCAGCACCGAAATTCAAGTCAATTCTTTCTTTTGCTAGATTACCTTTTTATCCTATCCTATCCTATCCATCATTTCAGGAGAGAAAAAGGTGAAAAAGGAGAATGTCTTACAGAAAGAGAGAGAAAAGTAGGGTTTTTTTACTTCTTATCGTTGTTGTGGTGTAGGAGTTGAAGGATATTGTGAAAAAGTGAAGGACAGTATCTAGCAAGTGGTGCCATTTTGTTTTGGAATTTGCTTCGGTTAATTGAAAGTGGATGGACTTGTGGGGGTCCTAATTCAGCAAAGGAAAGGCCTCTTTCTTTAGTGGGAGCTAGCCTTCAAAATCACACACATATATTAAATATATTCATTAATATATAATATAGTAAGTGGTTCATTTTTTTTAAAGTATAGAACTATATAATCAAATGTGCAATGAACTTGGTCTTAAAGGATCACGGTATAATGATAAAAAACTTATTATTTGTACGAGTGTTGAAGTATATACTCTTTGTAAGAATTTATGATAGTTAGAACTCATTTAACCTCATAAAATATACTTTCAAAAAGTAAGTTTTTTCAAAAAAACTTGATTATTAACCAGTTATATCATGTCGCGTGTGGAATGAGATCTTTATTAAAAAAAAAACTAAAACTTAAAAAAAAACATTATAATTGATATAGAATATTCAATAAGATATGTATAATAATCCCACTTACTTTTAATTTTGATATAAGAAATAATCTAAGATTTTTTTTTTCATACTCATCAATAGATTTTATTCATAAAAAGTCGATGGCAAGCTCCATCTTTATAGCCGTTCAAGGATATAGCCATAGCTAATCTAAAGTGATTAGTGAATTTAGCAAAACTATAAATAGAATTTATAAAAATACTTAAGAAGCCTATTTTTTTTTATACATGTCTGATAAATGAGAATTTAGGGTCCTTTACTTGGCCTACCAAGCATGTGGTCAAACCTTGTGCAGCTACTTCTTTGTTTTTCTTCTTCTTGGAAACTGTGAAGCAAGAGTACAGACCAAGATTTCTTCAAGAAAGCCCCCCCCGAGAGATTCACATGTTTCTAAAATATTATATTATATTTTCTCTATTATGAAACAATGCAATGTATAGAAAAAAAAACATTTATTCTTTTTGATCATGTCAACTTTAATGTTTGCACCATGTTATATGGATTTGCTAAATTATAAAGTAAAGATTTATATTTACTTCACAGATAGAGTTTATTTTCTACAAAGAACCTCCTCCTCCTCCTCCTCCTCCTCCTCCTCCTCTCATGCACGAGCTAAACCTTAACCCCCATGAAAGTAGAAGTGGGCCGGTGCCAATGACCTTTTAATGAAATCACTAAGAGAATGAAGTCATTCTACTAATTATTGACCAAATTATTCTGAGCATGAACTTCGACTTTTCATGGAGCAGTGTAGGTTATAGCTTTTTAGAGATGCAAATTATTGCATCCAAGTTGAAATAGGGTCCAAGCTCCTAAGATGATTAAATGAAATCACATCGGCCATTGGCAATAAGTGGCATGGGGCCCCAAATTCAAACAAAGATTCTTAAACAGTTCAATAAATAAATTAAAATTAAATTAAATGGATATCTTGTAGTGAATCGTTCCAATATTCTCTCCATCACTTAATGATGCAATGGACATCCTTTTTTCGAGTGTTTAGAGCTGATTGGGATCCTGCAATACCCCACTAGTTCGTGCGTTCATAATTAGTTTACTAAATAAATAGATCACTAATTATTTGACATATTAATTATTGGAGTGATTCATTATTTATGAGCAAATCAACCTTGCCCAATTTATCCAATATATATAATCTGTTTTACATTTTGTTTTAAAAATATATTTTTTTAAAATTATTTTTAGCGGTGCGGAAATATCAAAGCCGGAAGCAGCAGGCAGTGCTGGTTTGGTGGATCAGAATTGCTGAAATCTAGTTCATCCTCCTAGTAGCGGCGGCAGTGCATGAGCTACCACCTCTCCGGGGAACAAATAAAATTCCAAGATCACTACCTGCTCTGTGAACGCCACTCTATCTCGACAACAACACTGCAAAATCCAGGTAAACACATCTCAAATCAAAGACAACAGAGTCTTATTACATCTCATTTACATTACAAAATGTACTAAGATGGATAAAAAAACATCGTACCAGTCTACGGTGACTGAATTTTTCTTTTCTTTTCTTGTCGTCAAACGTTGTTTCCCTTCAATTATAGCGTTATATGCCTAACTTGATGATGAGTTTGTCAAAACTTGCTGAGGATAGATGAAGTTAAAACAAAATAATAACCTAGGAGGAGAAAAAACATGGCCAATAAAAAAATTCTAGGAAAAAATTTAGCCATTGTGTTTTTCTTTTTCTATAATCCTTGTATTTTTTTTTAAAAAATTTTAATTTTGATCTAGGCAGTTATTTTTTTATATTTCAAAGTTAGAGAGAACATAAGGAGAAAGTCACCTGAAAATAACAAAGAGAGTGAGAGTTAATTACTGGTTTGGTAACTTCTTAGCAACAAAAAGATAGTGGTTTTTATTTCCAAGCACCCATGAAAAATGAGATGGGTTTGGTTTTTTTTTTTATTATTATGTTGATTTTGATATTTTAAATATTTTTTCTTCTATTTTTGGTTTTTAACTGATAAAATTAAAGTCGAAAAAGTAAAGATATTTAAAAATTTATAATTTTATTTTTGAGAATAAAAATCTAATATATTTTATTGAAATACAAGCTAAACATCCCTAGTTATATCAATCTCAAGTTTATCTTGAAAAGGAAAAGAATCTTAGTCAATAATTATAGAGTTATTTTCTAGAATTCTAAACTAGAAAGAAAATTAACAATAGCAGCAATTCCTCGAGAAATTGGGAAAATCTTAAATTATGATTTCTTAAAGTAACACACACACATGTACACCCCTTCGTCAGTTGCATGATCCCTTTGCTAATTTACGATGACACCCGTTTTCTGTTTTTATTTAAATCTTTGGGTCACGCCCTAAAAAAAGCTACATTTCTACGTATGTAGTGTTGATTTGTCTTTGAATTTCAGTTTTAAAGTGAAAAACATCAATTTGATGCTTAAGTTTCACTTTGTCTTATGAGATTGCAACTTCGAAAACGACCAACCTCCACCATTTATATAGTTTATCGTCTACACGCATATATAATGTGTATATCTGTACATGGACCAGAATATATAGAGCTGCTCGAGAAAGAAGAAGACAGCAGGCTATTCTATGTTGTTGATCTCCTATTGCCTGTTATTTGGCGTGGTCAAATGTTGCTGTACGTTTTCCTTAATTTCTTTCGCAACCATCTTAATTAATGCCCCTATAGTTAATTTTGCAGTTTTATTCCTTTTACTATTAAGATTTCCCATCACGTTTTACAAGATCTTTATAAAAACAAGAAATGCAAGGGAAATTTCCCATTTCTTCTAAGATGAAGGTGGAAATCCTATCTAGAAAGTTGATAGCTCCATCATCTCCAACAAAACCCCATCTTCAAAAATCACCCATATCATTTTCAGGGCAAATATTGCTCCATCACTCTACGTTGCAACAATCGCTACTAGAAATCTTAACCCTTTTCTATCCATTAGCAGGCAGATATATAAAAGATACGCTTCAATTCATTGTAATGATAAGGGAGCTGAATATTTAGACGTCCATGTAAACAAGAGTCTCTGAGCTTAATTCTTGAGAGAGTAGATCAGCATGAAATTGAGCTACTAATCAACTGGTCCATCTTCTGTACGACTCGGTTTACATGCACCCCTTTGGTCACTGTCCAGTTCAACATGTTTGTATGAAGGTGTAGGTTTTCCTCACAGGATCCTTGATGAATTCTTGGCTTTTGTATTTATTGATGCTTTCGCTGGTGCTTGCCGAATCGGGATTGATTAAGTAGAGTATCGCCCGAATTTTCAACTGGGCTCCATCTTTCCTGCAAGAGATATGACTAACCCTATAGATATTCCACCCGAAGAGATATTAAAAGCAAATCACAAGGCCCTGGTTAAAAGGTTTGTTTTTGAAATGCAAGGGAAATTTCCCATTTCTTCTAAGATGAAGGTGGAAATCCTATCTAGAAAGTTGATAGCTCCATCATCTCCAACAGAACCCTAGCCTATCTTCAAAAATCACCCATATCATTTTCAGGACAAATTGCTCCATCACTCTACGTTCCCCGTATCCTCTTTTATCCAGCCGAAGCTGATCAAGAACATGCCCCTGTCAGCAATAATGAAGAAATTAAGAGGCAAACTGTTGCAACAATCGCTACTAGAAATCGTAACCCTTTTCTATCCATTAGCAGGCAGATATATAAAAGATACGCTTCAATTCATTGTAATGATAAGGGAGCTGAATATTTAGACGTCCATGTAAACAAGAGTCTCTGAGCTTAATTCTTGAGAGAGTAGATCAGCATGAAATTGAGCTACTAATCAACTGGTCCATCTTCTGTACGACTCGGTTTACACCCCTTTGGTCACTACTGTCCAGTTCAACATGTTTGAATGAAGGTGTAGGTTTTCCTCACAGGATCCTTGATGCATTCTTGGCTTTTGTATTTATTGATGCTTTCGCTGGTGCATGCTTGCCGAATCGGGATTGATAAAGTAGAGTACTATCGCCCGAATTTTCAACTTGGGCTCCATCTTTCCTGCAAGAGATATGACTAACCCTATAGATTTTCCACCCGAAGAGATATTAAAAGCAAATCACAAGGCTCTGGTTAAAAGGTTTGTTTTTGATGGCGCGGCAATATCAAAGCTGAAAGCAGTCGTTGTCCACTCCTGGTGATTCGGAGCTGCTGAAACGCCAACCGACACTGATATGGAATACCTCATAAAGGTGGCTGAAGCGATCGAGGAATATTAATTGTCCATCTGATGAGGCCATCCATCTCTAGATTTGCAGTTAACTCGCGTGGGATCGGAGGACAACACTACCGATACCTGAAGACTGTTTTGAAAGCTTTATAGGCATCGCAAATGCGAGATTTCCACCAAATGGTGAGAGCAGTGTCCAGATTCATGGCTTGGTCGGCCGATCATCCGTGATGGATTGAGGAGAGAAACATATCTCAGACATTGCAAGTGTTTCAAATGCTGACGACTTAGATTTGATGCCATGCAATGACATAAAAGAGGGAAATGAAGCACAAGAAAAAAGTGAAGTAGATGCCTTCGAGTTTACTAGCTGGTGTCTATTCCCGGCCGATGTATATATGAAGCAGATTTCGGTAGGGGAAAGCCAAGCCTGGATGAAAAAAAACCCAATAATCCAGTTTTTTAGTTCCTTTTCCCTTTCATTAATTTTTTAGTTTTTTTTTTAATTTTTTTATCATTATAAAATTTTTATTTTTTTTTGGTTTTTTTAATTCCATCATTTACTTTGTTTGGACGCTTATACAATAAAATTTAATTTAAAACACAGGCTAACAAAATAGTTGAGTCCATATTTTTTAAATTTGAGAGCCAGAAAGTTTTTAACAATTTAAATACTTTTTTATGTTTATTTTTTATTCAAGTAACGCAGTCAATAATCTAGTTAATATAAAAAAACTATGTTTTTAAGATTGAGTTAATACCGATTGAAAATCAAATTAATAAAAAAATATTATTTATTAGAAGAGAATTTCTGTATTATGATAAAAGAATATTATTTATTATAAATTCTTGTGCTCGATAGTTTTGCAGTTTTTGAGCTGGAAAAAATAAATTAAAAAACTACAAATTATAATTTTTTTAATAACCAGAATTTTAAAATATAAACTCAATATAATACTTGCAAAATACTTTTTCAAACAATACATGCCACGCCGCATTCCCACCGAAACAAACGAAACCTAAGTGTTTCCGGCTATACTATTGAAAGCAGTAACCCTTAAAAACCTTCTGGGCCTTTTCACTACGTCAACGACAACACCCCCACATCCATTAACTTAATAACCAAATCTCCTTCACACCCTCCCTCTCTCGCCCTCTCTCTCATGGGTTTTGGACCGTTAATAATACCCTGATCAAATCTCTCTCCAAAATCCCTCTTGATTCTCTTTCTGGGTCTCAATTTTTTCTTAAAAACTCAGTCTTTCTTGCAATTCCCCTTCTCTTGTCATCTGGGTTTCTCTTCGATTTCTCAAAATGGGTAAAAATCAAGCTTACAAAGCTATGCAGAGATCCAGGCTTGGCTCCAGCTCTGCTGGCCCTGAAGAGATTGAAGATGGCATGGTTTGTCCCGTTCCATACTATTCCTTAAATCCCCATCTTCAATTTTCTATATTTTATTATTATATTGCTTGTTGCCTCGTAATTTTTGTGATAAAGTTTTGTTCTTTGCTTTTATTTTTGTTGCTTTGCTTAATGTTTAGTGTTTATTGAATAATTTTTGCCAATGGATTAACAGTACTGTTTCTATTGTTAAATTCTTATCGTGGATTCGTGAGCATGGCTATTGGCTTATTGATATTCATAAGATGCCGGGAAAGTTGGATGCTTTGGGGCAGCTAAGAATCTGAGTTTTGTTAGCATCTAGGTTAATTTATTTAATTGTATATTCTTTTTTGGGATTTGAGTGGTAGTTAATAGATTTGGTAAACACTAACTGTAGGCTCCTTTAACTATTTTATCATCCTGGTGGGTGGTTAAGAGTAAAAGTGTACCATTGTACCATGTTTCTAGTGTGCCATGCTGCCTCCTTTATGCTTGCTGAATTGTGGTTCCGTTTACTTATTAAACAGTGGCGTTTCCTTCTTGCTGTAAAATAGTTTAACTTACATTGTTATAAGGCCTTTTCAAGGATGATCCTTAAACTTTGATTTCTTAGAGATAGGCCATCCTAACTATTGGGAATATGTCATTAACGCTTATATGTGAAGAAAAAAGAATTGAGGCATGACGGTATGACTATGCAATTTTTTCTGCATCTTTGTGCATGCTTGTTTATAGTATTAAGTGCAATAACTTAGGTTTTTGTGCGTATAAAGAAATGAAGAGATATGGGTGTGCAGTTAAGTGTAGTTGTATTTTGAATGCGCTATTTTTATTTTCATGGAACATTTCTGATGAGGCGAGTCGCAGGTGGATGGTTCTTTTCATTCACCAGAGTGGCATGCTGCTCGATTGGCCAGCCTTAATACAACTCACACAGTAACCTGGGAAGAGTTCAAGAAGAAGCAAAAGGTAATAATCTGTGGATATGATATCTTTTCTCTCAACTATTTTGCTGTTTTTGCAACTATTGGTTGTGCATCGTATTTGCTTTTGACATGATTGATGCATGCTTAAACATGTTGATGCTGTTTTAAATGATGATTCAATATTTTTAGATTTTTTATGAAAGCTGAAATTGTGCTCTGTGTTTGATTTATTAGGAAGATGAAATGAGAAAGGGGGAACTAGAAGCGGATAAGGATAGAATGATGAGGGAGTACCGAGCTCAATTGGATGCTGAAAGGGCACGCAAACTTGCTCATGGACGGAATCACTCCGGTAGCAAATCTAGTCATAAAAAGGGTATGTATATGGATCTAACTTGTTCCTGTGTAACCATCCTCTTCTCCACTTCTAAATTTGAGATGTACTCTTGCAGATAGAAAGGACAGAGATTCAAAGAAACGCAGCAGCAAAAAAAGAAAGGTGCCTTTTTCTAATAACTTTACTTTTTAATCAAATGCAATGTCTAGACTCTAGAATATTAAATTTTATGTGACTCAAAGCTACGATGCCTAATTTGTTTTATCAGTATTTCCTTATTGAAAAGTCCATGTTACTTTTTTGGGCTAGTTTTTTCTTAATGAAACTAAATACTCCTAGAATAATATCTCCTTATGCAGAATAGGTGGTCCTCCATGTGCCATTGATGGTCAGATAAGATCTTGTTATCTGATCAAGGCATCATGACCCCTGGTAGACCAATTGTCATTCAGAGATTTTTGGATGTTCATCATCTGGAAAGAAGTTCCACATTAGAGAGTTTGGCTGGTTAGCCCTGTGAAGTTCTCCCTGGGTGCTTATTGGTAGTAGAATGTAGCTAGTTTTTCTTGTCTTGCTGTTGCATGAATTTGTTTCTGTTTCTTGTCTGCCAAATGCATATGTTCTTTTATCAAGTGTCTACTATATAGTCTTCTTGATTGATCATCACTATCCTCCCTTACTTCCATCTCTTCTCCTATGAATATCTCATTCCCTTGGTATATAAACTCAAAATGGATCCTGATCTTGCATTACCTTGCAGCATTCGAGGCAGAGCTCTGATGATTCTAGCTCATCCAGTTCATCCTTGGATTCTTCAAGTAGTGAAGATGAGAGGGAATCAAAAAGATCAAAGTCAAGGTCTAGAAAAACAAAGAAGGAAAAGAAGCGCAAGTCAAGAACCAAGCACTCTAGAATTGATGATGAAGAGGCTGCTGGGCCTGTGCCTCTTTCTAAATTCTTTGGAAGCTTGAAGAACTAATGGCGTGATTAAAGGTTATCTAGGGTACCCTACAGATGTCTCTTCCTATAAGAGGATATCAGTAGCCTTGTTCTTTATAGCAATTTTTCCAGCAATTTGCTTTGAGCAAATATGTTTCCAATTGCTTCTTCCTTTTCAAGTCACTGGGCTTGTAATGCCATTAATATGATTTCAATTTTTTCTCAAAAATTCCCTCCCGACACTTCTTTTCAGAATTTATGACAGTACACTTTCTTTCAGAATATTATGATAATACACTCTTTATGAAGTATGTGAGATGTATCACATAAATTGAGCAGTGTTATAAATTTGAACACAAATCGAGTTTTTGATGTGATGTTCCTGCTGGTAGTTCAACTAAGCAAAGAATCCTGTAGTTTTCCTTTTCCTTTCTGTTTTAACTGACATAAACATAAGTGAAACTTATCAAGGATAGTGAATATTTGCACCATGCGATGGCTATCATAGGGCATAGTCCATGAATTGTAAGACACGGATAAATTAGAAGCTGGCACGCTGACCAGTGATACATCATATTTCATATGTTGAAGTTAATGCCAGGAAAAAAGTTGGCTCAATTCATTAGAAAGAACAACACAGAGACAGCCGATACAAACACCATTTCAATTGTTTTGTTCCCCTGAATTCTGTCCATAACAAATAATTCGATTCAGGAACCACCCGGTTTTGGATGGAACGTATTTACACCATGAAAGAAATCACTAGAAAACATATAAATCAAGGAAATCAAGCTGATCAGTCACAATGATTAAATGACTCATTGTCACTAGTTCTGGTATTCAGGGTTGAATGCAAGGGCTTCCCGATAAATGAGTTCCTTCATCTGTTCTTCACTCAGTGCATGCTGCTCAAAGTCAAAGTTGAAGGGGGTCGTGCAGATTGGTTCATCGCTGATGTCGTGAAGCGATGTTAAGTATGGATGAGCAAGTGCATCCTCAACTGCAACAAATTAAGAGGATATTATCTGACAGTTTTACAAATTAAGCGATGACAAATTAAGAGCAAGTGCATCCTCATTTCGGAAATCTACAATAACAATTTTACGTGAAAGAGGAGAAATCTTATGCAGGATATCAAAATAAGGTAATATCATAACATGTAACAATATCATGTTCACCAACATAAAAAAAATCAGTTAAGGAAAAACTATAGGTGCACTTAAGTAATGCTTTATTACTATCTTGATACAAGAAAGGCAACAAAGGGAACCTCCAATAACTGATGCAAAAACAAATTTATTTTATGTCGATGTCTCTGTTCTCCCAACAAAATACATTCTTGTCCTTTCTGCAGCTAACCAAATGGAAACTTTAGGCACACGTTAAGATGGTAGTTAAATGTTATTGTAATTATACTATTTTAGATTTTTATCTTTTACCATTATCTACTCGTGAATTTATTAGCCATTGAATAATAGAAGTGTAATTCTATTAAAGTCTAGTTTAGTTGGAGTCAAGTTCTAGCTGGTATGGATGATCAATCCAAGTGATATCTAGATCATTGCAAGTTTACCTCATCAGAAAAAAGAATCTCCTATTCACCGGAGAAAATGTAACTCCTATTTACTTAACCTAAACATCACAGGACATCTGTTGTATGTTTCAAAATTTCTCCTAACTTAATTCTATAAAGGGCCACTGTGACAAAGATTCAGCGACCCCACATGCTAAAAAGTCAGCAAACCGATTCCTGTTTTTCAAAGGTCAGCACAGCGTGGGTTGATAGCTGCACAGAAGAATTAGACTTGCATAGTTACATTTTAGCAACAAGGCGGCAATCCAAAAGTTAAGTTGACCATATGATAAGAAAAACAAAGGGTAAGTTGACGCATGCCCTAGACCACTTCACAAAGGATGCTGGAAGTATTCCTTTCCTAGACAATCCCTAACGGAAACTAGAACTGTGCCCCCAATCTGAGGTCCAGTCACAAAAATATGTTCTAGTTCCTACAAAATTGAAAGCAGCAAAAATGATCTCTGCTCGCCCAAATGCAGTAATGCATGGACATCTTTGATATTAACAGTTTTGGCAAATACTGATGCAATGGCATTTTCTCCACTCCCCTCCTCCAAGTCTCACTCCACTCATTTACATGCCTCAATACCATGACTTCCACTTATCTAAGTGAGATGAACCATATGGGCCTATACACTACTGCCAGATACAAGGAAACTTTGGATGGAGGGAACAAAGGTATAGGGGGAGAGAGGCTTCATCATTTGGTACTAAAACCATTGCAGGTTTGAGTTCCATTGAATACCATATATCAATGAGTTTATAGTCAAAACAATGAAAACCCAAATTG
Source organism: Salix exigua (assembly GCA_032356905.1). NCBI lineage: Eukaryota > Viridiplantae > Streptophyta > Magnoliopsida > Malpighiales > Salicaceae > Salix > Salix exigua. Next base: position 4,220,158 of record CM063594.1, on the reverse strand, counting down.
CCTATTGCGCAATCGGATGTAGAGTTGTATTTCCCAAAAAATATAATTTATTTGAAGCAAAGGCTAGAAAGTAAAACTAGGGTTTTCAATTCTCAAAGTCACTCATGACATTAATTGCTAAATAAACAATCAATGTAAAACTATAACTAACAATCAAAGCACCGCAATATCCCATTTCCAATCTCCTAAGATAATACACATCAACTAAGCAATATGAATCATTTATGACAGACCAAAGACCAAGAAAAATAAGACAAAAATTAACATGAGAAATTCCAATGGTGTTGACACACTAAGGTCAAGTAAACAAAAACTCACCAGTAATCCTCTGTCTGGGATCAAAAGTCAACATCTTTTCAATAAGATCAATAGCTGCCGGGTGAACAGTTGGAAATTTTTCAGTGAACGACTGACGGCGATGAAGTGGCAGTTGCCTAATGTATCTCTTTGCATTTTCATTCAAAAACCCCAACTCGGCCTCTGATGGGGTGCCAATCAGCTGCAAGGATTAGTAATGATCAATCATAAATTGCAAGACTTTGTATTGAGAAGATGACACATAGATACTATATATCCATATGCCTATTTGAAAACAAGTAACTAGTTGCTGCACACATTTGACAGAATTTTTAATGGCATATAATAATCAAGAACCAGAGAGATATAACTAAAGGCCACTTAAAGGTGTCTATCTAAGAAATGGAGCCAAAATAGCTACTTTCAGGTCAAGATTACCGCACAATTGGTTTACACTACAATTTTTTTTCGAGATTGTGAAAAAAAGAAAGAGAATGCCCCCCTTGTTTTCAAAAGGATAAAAGGCATAACATTTGATGGATTATCAATAAGCTCAAGTCAGATGTGATCCTAAAACTTTTTCAGCAGATAGGAATAGACAACAGAAATTTAACAATTAATTTACCTCCATAAGCAAACGAAGCTGATGCACATGATCTCGGCCAGGAAATAGGGGCTTTCGATCCATCAGCTCCATGAATACACAACCAACTGACCATACATCAATAGCTGCAGTGTAATCTGAAGAGTTCAAGAGCAGCTCAGGTGCTCGATACCATCTTGTAACAACATATTCTGTCATGAAATCACTTTCCGAGGTGACACGAGCCAGACCAAAATCACATATCTTCAAGTCACAATTGGCGTTCAGGAGGAGATTGCTAGGTTTTAAATCTCTATGCAGGACATTTGCAGAATGTATATATTTCAATCCTCGGAGTATCTGATACAGGAAATACTGCGCAAAACAAAAATAGAAGAATATTTTCAGTCCTTAGCGTTCTGCTTAGTTTGATAAAGTAAAATTAAGAAATATACCAATGTATTTAGTTGAGCTTGCCATATTACATTTGTATCCAAACAAACAACCTACTGTTATACCCTTTTGTCATGCAAGGCTCACGAGAAATTCATTGCTGACTAGACCTCTCATTACTCAGGTTTTTTTTCTCATTTGCCAAAGAATATGAAAAGACCATATTGACCACATAAATCATTTATCTTAAAATGGAATATTGAGTGAGAAAATTACATGATGGGCTGTCAATCAGATATAAGAGTAGCCCTAGATGGAGGCATATTAAGACCAAGGAGATGAGAAAATTCAGATAACTAGCATAAAGTTTTGGGTTGTTTTCTTCCCTTTGCTTCTAGTACTTATTGTTATGGAACCATTTCACCTAAGAGCTTAAGCTGTTAGGTGAGGCCTTAGAATATAATTTATATTATTCTATAACACTAATCTCAATACAGAGCAAATATTTAATACTAACCTGACAATGCTCTTCTGATAATACTTGATTGGAGCGAATGATTTGATGCAGGTCAGTGTCCATTAACTCATATGCAATATAAACATCATTAAATAATTCCCTCTGCGACGGAGGAATTATATCCCTGATTGCTACAACCTACATAACAATGACAAATGATGTAACATAAAATATCATCAAAGTCATAACAATGCCTCTTTCTCCCATAACACTTTCCCTTTGTTGACGAAAGGGAACAAACTTTGTTTCATTTCCGAGTTTATGGATTCGATTCAGTCAGCATTACAACAAAATCAAAAGGACAGCTATACAGAAAGGATGGAAACAGCTCAAAACCCTATTTTTTACAGACCAATGGTTAAAAGCCATCTGATGCCACCTCATATAGTTTTAGATTATATCTATGAGAATTGCTTAACTAAATCATTACCAGCTTCAACCTATGTCATGGTCTTAACTTCATTTTCAATAATCCGATTAAGACTATCCAGTCATGTACTTTCATTGGAGTACCATTGAGATTAGAGTTAAGAGAAAAGTGCCATGAACGGGCTACCAAATATGACTAATTGTGATACAACAATCATATTAACTGTCATCAAACAGTTTCCTATTTGGAATTCAAACTCTAATGTCTCTAAATGGAAGCTAGGCTAATAATATCCACTCTGGCTTCATGTATACCAGAGCAAAATTATTCAACCATATTCTCATTTGGATACTTTTTACCTTTTTATCACTCTCGTCATTTCATCAAAAACCCTACAAACTACAACACTTTGGCATGAAACATTACGAGCATCAATAAAACTAATCAATTACTCACTGACATTTTCATGATCCATGTGGCGAAGCAACTTGATCTCACGAAGTGTCCTCTTCGCATCAATCTTATTATCAAACGCATTTGCTATCTTCTTTATTGCGACATGCTCAGTTGTCTCAGAATTCAACGCCGAACTATCAAACAAATAACATCAACACCACAGAATCAACAAAAGCTCCAGTTCATTCCTTAAAAGAACCCACAGAAAATCAATCCATAAACAGACAATATCTCACATTTATCCAAAAACAAACAATAAAATCCACAAATTATCACAAAAGCACCTCAAAAAACACATATTTTGCATCATGTCACCAAACGTCACCTCAAAGCACGCCAAAAAAAACAAAACTTTGGAAAGAAAAATACTGGGTTTTATCCATTAATTAATAAACAAAACCATCAACCTATCCAAAACCAGACAACGAAAACACAAATATAAATGAAAAAAAACGAAGTGGGATCTTCTTTAAAGAGAGAGATTAGTTACCAGACGATGCCATAAGCCCCTTTACCAATAGGCATAATAGGAGGTTTATACTTAGCAGTAACTTCAAATATATTTCCAAAAATATTATATTGTATAAACCTCCCTCCATGACTCAACGTTGCCGGTATATTCTCCACCCCTCCACCTCCTCCTCCTCCTCCCGTAGGTTGTGGTGGAGCCTGCTCTTGTTGCGGGACATCCGACATCTCTGTATCCGCCGTACCTCCACCATCCATATCTGAAATTAGTTGCTGAAAGTGCCTGTCTTTTGGGTTTCTGTTATGGTCAAAATCAAAATCAGATCTCATAAAAATGCTTTCTTTTTATTATAAAAAAAAAATTAGAGAGAGAGAAATGGTAACTGTACTATGCTTTTTGTTGCTGTCCTTGCTTTTGTTTATCTGTCTTTGTTAGTGTTTTCTGTCTTAGCAAACACAAAATTTACACGTGTGGGACTTGGATTTTCTTTCTCTACTTTTTTCTTTTATTGCGTTGGCTTAACACAAATTAAAATTAATTTTATCTCTTTGATTTATATACTTTTTTTTGTTAAGTATATTAAACCTATTTTTACAATAAATTAATATTTTTTTACTTGATGAAATAAATTATAAACACTAATATTAATATTTTTTTATTCTTTTTAAGACTAAACTTTAATTAATTTAAAAAACAGAAATAAAACTTACCATATAATATAAAATCACCTGTGTTTATGCATGATCATCATCGGTAAAAGAAAGCTAATTTTTAAGAGATTTTTGTTGGTTATCTTCCTTAATTATTTGTGATGGAAACATGATGCTAGGTTAATAAAATAAAAACAATAAATTCAAATAAATTGTATTTTTATCTAGTTTTTGTTGGGATATTCAAGCTAGAAAAGAAGGCATGGTGGAAAAGTCAACTTTAGCTGTATTGGACCATTGCTAGGGCAAGAAAGTTATAAGGCAATCTGAGCAAGTCTACATTAATTAGAAGATTGGAATTAATTCCTCAACATCTCTTGGAACCAAATGGAAAACAGTGCTGGTCAACCTCAACAAGATGAAATAAAAAGGTTTTCAACTCAAAAGATTTCTTTCTTTCACATTTGATGGGATGCATAGAGTTTTGTGACCATTTAACTGAGAAAATAAAATAATATTTAAATTTACTATAAATCAATAAATAAATTCAGAGTCAATCCTTCTCAACTGCTCCATAGATAGATGACCATGGTGCATCCACACCAGGAAAGAAATTGTTTCCTATAAAAAAATCAACTATATTAAAAAAAAAATACATGGAAATTGTCAGAGAAGAATACTCTATAAAATTAGCATCTCTCATTGTTTATTTAGTGATGCTAATTACATGGTTTATTATTTATTTATTAGGATAAATCAAGGTTTAAAATATGAACAACTTATTTCATTTTAATTAATCGAGGCTATTTATATTATAACTTCTTGAAGTGAATAAATAATTATAATTAAGGTTTTTTTATATATATAATTTTTGAGATAGAAGTGTTTGATAAAACTGTATCTTTTAGGAAAAAACAAGGTTTTCCAGTATTTAACAGAGTGATTTTTTTTATAAAGTAAATTTTAAGAATATTTTCCAGTATTTAAAAAACAGTCATGGCCTGCCAACCTGCCATCTACGAATGCAAGAACATCTTCTCCTTTGTTAACTAAACTTGCAAGCTGGAAAGGGAAGTAATCTTCTGTCCCATCATCAAAATATTCACTGTTTCTCCTTCCGGAGATGATTTCAAAAAGCAGCATTCCATAGCCAAAATCTTCTGCTTTTGGAGTGATGGCTTCACCTGAAATCCATTCTGGTGCTGGGTAGCCTCTCTCCAGTTCCTCTTATGGCTGTCAGGACTCGGCTAAAGTCTCGGCCCATGATCTTTGCAACGCCTAAATCAGCTGCCCATGGTTGTATTCTGCATCTGATAGAATGTTCTCCGGCTTGATTTCACAATGGATGATGCTATCTCTGCAGCAGTCCCAACTGCAATATGATATCTGCTTTTCCAATCGAAAGTCTTGGCACTCTTGAAATAAAAAGTGCTTCCAAGGAACCATTTTGGCATGTAATCATAAACCAAGAATCTTTTTGAAGCTTCCACGCAAAGTCCCCGTAGGCGGACGAGATTGAGAAAGCATAAACGTCACATTGTTATGTTGGCTAACCTGCAAAATCCTCGTCCCAAACGAATTGCCTGAGCTGCCCGCTGACATGAAGTACTATCCTAGCTAGTAAAGTCTGAAGGGATAGCTCTCATTCACATTTGTTTGTACCGTTACGCTCTACCTCGACAGAAAAGAGCGAGGGCGCAGGATTTTTACGATCTACCTTCTCCCGGAAGTAATTAGTACAAACCTTCCATTGGTAAGCTTATTATACCCAACTTTCCCACCTGGTAGTGGGATGACCAAAGCTCTGCCATATTATAGACTCTAATGCATTCTTATGACAAGATTTCCGTTGTTAAGAAGCATTGCTCAAGTAAAATTAGAACCCTTCAACGAATTAGTTTGACCATACTGAATGTTTAGACTGGTTGAGCAAGACTAAGTTTCCATCCTCAAGAAGTCTCAATCGTGATAAAGATGGGTTCGATAAAGGATGCTCTCTATTTGCCACCCAAACCGCAGATGATTTGGCAGCTTTTTGTAACTTGTGCCAATGTAATGGTTTCGAGAATTATTTGTCGGAAAGAAACCTTAAAAAATCTCCATCAGGGGAGGTTATAAGTGTTTGGTTTCCAGATAGAGACTGGCCTGGAGAGATGAATTAGAATATAGTTTTTGAAGTCGACTACACTGCTAAATATAATCAGCTGAATTATTACAAGGATATATAAAAAACAAAATATGTTGAAATGGTGATCACATACATGAAGTCTACTCAAACACTGACTCTTGGAACTAGGAAGATAACATTTGATTCAATTTTTGACTTTCATACAGTAGCGGTATACATTAGCTGAAAGCCTGAAACTAACAGATAATCCAAGCAGCTTCTCGGTTTATGGGGTCCAAGCAGCTTCTCGGTTTATGGGGTGCTTGAGTGTCCTTTTCAAAAAAAAAAATATATTTTTATTTTTAAGTTTAAATAAAAAAATTGGTATTTTTAGATCATTTTGATGTGCTGATATCAAAATTTATTTTTTTTACAAAAAACATAATTTTAATATATTTTTTTAAAAAAAAACACTAGAAAATAACTACAAATACACTCCCAAACAATACTTAAACATCAATTCAATTTCTGCAGCCGGACGGAATATGTAACCTTGTAATTTGTTTGCTTACAACCACCCTAGCAGCAAAATTTCCCTCAGGATTTTTAGTTATATTCTTCCTATTTTTGATGATTGAACAAAATAAATAAAGTTTGACATTGTGTCAAATAATATATTTTTATTTTTTAAAATTCATTTTTGATATTAGCATATTAAAAAAATTAAAACAAAAATAATAATAATTTAAAGCTAGAAACAAATTCAAAAATCTTCCAAAGCATTATCCAACCACAATTCCAAACAGTGTTAATAAAACATCTCACTTCATGTGCATGATCACATCACAATCATTCGTTAAGGTTTAGTTTGGCTGCATTTAATCTTTTTTGAATCTTATATTATTCTAATGCATTTCCAAATAAAAAACATTCTATAAACAATTTCTACCACACACTACTAAACAGGCAATAGCACAATATACAGGAAATCATTGAAAACAAGAATGTAGTGAAAAGAAATTGTTGACATGGTTAACTTCGGGGCCTTTGGTAGAGCCACTGATATACATGAATAATCTATAATCCTATCCATCGCCTATGCAGAGTGTTGTAAGGCTGTCAACTTATTGCGGAATAAATAAATAAATAAATTATGATCCCTTGTTTAAGAGAAATAAGTGGAGACAATAAACGAAGCAAAACAAAACGTATACAACAACGTTTTCCACTGCATAATGTTAAATCAAATGGAGGATGGCTGCCACTCAAGTGTTTCACCTGCATACATTGGAACAATATCTCCAAATGAAAATGAGAAAGACTCTGGAACTTTCCATGGAGTCCTAGTCAGTTTGATCTTTGAGGTGTTTCTTGGAAGTCCATAGAAATCTGGTCCATTAAAGCTTGTAAATGCCTCCAGCTTGTCAAGTGCACCAGCCTTAAAGCAACATCACCATTAATTTAGTTATCATGAAAGCAGCACGTTTAGGGCAAACCATTAATATGGACGCGCAATAGCAGCAGCAGGCAACATTTCACCAAATAGCGGACAAGGATTAAGTATTTCACCAATCACATGCAAAATTTCATCATAAGATGTGCCAAACTAGTAGCCCAGATAAGGAATTCGCTACAGAATAGATGCAGCAGAAACTTACCTCTTCAAAAACCTTGGCATATAGTGATATAGCAACAGGAGCATTATAGATTCCAGCACATCCACAAGGACTTTCTTTCCTTCGTTTCTCATGTGGTGCGCTGTCAGTTCCAAGGAAGAATTTTTTATTTCCACTAGTCACTGCTGAAACAATAGCCTGCCCTGGATGAGTAATATAAAAGCACATTAGCTTGTGAGAAAACAGTCACAAAGATGCGTAATATGGACAAAAAAATTTGTATTTTCTTCTCCTTATTAATCCTTATTAAATAAAGTAAATCCCCACAAAGAGAACTATTATACTGACATTAAAACTAATTGGAATACCATAAAATGCTGCAACCAAACCAGCTTTTCAAACACTACAAGCAAGGAAGCCTAGGGATTCAGCATTTCCAAAAGCAATTAGTTGCAAAGTATGTAAAAGATTTGAGACAAACTGTGAATTTCTCGTTTGAGCACTGGAAGGCAGTAATTGTGGGGCTGCAGTCCTCCTTGAAAGAGAGCATTTCTATTGAGAAGTAGATGCTGTGGAGTAACAGTTGCCGCCACAGATCCTAAAAAATTAAATCGAAAGTTAGATAATCACCTGCATACAGGGTTAAAAAGTCAACAACAATCATGGTAAGAATAGCAAAATTAATTAATGTAAGTGAGCAAGCATACCATAGCTACAAGACTCGACAAACCTAACAGCTTCCATTGTAGTGATATGCTCCATTACAACCTTTAGCTGTGGAAGCCTTTGGATTAAAGGTTGTAAAATAGTGTCAATGAAGACTTTTTCACGATCAAACACATCAACATCAGGATCTGTAACCTCTCCATGAACCTGTGAGTACAATGGCCAATCACATTAAAATCAATTATAAAGTCACAAAACAATGATAAGCTAAAATCATTTTTTAGTATCGAATCTTAAGCTACATCTCAAATAAGTGCGAAGCATAGCCATGCAATCACTTAGCACGAAACAAAAGAATAACTTCATTACCTATACTCTAAAAAGTGTGGGTTTTTCACTACTTACTAGTTGGGCACAAATTTTTGATTTTTTAATTTTGTCCTCAATTTCCCTGAGCAATTTCATCGTAATTTAAGACCAATTGATTTTGATTTCTTAAGGATGAGATTGAAAGAGTGACTAAAATGAAAAAGATGTTAAACATGGATGGCATGCCAAGAGTTTAGAACTAAATACAATCTAGTTCTCCAACTTTAAAAATCATGCACATTATATGATTTTGAGACCTCAATATTTTTCAATTCACTCTTAGTATTAAATTTTTATTTATTTATTTATTTTTTAGTTCATAGTTGAGTGGAGTGAGAAAGGTCACCGAATTTCGGCAGTAGAGAGAAAAACATATGATTGACACCGATTTAGGCCACCAAAACAAATAAAATTTAATACTACTAAAACAATCTTTACTTTTTTAGTATATTTTTTAAAAATTTTAAAATAAATTCAGTCCAGCTCATTACGGATCTCGTGAAGTAGAAAGGCAAAAAAATTTAAAAGAGAGAGAGAACCTACTAATAACATGGCCACAAGTCAATACGATAAAATTACCAGTAAAGGCATATTCTGCTCAGCCATCTCCTCTAGCACAGGTAGACATTTTCCAAAAAGATCAGTAACACCATCTTGAGAATTCGTTGTAGCCCCAGCAGGATACAGCTTCACAGCAAAAACTACCCCGCTTTCTCCTGTCAAAATAATCAGAGCATTATCAATGAAACAACAGAATCCACACTATAACCATTAGAGCATAAAAGAGAAGAAACCAACATATGTAAATTAAAAATAATAATAATAAACCTGCTTATATGACTGTAAATACAATTATATTCAAATGGATTTAATACAACCAATCAACATTTTTCTAAATAATTTCTCAACGAGTTCTTCCTACTCTATAAAGCTAGTATTTGCTAATTCTACAACCACATTCCACTAAATTTGCAAATGCAATCAAAATAAACCTACTTGCAAGCTTGATCTCATGAGGGCTTGTGGTATCTGTCAAATAAAGTGTCATCAATGGACTAAAAACACTGTCGGCAGGCAATGCTTTCAAGATAGATTCACGGTAAGCAACAGCAGCAGCAGTGGACGTAATAGGAGGCTTCAAATTTGGCATCACAATCGCCCTCCCAAAACTACTAGCACTGCATAACAACACATCATAAAAATCAAGCCATAACCAGAGCAAAAGAAACGTGCTTTTTAATTAGAAAAAGAAAACAATAACCTGTGAGGGACAACAGCTTGAAGAACTTCACCATCACGTAAATGAAGATGCCAATCATCAGGTTGAGTTATAGTAAGCTCCATTTTTGAAGCTTTACACTTTAACTGCCTAGATCCTTCAATTTTTGAAGATGGGAGATTCAGTACCTGTATCACAATAAAGAAAGCAACAACAAGGTTAGTAGGATTATTCATCCGGGTCAAATTTAAATTTTCTTATTATCAGGAAAACGAAGTTCTTGAAGAAAAAAGATTCAAACTTTGAATGATAAAACTGAAGTCTTTATCATTCCATATGCCACCATTTGACAAGATATATGTTTAGGGCGCAGAAACTTAATTCTGTGAGAAGAACGAAGGAAAAGAGAACAAAGTTTGCATTGCGGATTTAAGTCAGGCAGTTAATCAAACAGGTTATGTGCTAAAGGAGCAGAAACAGAACATGAAACACACTCTCGGTGGTCTTGTAGATTCAAATTAAAAAAAAGGCTTCACACACTTAACACACGAGGATAACAGTTTAATAATGAGGGATGAATGCATGGACGACAAGTCCCTTTATTTCGAAGAATGTCCAAGTCCCTTTTTTTAGAAGAATGACAGGTCGTTTTCGCGGTGGAAAGAAAACTCACCAGTGAGGCATAAGGGGGTGGGGTGCTATTGCTGCCGCTTCTTTAGGGGTCCAAAACAAAGAGAAGGATACTTGTTAAAATCGTTCTGATTATCATTTTGATTTTTAATTGAAACAAAATGTTTTGATTTTTGAGTATTACGGTGTCTTTGTTTTGATGTCGTACTGTTTATATATATATATATATATATATATATATATATATATATATATAATTGAAACGGAATGTTACGGTTTCGGAGTATTACAGCGTGCTCGTTTCGGTGTCAATCTTGTTCATATATATATATTGTCATTTTGATTTTTAATTGAAGCGGAATGTTACGGTTTGGAGTATTCAGTGCATCAGTTTCGATTGTACATCTTGTTCATATATATATATATATATATAAAAAATTAATTTAACAATAATAATTTGAATTTGAATTTTTATTATTTAAAATATTTTAGTATTTTTAAATTATTTTGATGTATAGATACTAAAAAATAATTTTTTAAAAATAAAAAAATAAATTTTGAACCCAAAGCGACACGTCGGAATGGAACCGAGGCGTTCCAACCGGAATTTCAAAGCGAGCAGGAATTAAAACCGAGGCAAAGCGACGCCGTTTTGTCTCGGTTTTTGAACGGAATGGAGCGGAACAGAATTAATAACTATGATCAGAATCGCTTGATTTTGGTCTTTGTTTGGAGAGATGAAGGTGTTAATTCATCGAGATAGTTTGAAGTTTATGCAAAGTTACATTCAGAGAGATTTCGTGTAATATTTATTCTCAGCGTTACTGTTTAGATAGCAATCAATTATTTTATTTATTTATTTATTTGGAATACGAGAGATATAGAATATATATGTTTTTATTATTTATGTTTTTAAAATATAAAATAGTTATTTAAATTTCTATTAGAAATAGATTCATTTTATCTCTCTAATCTGGTCTCTTCAATATCATCGACAAGAAGCTCAAGAGAGAACAAAGAAGCAGATAGGTAACAGTTGGCCTGTTTAATTATTGAGAGAAAAAGAGAGATTGTCATCTTGGGTTGAAAATCAAGCTTGCCCCTGTTGTTATTGCCGCAGTTTAACGAAGAACACAAGTCCAAATGCTGGCCAACAAAAGAGAAAAGAGGGGGGACGTGTGTCTGTTTCATATATCAATTTCATGACTTGTGGTCAAGTAACGCTCACAAAAATCTCATAAAAATCCATTTCTTTTTTGTGGTTCATAGATGGATAGACTTAGGTTAAGGAACTTGATTTGCATAACCCAAATACCAGTAAAACAAGTTTTACGTTACTACTTTTATTCATGCAAGGGGATTTAATGATGCCAAAATTCTGTACTGTGCGTGTGAGAGCATTCTGCAGTTGATCATGAAGAGCATGGAGATATATATGAACGTTTAATATGATCTAATTATATTGAAATTCAAGATAATTTATATAAAAGCTCGAAGCTAAATACCAGGATTTTTTTTTCTTTTTAAATCCCAGAGATATATATTTTGTTGTTTTGTGATAATTCTTGTCATTTAAACTAGTTTCAGGAACCCAGTTGCGATCCAAGTCTTTAGATGAGGGACTTCTTGATGGGAAGAAGAAGAAATGTCTATCTACTTACTTTCAGACATCCTCGGCAGTTTTCAGGCTCCTGTTTCTGTTGAACATATTTAATAAGAGTATTTATTTATTAGTCATGCCAAAATTTCAAATAATACATTATATATAGTATTATTTGATCAACATGTCGAATTTTGATTGAAAATTAATTAATTAAAAATCTTGAAAGTATTTTTAAGAATTTTAATTAAAAGTATTTTTTTTAAATTACTTTATAAAAAAAAATTTAAGAACGATGATGAACTATAATTTTCTAAAATATTGATTTAAAAAAACCCATAAATTAATATCTTTTTAATTTTTTTGATTTTCATATAATTAGAAGAAAAATAATAATTTATAAAAACCATCCTGCAACCCGATCCCACGCTCTGCGATTGAAGGGCACACTACAGTTGGCCATGTCCAATCTCCGCAATTAGGGTTGCAATGCCGGAATAAAAAGACAATTTTTTTAGGTGAAGTACAAAAAATCACAAAACAATCAGAAATAAAAATCTTTCTCATACACAGCACAGCATTGTACAGTGTCAGAAGGTGTCCTAAGATTTTCTGATTTCATCATTTCTTTGTTCGTGATTGGTGTGATAAACTCAAAAAACACCCAAACTCACCAGAAAAATCCAGAAAAAGAAGAAAAAATTATGAATCAGAAAGAACGTAGCGATAAAGTAATGATTTGCTGATCATATGAAGTTGATCATCACTCACATATATTACTTTCATCATCTTCATCTTTATCAACCAAAAACAATAAGAACCAGAGAGACGAAAACCCGTGAAGCAGATCTGGTTTCCCAGAGGAGAGGGGAGAAGGGTGTCTTGTGGAGATGAAGTTAACCACATCATATATGATTTTATAGGGGAGGGACTCAAAACCCTAGAGGACTTGTTGAAGCTTTTATTCTCAGCCCTTTTTAAAAACATTACCTTCTTAACCTAGCCCACTGAAGCCCACCTTCAATACACTAAACAAGGCCTCACGAAATTTTGTTATCGCTTTTTATTATTTATATATATATATATATATATTATTTAGTTATTATAATTCAAATATCAATACAAATAATAGGATATAAAGTTGAATAATGCATAATATTTGAACTTATTAAACAATTTAACAATACGTGTTGAGAGTAAAGTAAATAAAAGGGTTATTTTTAAATTATTATCTTACCACAGTCATTTAGTCATTTACTAAGATTAATATCATCTTAATAATAATGTTACATATTTTAAATTGATGGAGAAATTTCTTTTTTTTTTCCTTTTCACAACCCTAAACTTATTATTTTTTGAGATTCTTTTGACATTGAAACCTCTTTGACATCCATTTTAAAAACATTTTTGAAAAAAAAATATTTTTATTTTTATTTTTAAATTAAATTTTTGTAATGTTTTTAAATCGTTTTCATGTGCTAATGTTAATAATAATTTTAAAAAATTAAAACAATATCATTTTAATGTATTTTTAAATGAAAAATATTTTTTTAAAAAAATAACATTGATCATACTTCCAAATAAATACTAATTAGTTGAGAATAAAAGGAAATAAAAACAAAGCTATATATTCTCTTTATTGGAATATTTTGCGCAACTGTTCAACAAGAAAAATATTTCAATGATTATATAGCAGTGTGAAAAGAGCAACAATCTTTTTTAAAAACAATCAATTTATTCTCCATACACAAATAAGATATAATGTGAATACGACGACGCAAATAAAAAAAGAAAAGAGAGAGGCGCGCAGACTTTCTTTCTTCAACAGATCTTTGATTGGGCGGTGGAGTGAGTGCTTGTTCCACATGCAGCTTTGAAAATCATGTCAAATGCCTTCTCTATGTGTGCTCTGAGCTTCTGTGGATCGATGAAGTCCTTTTCTACCAGCAACGCAACCCTGAGGTTTCCCACATAGCTCAACACTCCGGCCATGAGGCTCTGCGTTTGTATCAGAACAATTAAACCGTTTTAAGTTCATTAATGATATTGAATTTGGATCGGAAATTATTTTCCAGTGAATTTACATGTACCTGAGGAGCCCCTGTCACCACAAAGTATAGCCCATTAATTGGATTGTCAGCCACGGCCAACTGCTCCATCGGCCCCATTAAATTTGTAATTCCCATGCTTGTATTCTCCAATGTGCCATGGATGTATTTAGATGCTCTCTGCAAGAACAAACACGTCCCCAGAATCATAACATGGAGTGGCAAGCTGGTATACTATTTTTCAGATGATAATAATTATCGCACTGCCATACCTCTGGACCGCGAAATCTCCCAACAAGCTGAAGATATTTAGCGGTGAGGTAAACACCAAATGAGCTTCTCCTCTTCTTGATGACTTTTCTTGCATCGAAGACAAATTGCAGGGGATTATTCCTAGCCTCGGCATCTCGTAGCTTGGGAAGTGGTATGTTCAGGAAAGCAAAATGGTTACCCCATGGCAACTCAGCATCGGGTTTTACCATTTCTTGAACCGACCTGTAGCCTCCATGCATTCTTGTGTTAAGCAGCACCAGTGATGTACTTCGTGCATTGCCCGATCCTTGACTCGCCGCCTCCATGTACATCCTCGTTCCCAAGAATATCGTTCCAGTGATGACATCATTTAATGTCTGTAATTACCAAGGAGGATCAGGATTCAACAAGAAAAATGAATGTCATTAATCAAGCACTAGGTGTACGTGTTGATCTTACCACTCCAAGCCTGGCCCTGATTTGTTTGATATGATCAAGAGAGAAAGTCGTTGTTGTTATGGAGAATGGAAGAAACTCCACTCCAGGATGCCTGGATCGTATCGGTGTCTTGTCATCCTCAACCAAAGAACTCTTCACGATCGTTGAACAAATTTCTGATAGCGTGTTGTAAACCGATGACAAAAATCTGGGCACTTTCCTGAACATGCTGAAGTTTCCGCCATCCTTGCTGGTATGCAGCTTAGCAGAAGGAAATGTCAAGGGAAGAGAAGGATTATCAGCTCTTTTTAAACAAGAAAGGAGAGCTCCCATTAAAGAGATGCCATCACCGAGGGAATGGTGAAACTTGAAAACTATGTTACTAGCTGCATGGCTTGTAGGGTATTTTATAATGTGAACTTCCCACAATGGCTGGCTTTGTGGTAACTCTTCCATTGCCGTTTTTGAGAGATAATGATCAAGGCATTCATCATAAAATTGGGTTGACATTCCGGAGGCGAAAACTGGAACATGGACATGATCTTTGAGCCTCACCTCAACCTTCTTCCATCGCTTTTCTCCATCTCTATCTGTAACCTGTAATTTTTCTCTCTGGTCAACGCTAATGATGAAAAGTAAAGAGAAAATGAAGATACTGACGTGGGAACTGTACCGTAATGGAGGAGAATCGAGGATTGATAGGGAGTAAAAGATCATTGAGCAATGGAATAGCCTGAGAGTCATCAAAAAGCTCTTCCAACTCCAAAACAGCGATGATAGAGAGTGACAGGACAGAGTTGTTCAGAAACTGGCCTGAAGGGCTCACGGGTTCTGATATTTCTCGATCTAGAAGAAGCTCCATTTGTACTTTTTGGATCTATCCGTAATTGTTTGCAAGATGTGTGGTGTTTTTCCTACAGAGGGTGTCATTATTTATAAATGTAAGTTGCAGTGGTGTTTTTTCTATCAAACAAATCATATTATGATGACGTGGTGAGCGTCGAGGACCAATTATGGATAAGGTAGGCAAGACAAAAGCCACAGGGAAACTTAAATGATAAAATATTGGCCATTCATTCATCTAGCTAGACGGCAACTGTTAACACCCTAACTGTGGTGAATTGCTGTGGAACAGCAGAGATTAATAGTCTCGCATGCCTAGAACTCAACTGTGATTGAGAGGCTCAAGGAAATGGCTTCGGATAGAGTGTGAATCCTCGGCAACAGTGGACACCATATTTAAGTTTTGGTGTGTTCTGATAAATTAGGTGCCACTTTTTTATATATGATCTCAGAATTTGGTTGGAAAATGGACAAATTAAGAAACAAGCTAAAGAGAAGGAAAAAAAAGAGAAGCTGCTCTATTTACATGGACACGTTACTCCCAAGTTTTGATACAACATTAACGTAATTCACAAAGCAGTCACCTTTTCGTCGATAGCAGAAATAGATTCTTAAAATAATATCAAGGAGTCTGCAATATATTCTAACTACAAATGGTTTTCATATTTTTCTAACGAGTGTTAGCTTTTTTATAACATCAAGATATATTAATATAGAGAGAGAGATGGGGCATGCAGAAATACAATTCCACATCCTCAAAATTTCCCGGTAGCTAGTTCAGAGTGTTCATGGCACCTATTCGCTCGTGGTTAATGTATTAGGTGCAAGCAGGTGACTGACAAGAAGTCTGTTCTAAGCTATATATAGATAGATATAGATATATAAGTTATAATCTCCTCATCCTGTGTTTGAGTTGGTGATTGGGTTAACTAGATTTACAAGCTGTAGTAAATAGAAAACAGATCGAAACAGCTTGAATGTCAGGCGCCACCCACTTTTCTGTCCAGTTAATAAATTTATCCTACGTTCATATATAAAATTATTAATGTCCTAATTAAATTGTACTAAGATTAATAATCATAAGGTCCTTTTCAGTTGTAACAAGTCCATAAAACTCTTCCCTAGTTAAGGAAAACCTTTTCCTTTTCTGTTAATGTAAGAGATGTTTTTGGATCGACTAATTACATGTCGATCGAGACCTGGCATATTAATCAAGTAAGTTTGCATATATAACTATTAAAATACATATAAAATAAAAAAAGTCACTCATTAATTTCAAACTATAATTAAAGTCGTGAAAAAAAGGGTTTATATACATATAAATAGATAAATAGATATATGAGTCCTAGAACTAAAAAATATATAAAGAGTGTTGAAAAATTCCATTTGTGTCCCTCGTGACACACCCATGTTCTTGATCATGCAAACCCATGACCATGAAGATAGGTCATGGGTTTTGATCATGGGGATCAATTAATTGATCATGGCTAATTATCTCCATGATGGAAGGAGAAAATTGGAAAATAAACTAGTGAATGGGGTCCCTGATCTACCTATAAATAATAGTTTGTGTACTCCATCTATGTCAACTGGTAGACATAGATCAGAAGGCTCCTCTCGTTAAATATTTTATTATTTTATATTGCTGTTGTCGCTTTGGGAAAAGCTTGTTGATGCTGCAATTAAGAATTCATTTGATTTTCGGTACTTGAGCAACAATGACCGGGGATATTTATAATCTAAATTTTCGCTGCTATACGTATTCAGTATTCGATTATTTAAAGAATTTCTATCCAAGAGAAGATGAAGATGAGGGGATTGATTTATAATTTTATATGACTGAGGTCTCCAAATAAAGTCACAGCCTTCTCGTAATTATCCCTTCACACCCTGATCATGAAAGCTTCAGAACAGTGGAACTTGTGGGTTGACACCATGCATGGCACTTGACCCTTACCGGCATGTTTCGGATAATTAATTTGCCAGTGGAGAAGTCCTGCTGCTGCAACCCCTCATTAATATTTCTTTGAAATTGTATTCCATTACTAAGGGGCCGGTAGCTTCAAACCAAAAAAAAAAAAAAAAAAAACAGTAGGATGCTGGTGAGTGACGTAAGGTAAGCCATGTCTGCCCTGACCTCTAGCTGGTTGACGCATTAATAAAAGCAGATTCTACTTGCCAGAAAATCTTATACATCATTCAGTTTAAATGCACCTGCACCGTCATATTTCTCATAATTTAAGTGGTGCTCATATCATTTTCATGAGATGTTCTTGACAACGACGACAAAAAGTAATGGAGAACAATTCTTCGAAACCTCACCTTACTTGAGAGTTAATTTATGACCCGGGGGCTAATTCTTTTTTTTGTTCGAGGACCTTGCAGCTTTGGTGCAAGATCGAATATTTATCGAGACCCAAGTGACTTTTAGGAATAATTAAAGATCTTATGATTTAATTATGTGATTTAGGATTGAAGACAAAAGCCAATAATTTCTCTTTTAAATGTTGTTCAAAATATATTTTTAGGGGACCATGAAGTTCTTAAAAAAAAAAAAATCAGCTACTACATTTATTATTGCCACCACTGTACTGTTTTAGTATCGTAGCATTGTACATCTCACCATCACCTTTTCTTCCAAGCATCGTACATCTCACCATCACCTTTTCTTCCACATGTTTGCACATTGAAAACTTTAATATTAATTTTAGGATTCATATGATTAGTCAAGATATATATAAATTAATCTCGATATTCATGTTAATAAGAAAAAAGCATATTGAAAACATTTTTCTAAAAAAGAAGAGATACTTTTATTGAAGTGTCGTAGCTATGTGTATAGTATTGAACTAATATCATATTGATATTAACCAATAACCATGAATTGAATGTGTCATCAATATTGTTGCTGACCTTATATATATATACATATGTATATATACATGTATGTACGTGTATTAAATGGTTAGGGTTCTTCTAATGGAAATCAAACAACTACTCTCATGAGAATATCTTATTAGCTAATGCAGCGAGCAGAGTATTTGTCATGTTAAATCATGTTTGCTCTCTACATGATAATCATTCATAATTTTAGTATGATTTGAAACTCTTTTCAAATCTGATTCCATATTGGCTAAGAATTTCTCACTTAATACTATTTCAAAATTTATAGAATATTTTTCCTAGTTCACCTAGTGTGATAACTCTTATCTTGATCACACAAGTTCTTTCATATAGTTCACATTATGATAATCCATAATACTATTTCAAAAACTTAATACTATTTCAAAAACTATTTGATGCAAATTTGTCGTTGCTAATTTATCTGCAACAGATAATCCATTATAGATAAATTAGAAACAAATTTCCATTGCTGAGCTATGTAAAGTAATAGAATATTCATTGTTGATTTCCATTGTTGAGTTGTATCAACAATAGAATTTTCGGTGTTGATCATCATTTTTGTTTTTTTAATCAATATTAATTTTCATGATTTATTATTTTTTTCTAGTTAATTATGTATGAATATTTTGAAAGTAGTAAAACATATTTAAATATCATCAATATTTAAAACTAAATATGGTTCAAATAAAAATTCATTAAATAAAAATTCATACCACAATAAAAAAAAATTCAGTTAAATTTATATGTGCACATCAATCAACATATAATAAAAAGATACAATAATGGTGCTGAAGGTGGAAACAAACTAGGAGACTTTGAATGAGAGGAAGATGGACCAATATATGGTAGTCAAGGTTGAGGTTGATATACTAGTGAATATGTAGGACTTATAAATGCCATTTAATGTGGTGGCATCGATGGGGCCATGGGCGTTGGCATTCCTTGTCTTATATTTGATGTCCTATCATAACATCCATGATTGTTCATAAAAAAATCTTATATGGAATCTATCTCATGTTTTATTTCTAAAATAAGATTATTATTTTTCTCCGGCTCCTCTTTCAACTCCTGATAAGATGAACTGGGATATGATGACTCAACTAAGAAGGAATTTGATGAAGAACTCATACTAACTATAGATTTTGGTATAGGAGGTGCACTATATACTCTACCCTTTACACCCTCCTCTGAAATCACACATAAAGTTGTTATATTAAATGAAGGATGGAGTTCTAGATCATCCATATTATTCTAGTTAACATGATAACACAAACAAATAATTTAGAATGATATTTCATTTTGTATTTTTCATTATCTAAATTTAAAATATTATATAATAAATTATAAAAACAACTTTGTTAATTACTAATTCAAATTAGCGACAATGTATACATTACAATAAAATCTTAAGGTTTTTTTTAGGAGGAAGGTGTAATTGGTTAAAAATCTTAAAGATTTAGTTCAAGCTTAGACCATATATACACACACCTCACATTCTTTCCCTTTAATAATAATATATTTTCAATCTTGTATAGCCATTCTTCTTTCGTTTTCATCGTACAGGTATTCTTGAAACAGGTTTGTGAATGGACATAATTTTTATTTATTTATTAAAAAATATTAAATTAATATTATTTTAATGTTGTTCAAAATTTATTTTTAGGGGACCATGAAGTTATAAAATTAAAAATATATCAACTACTACATTTATTATTACCACCACTGTACTATATTTAGTATCGTACATCTCACCATCACCTTTTCTTCCACATGTTTGCATATTGGAAACTTTAATATTAATTTTAGAATTCATATGATTAGTCATGATATATATAAATTAATATAGACATTCATGTTAATAAGAAAAAAACATATTGAAAATATTTTTCTAAAAAAAAAGAGATACTTTAGATATATGTAGTTTCTAACAGGATCAAATGGCTAATTATATATATAGATCGATTCATGTAATATTGGAATCCTGTTTCTCAGTAAAATTTGTATGTGTGTGCGAATACTAGCACGTCTAATTTTAAATAAATGGAGCAATTTATACAGAAATAAAAAAAAAAAAATATCATCACACTTGATGAATGACACTTTCTTAATAAATTTAAATTTCTTCTTTGGATGGAAGCTGACATAAAACGATAAATTATCAGCTAAAATGAAATAAATAAATAAATAAATAAATTCCTCCCCTTTAAATCATAGTCACAAAGGCCTTCAAGTTTCAATTTTGCTGGATTTTCTTTTTTTTGCAATTTTACTTAAACCACGTCAACATTTTCTATCAAGTTTTAATATCTTTTATTGAAATGTCGTAGCTATGTGTATAGTATTGAACTAATATCATATTGATATTAACCAATAACCATGAATTGAATGTGTCATCAATATTGTTGTTGACCTTGTTGGATACATGTACTATTCTTGCACGCTAAACAATTGATATTAATGATTGAATTAACATAATTTTACTTCCAACATTATTATTCGTGGATCCATCATTGTGTGGACCACTTGGAAATTATATATATATATATACATGTATGTGCGTGTATTGAATGGTTAGAGTTCTTCTAATGGAAATCAAACAACTACTCTCATGAGAATATCTTATTAGCTAATGCAGCGAGCAGAGTATTTGTCATGTTAAATCATGTTTGCTCTCTACATGATAATCATTCATAATTTTAGTATGATTTGAAACTCATTTCAAATCTGATTCCATATTGGCTAAGAATTTCTCACTTAACATTATTTCAAAATTTATAGAACATTTTTCCTAGTTCACCTAGTGTGATAACTCTTATCTTGATCACTGAAGTTCTTTCATATAGTTCACATTATATCCAATGTCTATCATTTTGTTATCTCAATTAAAATAACATGTGACAAGATCAAAACATAATATTTCTTATATAAGATAGTTCGAAGGTTTCAAGTCTAAGAATTATTTACACGGTCATCATATAAATATTAAACTAATAAAATCAACATTTATGACTTCACATTATCTTCAGGCCTATCCATTTATCATAGATAATTTTTTTGTATAAAATAAAATGAATAACTGATAAAAACATGTAAGCAAAATCAGATATTACTTAGTGATATCACTACTAAAACAAGGGGACCACACAAACATTTAATATGTTACAAATAACAAAGGAATTTGTTGCTTGAAAAATATTAGCAACGAAATTTACATCAAAAACTATTTGATGCAAATTTGTCGTTGCTAATTTATCTGCAACAGATAATCCATTATAGATAAATTTGAAACAAATTTCCATTGGTGAGCTTTGTAAAGTAATAGAATATTCATTGTTGATTTCCATTGTCGAGTTGTATCAACAATAGAATTTTCGGTGCTGATCATCATTTTTGTTTTTTTAATCAATATTAATTTTCATGATTTATTATTTTTTTCTAGTTAATTATGTATGAATATTTTGAAAGTAGTAAAACATATTGAAATATCATCAATATTTAAAACTAAATATGGTTCAAATAAAAAATTCAGTTAAATTTATATGTGCACATCGATCAACATATAATAAAAAGATACAATAATGGTGCTCAAGGTGGAAACAAACTAGGAGACTTTGAATGAGAAGAAGATGGACCAGTATATGGTAGTGAGGGTTGAGGTTGATATACTAGTGAATATGTAGGACCTATAAATGCCATTTAATGTGGTGGCATCGATGGGGCCATGGGCGTTGGCATTCCTTGTCTCATATTTGATGTCCTATCATAACATCCATGATTGTTCATAAAAAAATCTTATATGGAATCTATCTCATGATCTATCTATCTCATCAAAGAAGGTAAGTATATTCTTGTAATGCTTACCAAATGTTTGATAAAATGCCCCTTATATAGTCTAGGAGAAAAACACACAAAATACATGTTTACAACAACTTGTAATTGCCTTGCTTACAATTAGAAGAGAATTCAATTTCATTTTTTCCTCTTCACTTCTTCAATATTTTTTTTGGTATAAACAACGTGGTGTCCCAGACGTTGGCCTAGACTAATTCACGTTCACACCGGGTGGGCCCCGAAGAGGTGAAAGTGCTTACCAAATGGCTAGATTCATACAAGAGGGGGGATTGAACCCCTGACCTCTCTTAAGAGACGAGAGTGCCCTCACCACTCACGTCAAGCATTTGTTTTGTTAAGCCATGTCAGCAACTTATCTTCCAGCAATATATATATATATATATATTGTCATCACCCAATTTTGGGTGACTCCTCAAACTAAAATAAAAATAACAAAAAATAAAATAAAAGAGATCGGGTTGTTAGAAAAATTGTGGTGAAAATTTTGAATATTTGTTGAGCTTAATCATATCCCTGTTGTGCCCAAAAATGAGAAAAATACAAAGTCAAGCTAAACATTAAGTCAAAAATCATAATTATAGTTTTTATAAGCCAAGTTGATTTAATCATGGGCTAATTCAAAATATTATTATGTTTGAGAATTAATTTAGGGTCCAATTAAAGAATTTAATTAAGTGCAAGGACTTAATTATGCTTTAAATTGATCAACTTAATTTTTATTACGGGCTTAATTGACAAAAATTCAAATTCTTGAATTTAATTTGGGTTCAATTCGGAAGATTGGAATTTTGGAGACCCAATTGAATTTTTCCAAGTTAATTGTGCAAAATTAGGGGCCAAATTGAAGACAATTGAGAATTTAATGCTAATTGAGGGTCAAATTGCACAAAACAAAACACGAGGATCGTAATAAAAAGCCAAGAAAATTGAAGGACTAAATCGTTTTTTTACCTACAATAATTCAACAATTAGTCAAAAGCAAGCACTATCAATTGTTTATGCTATGGTGGCCACAGTGTTACAAGCACTGTGACATGGCTATAAATAGCCATGCAGACGAGAAGAAGAGGGGGGGGGAACGAGCAGAAGAAGAAGAAGGCAGGGAGGAGGAGGAGAAGAACGGAGAGACAGAGGGCAGAAAATAGAGAGGAGAAAACGAGACAAGCAGAGGGAAAAAACATCATCGTCCCTCTCGGCCAGAAAAACATCGTCCCTCTCTCGTTCTCGGCTTGAAAAAGTCATCACCGTCTCTCTCATTCTCGGCTTAAGAAAAAGCCATCGTCGATCACCTTTCCCCCATCTTACTGTCAACACATCTGTCCCTCATCACCTCTGCTCCCACCACAGCCACCATAAGTGCAAATTTTCTGTCTCTCTCTCTCCCCGACATGTCTCTCTCTCTCTAAAAAACGAAGGTGCAGCACCTCTCGGCCAGCGCTCCAGCCTCCGTCTCCGACCACCGTGCGCCACCAAACCAAAAGCTTCCTCATCAGAAAAGCAACAAGAGACCACGCGAGCCATTTCCCTTCTTCTCCGGCGACGAGCACGAAGAACGAGAGGGCGAGGCGACAAGCAGTTCAGCGACTTCCAGCCCTCCTCCCGGCCACCACGGGTCTCCGTTTTCAAAACTACGACGACAGGAAGGATCACCTCGATCCCCTCTACACGAAGGTATCCTCAGGCAACCCTCTTGTTGATGTTTTAAATTTTGTATGAACAGTGCATGTGCACTCGTTCTTCTTCTTCGATTTTGCTTTGCTTTTTTTTTTTTGAGTCCAGCGGGTTGACCCGACCAGACTAACAAAAACTGGTCGACCACTGGACCGACAGACGACCAATATCCATCAGGCTTCAGCCAGATGAGGTCGAAGCTCAACTAAATCGAGCGAGTCGTTAGCCCACCAGTCGACAAATTCAACTCGATAAAATAAAAAATAATAAAAATAAAAAAATAAAAAATAAAAAAAATAAAAAATAAAAAAATAATAAAAATAATAAAAATAAATAAAAAATAAAAAAATAAAAAAAATAAAAAGAATAAAAAAATAAAAAATAAAAATATATTTTTGTTTTCTTACATAAGACCGGATTCCAAAGCTTTTCTCATTGTATTTTTTTATAAAAAAATATGTTGTATATTTTTTTTTTTTGTTTTGTTTCTCCTTTCATGTTTCAAAATAAATTTGGATATTGTAACCGGTTTACAATTATCCATTGGAAGGCGGCCAAAATGTCAAAAATGATTTAATAATTATTTTGTTTTGGCGGTGTAAATTTACATTGTAAAGTACACCGTGTATGAAAAAGAATAATTTATTAATCATTTTTTTAGATTTAGTGGTGTAAATTTACATTGTAAAGTACCCCATTTTTATCGCAGTGTAAAATTACATTGTAAAGTACATCCGTAGATTAAAAAAAAATTGTTTCTTTGAAAAATACAGTGCAAAATTTTAACTTAGAAAAAAAACAATCAAACAACAATGCAACTTACCTTAGGTAGGGTGCACTGGGGGTGATGCGTCTTCCCCTTGCAGAATAAGTCCCCTTTACCCTAGACTCTCGCAGACCAATAGGTTCCTAGTGACCTTAATACTAGGTGACGACTCCTGATATCTATAGTCGTAATTTTTACGACCATAAAACATCCCCATATTTCCATCCATGCGTCGTTGTTCCTCGAAACAAGGGGAATGGCGGAGCACGGCTGCGTCAAAAATCACCGTCGCGACAGATGGCGACTCCACTGGGGAATCAGGGACTGGGCTTTGATTGTTTGATTGTTTATTTCTCAGTTTGCTTTTTGCACTCTTTTTAATTGCTTTAACTTGCATTTTTACTGCTTTAGCATGCATTTTATTTTTCAATTCGTGCATAACATTCAATTTAAATTAATGTCAGCATGCATTTTAATTTCCAGTGTAAACCCAATTTTAAGTTAGGAGGGGATTAGCGGTCTGCCCCATGACTTTCAGTCGGGGTTCAGATTCGTGAAACATCCAACTATGAACTGAGTGTTTACTTGATAATGGCGGTCACACTGTGCCCCAACCATTTCTTGTAAACCCCCACACCACCTTCACGTGAGGTGGTCACTGGGCAGTTCATAGACCCTTTGAGACCAGATAAAGCTTTCCCCTCATGTAGTGGCTTAGAGCTTGCTTTTGGGGTACACCATTCGTGATAATTCACTTGTTACGTATGCACATGCATTTGCATTCTCATACATTCATCACTACATACATAACATATCATCATCAGGTTGAAATATAGGTCCCCGAAGAAATTCACCTCCTAGGATTTACAACACTCGCCTTCGTCAAAGAAATATGGAAGACGAAGAACGTGCACATCAAGATGCTCACTTCCAAGAAGAGTTGAATGCTTTAAAAGACAGTGTAGCTCGCATCGCTAGTCTACTTGAGCAGACACTAAGAAATGCCTCTGGCGAGGGTCCTTCAACTAGACCTCCGACAACTACTCAAACACAAGCAGTAAACAATCCTGATGAAATAATCGGAGAAGGGGTTCAGAATCCTCAACAAAATCCCGCTTTTGGACATGCAACCGCACCGGCACCCCTACCAACACCGATTGGTGGAATATCTATAAATGAGTCCCATAAAACACAGTCATCTGACGGTGTTGATCAAGATAAGATGGCGACACTGGAAGCCAGGATAAGGGCCATTGAGGGGGTAAACTTATATGACCCAGTACGAGCTGTAGAAATGTGTCTAGTCCCGAACGTTGTAATACCAAAGAAGTTTCGTGTCCCTGAATTTATCAAATACACCGGGATACAATGCCCTGTCACTCACCTAAAATCATATTGTAACAAAATGGCAGAAGTAGTTCATGATGAAAAACTACTGATGCATTTTTTCCAAGACAGTTTGAGTGGGGCAGCCTTGAATTGGTACATGAGATTAGACAACACCAGGATCCGTAGTTGGAAAAATCTGGTAGATGCTTTCATCCAGCAATATAAGTACAACATGGACATAGCTCCTGACAGAACAAGTTTGTCCAATCTGGAGAAGAAAGACAAAGAAAGCATAAGGGAATATGCTCATAGATGGAGAGATCTCGCTGCACAGGTACATCCTCCACTTCTAGATAAAGAGATGGTGACATTGTTCGCCAACACGCTAAGGGCGCCCTATTACGAACATGTAATGGGCCGTGCAAAGACAAAGAATTCACTGATGTCTGTAGCTGTGGCAGAGCGAATAGAGCAGGGAATTCGAAGTGGAAGAATCCTCGCACCTGTGGAAAAAAATAGCTTTGAAGGCAAAAGAAAAGATGCCGGATATTCTGGAGACGATTACAAGGGTAGGAGCAACCAATTCCAAAACTCCCATCACCCCTCTTCTCAAATCTCCAACATCAATCTTCAAGCCAAAGATCCATCTAAAAATTTCCCGAAAAGAAATTACCAGAAAACCCAAGATCAGCTACCTCCATTACCATTGCCTTTGAATGAGATATATCAAAATTTGGTAAGCACTGGGAAAATAGCTCCTGAACCTTATGTACCTTTGCAACCACCTTATCCTGATTGGTACAAACCTCGATTTAAGCCGCGAATACCATGCCGGTCGTTGTAGGGCATAGCATTCACACTTGTGGTGCCTTCAAAAAGATGCTCATGCATTTGATTAAAGCAGGGTGGGTAACATCCGAAGGAAGTTTAAGCCCGACATCCAAGTAAGCTTCACAGAAATAAGGTACCAAGTGTCTGCACCAATTAAAGTAAAGTCAGCAAAAGCTTTTGAAAAGGGAATGTGCCGATATTGGAAGATGAAGTTTGCTTTTGTGATTTCCTTTTGTTTCGGTCATGTCCGCACATTATATCCGCATTTTGATTTGTCGATAAAGTTGCTTGTAATGCCATAAGACCTTTTCGTTGTTAAGCAGACATTTCTTTACGATGGTTATGTTGTGCCTTTGCTTATTGTTTAAATAACACAAGTATGACCCTTTCATCCAAATTATACATGATCCCATGATTTCATAAAGATTTTTGGCAAATCAAAGTCTAGTACGAGAATGAATGCCAATTTGATGTTTGTTTAACAAATGTGTTCTGGGAATTCAACAGATTTAATTGAAAGGTGATCTCATACCACCAACACCTATATAATAAAGCTAATCTCTTAGCCAAACACATAATTCAAAAAAATCCAGAAAAATCAAAAAACTTGTTTTGCATGGAAAAGCAAGGCTTATTGATTCAGATGACATGTTTTTGAAATGACGAAAGGCCATCTTTGATATGCCGTCACAAAGTCTCAAATATCCTTTGCAATCCCTATTTGAGCCTTATAATTTTATCTTCTTGATAATTAACCCTGACAAGGATCACACCCTACACTGGAGGGTAAGTGCAAAAAAAAAAAAAAAAAGTCCTCAATAACAAGTTGACACCCGAAGAAAGTTGGGGGGCATAAACATAAAATGGGTTTTAGTACACTATAGCGAATGAAGTCAACATTTTGGTAGTACTAAGAACTCAACATAGAAAGCCCAAACAAGATGCTGGGGGCTTGTCGTGAAAAAGCCTAAACAAATATACTTGGGGGGCCTGTCAAGTCAGCATAATGTTAGTGCCAAAAGCCAATGAAAAACCCAAACAAATATACTTGGGGGCATGCCAAGTCGGCACAACATTAATGCCAAATAGCAGTGAAAAAAATCGAGCAAATACTGGGGGCATGACAACATAGAAAGTCCAAATAAATACTTGGGGGCATGTCAAGTCAGCATGATGTCAGTGCCAAAAGCCAATAAAAAACCCAAATAAAATATTTGGGGGGCATGTCAAGTCAGCATAACGTTAGTGCCAAATACCAATGAAAAAGCCCAAACAAATACCGGGGGGCATGTCAAGGTCAAAGCCCAAGTCAACACTGGGGGGCATGCTAGGTCAATATGAAAATCAATCATGAGGGCTGCGTGAAGTTCTAAGAGTAAGCACTAAGTGATCCTTAGTCAAAAAACCTTTAAACACCATTTGAGCCTATAAATATCATTTTTTCGTAGCCAATAACCTAAGCCTACGTTACAAGCCTATTAAAGCCCTTTCTGATCAAATACGGGTTATCTGGATCAATAAGCAGTGCTTTTCCATTTGAAACAATCCTTACAAATGTTTCACAACCTGATCAAAACCTTCCTCACATACAAGACTTACAAATATCATTTTGCATTCTTGTCAAAGTCAACATAATACTTGACAATGAGATCACTTGAATTCTTTCGAGAACTAGCTTGTTAAACAAACATCAAAATGGTTTTTGTGCTTGGAATGACTTTGAAATTCCAAAAGTTTTTCATGAAAATATTTTTGCAAATAGCCATCTCTTTTGTGCAAACACTCATAGCCTAAAACACTGGTGTGACATGGCCCAATTAGAGCAATCAAAATGATTTTTGTGTTTGGAATGACTTCGAAATTCCAAAAATCCCACATGAAAACACCATCTTTGCAAATGATCAACCCCTTCCTGCAAATACCTGAAACCCAAAACATTTTTGGGGCATGACCAAACAGGGGGCAATCTAAAATGCAATTGAAGTTGGCTCTATCATTCATTTTCAAAGAATCTGGATCAAATTTAGGGGGACATATCATCTCCACCGGTCAAAATCAACAAGTTGCGACTTGAGTATGCAGAAGCGAAAAGCCGTCAAATCATGAAGTTGACTTCATAATTCCTTTTCAAGGAATCTGGATCAAACTCGGGGGGCATGTTGATATGGAAAATCTATCATTTCCAGTGGTCAAAATCATAAGTTGCGGCTTGAGTAAGCAGAAGCAAGAAGCCATTAAATTCAGAGGTCCAAATCCCGGAAAAGAAGGTCTGGAGGACGAAAAGGGACCTATATCTCTTAGGTGAGTATACATGCATCATCATGCATTGCATCCGCATTGAAAATCTAAAAAATATTCTGGAGGGGTCGTAATTTACGAACCTTCCTTCATTTTGTATGCACACTTTTAAGCTCTTACCTCTTTGAGAATGCTTTTCAGCTTTATCTTTTTGCTAATTTTGGGTGACATCATGCATTGCATCCCCATTGAAAATCTAAAAACATTTTAGAGGGATCGTAATTTACGAACCTTCATTCATCATTTTGTGTGCACACTTTCAAGCTCTCACCTCTCTCATTTTTTGAGTATGCTTTCCAACTTTATTTGCTTCTTGATTTTGGGTGTCATTATGCATCGCATCTCCCTAGGAATCCAAGAAATGTTTTGGAGGAATTGTAATTCACAAACCTCTACTCATCATTTTTCTGTGCGTCTTTGAGCCTTCATCATTTTCACTTCCCTAAGTGCACTTACGAGCCTTTCATTTAGAAGATAGAGCGTTTTTCAACCCTGTCTCTTTCCTTATTTGAATGCGCTTTTTAGCCATCAATCAAATCAGATAATGCACTTTTAAGTCCTATCTGTTTCAAGAACTTGATGAGTTTTCCAGTCCTCGGTTCATCGATCAAAATAGTGCGCTTTCATGCCCTATTTCCCCTCATCTTCGAGTGCGTTTTCATACCCTCGACCATCAATCAAAATAGTGCGCTTTCATGCCCTATTTCCCCTCATCTTCGACGCGTTTTCATACATTCACCATTTTCACCTGGGTAGGTCACCCATAACAATGAGACCACATTCACCATTTTCACCTGGGTAGGTCACCCATAACAATGAGACCACCATCACCATTTTTCACCTGGGTAGGTCACCCATAACAATGAGACCACATTCACCATTTTTCACCTGGGTAGGTCACCCATAACAATGAGACCACCATCACCATTTTTCACCTGGGTAGGTCACCCATAACAATGAGACCACATTCACCATTTTTCACCTGGTAGGTCACCCATAACAATGAGACCACATTCACCATTTTTCACCTGCGTAGGTCACCCATAACAATGAGACCACATCCACCATTTTCACATGGGTAGGTCACCCATAACAATGAGACCACCTTCACCATTTTTCACCTGCGTAGGTCACCCATAACAGTGAGACCACCATCGCCATTTGTCACCTGGGTAGGTCACCCATAACAATGAGACCATTTTCACCATTTTCACCTGGGTAGGTCACCCATAACAATGAGACCACATCCACCATTTTTCACCTGGGTAGGTCACCCATAACAATGAGACCACATACACCATTTTCACATGGGTAGGTCACCCATAACAATGAGACCATCATCACCATTCTTCACCTGGGTAGGTCACCCATAACAATGAGACCACATCCACCATTTTTCACCTGGGTAGGTCACCCATAACAATGAGACCACCATCACCATTTTCACCTGGGTAGGTCACCCATAACAATGAGACCGTGTTCACCATTTTTCACTTGGGTAGGTCACCCATAACAATGAGACCACCATCACCATTTTCATCTGGGTAGGTCACCCATAACAATGAGACCACCGTCACCATTCTTTTTCTTTACAACGCTTACTATCTAAAGTGTTTTCCAAAACTTTAGTCGTAAGCATTGTAAAGAGGGGGCAACTCGTCATCACCCAATTTTGGGTGACTCCCAAACTAAAATAAAAATAACAAAAAATAAAATAAAAGAGATCGGGTTGTTAGAAAAATTGTGGTGAAAATTTTGAATATTTGTTGAGCTTAATCATATCCTCGTTGTGCCCAAAAATGAGAGAAAATACAAATTCGAGGTAAACATTAAGTCAAAAATCATAATTATATTTTTTTAAGCCAAGTTGATTTAATCATGGGCTAATTCAAAATATTATTATGTTTGAGAATTAATTCAGGTCCAATTGAAGAATTTAATTAAGTGCAAGGACTTAATTATGCTTTAAATTGATCAAATTAATTTTTATTACGGGCTTAATTGACAAAAATTCAAATTCTTGAATTTAATTTGGGTTCAATTCAGAAGATTGGAATTTTTGGAGACCCAATTGAATTTTTCCAAGTTAATTGTGCAAAATTAGGTGCCAAATTGAAGACAATTGAGAATTTAATGCTAATTGAGGGTCAAATTGCACAAAACAAAACACAGGATCGTAATAAAAAGCCAAGAAAATTGAAGGACTAAATCGTTTTTTTACCTACAATAATTCAGCACTCCATTAGTCAAAAGCAAGCACTATTAATATTTTTATTCTAGGGTGGCCACAGTGTTTGAAACACTGTGGCATGGCTATAAATAGCCATGGAACCCGAAAGAAAGAGGGGGGAGAACGAGCAGAAGAAGAAGAAGGCAGGGAGGAGGAGGAGAAGAACGGAGAGACAGAGGGCAGAAAATAGAGAGGAGAAAACGAGACAAGCAGAGGGAAAAAACATCATCGTCCCTCTCGGCCAGAAAAACATCGTCCCTCTCTCGTTCTCGGCTTGAAAAAGTCATCACCGTCTCTCTCATTCTCGGCTTAAGAAAAAGCCATCGTCGATCACCTTTCCCCCATCTTACTGTCAACACATCTGTCCCTCATCACCTTTGCTCCCACCACAGCCACCATAAGTGCAAATTTCCTGTCTCTCTCTCTCCCCGACATGTCTCTCTCTCTCTAAAAAACGAAGGTGCAGCACCTCTCGGCCAGCGCTCCAGCCTCCGTCTCCGACCACCGTGCGCCACCAAACCAAAAGCTTCCTCATCAGAAAAGCAACAAGAGACCACGCGAGCCATTTCCCTTCTTCTCCGGCGACGAGCACGAAGAACAGAGGACAGAGGCAGCAACAGTTCAGCGACTTCCAGCCCTCCTCCCGGCCACCACGGGTCTCCGTTTTCAAAACTACGACGACAGGAAGGATCACCTCGATCCCCTCTACACGAAGGTATCCTCAGGTAACCCTCTTGTTGATGTTTTAAATTTTGTATGAACAGTGCATGTGCACTGTTCTTCTTCTTCGATTTTGCTTTGCTTTTTTTTTTAGTCCAGTCGGTTGACCCGACCTGACCAACAAAAACGGTCTGTCACCTGGATCGACAACCGACCTAATATCCATCAAGCTTCAGCCAGATGAGGTCGAAGCTCAACTTAAATCGAAGTGGTCATTAGCCCACCAGTCGACAATTCAACTCGATAAAATAAAAAATAATAAATAAATAAAAATAAAAATAAAAATGAAAATGAAAATAAAAAATAATAAAATAATAAAATAATAAAAATAAAAATAAAAAATCAAAAAAATAAAAATAAAAAATAAAAAATAATATTTTTTTTTTAAAAAAAAAAAAAATATATATTTTGTTTTCTTGCATAAGGCCGTATTCCAAAGCTTTTCTCATTGTAGTTTTTATAAAAATATGTTGCATATTTTTGTTTCTCCTTTCATATTTCAAAATAAAATTTGGATATTGTAATCGGTTTACAATTATCCATTGGAAGGCGGCCAAAATGTCAAAAATGATTTAATAATTATTTTGTTTTGGCGGTGTAAATTTACATTGTAAAGTACACCCGTGTATGAAAAAGAATAATTTATTAATCATTTTTTTTTTTAGATTTCGTGGTGTAAATTTACATTGTAAAGTACCCCATTTTTACTGCAGTGTAAAATTACATTGTAAAGTACAGCGAAAAAAAAAAAAAAAAATTGTTTCTTTGAAAAATGCGGTGCAAAATTTTAATTTAGAAAATAAACAATCAAACAACAATGCAACTTACCTTAGGTAGGGTGCACTGGGGGTGATGCGTCTTCCCCTTGCACAACAAGTCCCCTTACCCGAGACTCTCGCAGACCAATAGGTTCCTAGTAACCCTAATACTAGGTGGCGACTCCCGATATTTATAGTCGTAATTTTTACGACTATAAAAACATCCCCATATTTCCATCCGTGCGTCGTTGTTCCCGAAACAAGGGAATGGCGGAGCACTGAGCCGCCAAAAATCGCCGTCGCGACAGATATGAGGGGATTAATTTATATAATTTAGGTCTCCAAATAAAATCGCATCCTTTCACATACTTATCATGATGAAAGCTTCAGAACAATGGAACTTGTGGCTTGGCACCATGCATGGCTCCTGACCCTTATCGGCATGTTTCGGATAATTAATTTGCCAGTGGAGAAGTCCGGCTGCCGCCAGCAGCTTTGAAAATCAAGTCAAATGCATGTTCTACGTGTGACTTGAGCTTTCGGGGATCGATGAAGTCCTTTTCTACCATCAAAGCAACCCTAAGCTTTCCGGCATAACTTATTACTCCGACCATCAGACTCTGCGATTCCATAGAATATTGGTGTCAAGATTTTACAGGAAATATTGCTTCAAGGCCTTGTTATTGCTGATATATCGAGAACAGGAAGCAAAGTTATATGATCTTGGCCTACCTGAGGAGCCCCCGTCACTACAAAGTATAAGCCTTTAACTGGATGACTCGCTAAGGCCATCTTTTCAATCGGTCCCATGACATTTGTGATTCCCATGCTTGTGTTCATCATTGTGCCATGGATGTATTTAGATGCTCCCTGCACCGAGAGTAAAAGACAATTATACCATAAAACCAAATGGGGTTTTGAATCAACATGGTTACGAGTTGACCCATTAAATTAATAAAATTATACAAGTTAGGTTTTAGATTCACCAACAGAACTTGGTCGACTGGAATTAATAAGATTTAATAACAAGTTCAATGATTCATGTATATTTTTAAAATATATATAAACTATTCATCGTTTGGAATAATATTCAATTCAAAATACGAAGATTTATAAACAAGTAAAATCAAAAAATAAATATACCTGAGCACCCCTAAACTTGCTAACAAGTTGAAGGTACTTTGCAGTGAGGTAAACAGCAAAAGAGCTCATCCTCTTCCTCTTTATGATTTGTCTTGCTTTGAATACAAACTGGAGAGGGTTTTCAGCCCCAGCATCTCTTAGCTTGGGAAGAGGTATATACAAGAACGCAAATTTGTTGCCCCATGGCAACTCAGCGTTAGGTTTCACCATTTCTTCGATTGACTTGTAGCCTGCAAACATCCTTGTGTTCAGCAACACCAGTGATGTTGAGTTTGCACTCCCTGATCCTGGGCTCAATGTTTCCATGTATAATCTTGTCCCCAAGAATATTGTCCCAGTAATCACATCATTTAGTGTCTGTTAATTCAGGAATAGATGTTAGAGAATAATATAAATTATATTATATAGTCTCAACTAAAATTTTAAGTTTTTAGATAAGATGATTCTTTGACATGGTATCAGAGTCTTATTGACTCAGTGGTCACGAGTTCGAATATCACTACTCCCATTCTATTTGATAAAAATCAAACACAAGTAATGTGAGTCTGTGTAAGTTTCAAGCTTAATATAAATCATATTCTGGAGTCTTACCTGAAAATTTAATCTTTTAAATGAGATGGATCCTAATGAGATGGATCCTTGACAGGGAGATTAATATTCTCTTTTTTATTACTAGGGCCAAGATAAAAATCATAGGAATACAAAAACATTTTAAGAACATATATTCATTAATTAGCTGCTAACAACAAACAACTGATCATTCTTAATTAATTGTCACCTCTTTTATCATCATGTAGCAAACAAACAGCAGACACATTTCCAAGAGTTTCTCTTGCATGAAACGTAATATATAGTCCACAAAAATGGCTTAACAAGACTCATTACTGTTGGAAAGACATGACCCTTCGGTTCCGTTTTCCATTTTGTCTTGTAATTTCATGTCATGATCAGACGACTTGTAAGGAAACATGACGTGGCCCTTTCAATTCCCTTATTAATATTTCTTTGAAATTGTATTCCATTATTAATGGGGCGGTAGCTTCAACAAAATAAAGGGAAAAAAACAGTTGGACGTTGGTGAGTTACGGAAGGACGTCCTGCCTTGACCACTAGTTGGTTGACGCATTAATAAAAGCAGATTTTACTTAGCAAAAAACCCTTATACATCATTCAGTTTAAACATTGTTTATTTTTAAGGAAATGCACACCATAAAGTTTCTCATAGTTTAAGTGGTGCTCATATGCTTTTCATGAGGTTTTTTTTTACAACGACGACAAATCGTAATGGAGAACAGTTCCTTAGATGGATCAAAAACATCAGATGATAATAAAAAGACATCAACTTGTTCTAACTAATTAATCATATGGATCTACTTCAGCCGTAACTCACGACTTGCTACAAATGAATGCAGGTAGGGTTTAAAAACGAAGGATGGCGAAAGAGGAAAACAAAGACATGTATAAGAAAAGTAGTATAATTAAGACTAGGTCCAAAACCAATCCACGTACGATGGCTAAAGGATATTGCTAAGGTTTGAAAATCTCATATGCTTGTTTCAACCTGTGTCTTGTCGCATTCGACTTAGGTTTTGTTCTTTTTTTTTAAGACCTTGCAGCTTGGATGCAAGATCTCTAATATTGATTGAGACCCGGGTGCTTTTAGGAATAATTAAAGATCTTATGATTTAATTATGTGATTTAGGATTGAAGACAAAAGCCAATAATTTCTCTTCTAATATTGTGGGGGAAATTAATTAAATGTCCTGTTTTCATTTGAACTTTTATTTTTCATGTCAACTTTTAGAGTTTAGGAGAAGTAAGTATATAATAACTTAATTGGGCACATATAAAGGGGCAAACTTCAATTTTGCTCCCATAGATTTTAATGCTCCGTTTTTATCCCTGCAGTTTAAATTAATTTTCCCATTGTGACTCTTCTACTTCTTAAGAAGTTCCAATGCTATCCCTAATCATTAAAAATCCTGAACGTTCATGAATTTCAAGTGTTTTTATGAGATATTATAACATAGAATAAGGATTTGAGAGGGAAATGAGAGTAAAAGAAGGAGAATTACAAGATGATGATATGAAAATTATAAACTATAGGGGTATAAATAGAGCATCGATGAAGTTCTAGGGCAAGAATATATTTTATATACCCAGATAAAATCAAAAGCGCAAGATATATACGTAAAAGTGAAAAGAATAGTTGATCTTACCACTCCAAGCTTGCTCTTGATTTGCTTGATATGATCGAGAGAGAAAGTCATTGTTTCTATGCCAACAGGCTGAAACTCCACTCCATGTTGCCCAGATCGGATCGGTGTTTCGTCATCCCCAGCCGACCAACTCTTCAAAATGCTTGAAGAGAAATCCGATGCAGTGTTGTAGACTGTCGAGAATACTTTATGCAGAGTCCTGCGCATGCTGAAGTTCTTGCCATCCTTATTGGTGCGCAATTGAAGAGAAGGAAAAGTCAAGGGAAGAGAAGGATTATCAGCTCTTTGTAAACAAGAAAGAAGAGCTCCCATTAGAGAGAAGCCATCACCAAGTGAGTGGTGAAGCTTAAATATCACGTTACCAGCTGCATGGCTTGTGGGGTATTTTATTATGTGAATTTCCCACAGTGGCCTGCTTTGTGGTAAATTCTCCATTGCAATCTTTGACAGATAATCATCGAGGCATTTGTCGTAAAATTCCGGCGACATTCCGGCGGGAAAAACAGGAACACTTACGTGGTCTTCTATTCTCACTTCAACCCTCTTCCATCGTTGTTCTCCATCTTCATTAGTAACCTGCATGTGTCCAAATTCTCGTTGCTTTATATACGCTAACATTATAAAGTAAGCAAGCAAAGGATCGAGAGAAAGGGCACCAAACTAGAGAAAAAGAAAGAAAGAAAGAAAGAGTACGTACGATGATGGAGGAGAAACGTGGGTTGATAGGGAGGAAGACAGTTCTTAGCAGATACATGGCTTGGGAGTCATCAACAGGCACTTCAGTTTCCAAAACCGCAATTACAGAGAGCGAGAGAACAGAGTTGCTCAAGAACTGTCCTGCTGGGCTGACAGGTGCAGATATTGCATCCTGTAAAATATTCTCCATTGTTTGTAGTTGAATGATTTAATTTCTCTCTTGCTATGCTTGCGAGTTGCGAAGTATATATTTATGGAGCACAGAACTATAAAATGAAAGACTAACCCTGCGGCCTAAATAAGATCCTGAGGGGACTATATATAGAAAATTAATTCAGATCATAGCAGGTCAAGGTGCCCACGTACGAGCTAAGACTTTATACAAATATTTATTTTTGTTTTATATATTGGAATAGATGTTAATTCCATTCCGTTCCATTTAAAAAACCGAGACAAAACGGCGTCATTTTTATCTTATTTTTAATTCCGGCCGGAACGCCTCGGTTCTGTTCCGGGCGTGCAGTTTCGGGTTCAAAATCTATTTTTTAAAAAAAAAATTATTTTTGACATCTATACATCAAAATAATTTAAAAACACCAAAATATTTTAAATAAAAAAGAATTCAATTTTTAATTATGCTTGTTAAATTAATATATTTATATATATATATATATATATTTATATATATATATATATATATATATATGAACAGTACAACACCGAAACGCATGCCGGAACGCTCCGAAACTGGAACTTTCCGTTCCAATCGAAAAACCGGAACGACGACCAGAACAGTATTGACAACTATGGTGGTGATATTTTATAATATCGAGTTTTAATATAAAAAAAGATTGTGAAAAATAAAAAAAACCTCCTGAATTTATTGGTTCGGATGTGTCTGGTTTAGATATAGATGATCTCTAAGAAAAAAAAGAAAAAGGAAAAAAAAAGAATTGTGAGCAATGAGAGAGTTTTTCTTTCTTTCTTTCTTTCTTTTACTTACTGATGGAAGTTGTTTCTTTTAGGGTTTGCATTTGTGTTTGTGTGAAATATTTTATAAGAAGTTATTTTCTAGATTTTCATTTGTTTATTTTTGAGAAATGTTTTATTTGTTTTCTATAAAATATTTAATAGGAAAACTAGTAAATATAAAATATTTTACAATCAATTTTGTAAAATTTGTTCAAATATATATTTTTAGTTGATCATGAAGTTCTATAAGAGAATTTATGAACAACAATCTACTACATCTATTTCGTTACCTCCTTGTATACCATTATTTTCAATTTTATTATCACCGCAACTATTTTAGTATCATCATCATCATCTTTTCTTAGAATATTTTTCATAAAATATTCTACAACAAAAACTCATTAATAAAAAATATATTATAGTCAATCTTCAAACTTAATTCATTTACTAAAAAATATTTTTAAATTATAAAATTTAATAAAATATTTTATAAATAGTAATTCACTTACAATATCTTTTAACTATTTCAATTATAATCTCCATCTCACAATCACACCATTATTTCATTTTCCATCATTATCATCACCGTCACTTCTTTCTCTACCATTTCTATACCTTACCCTCCTTCACTATCACCATTAAAAGATATTTTAAGAAAAAATATATTTTTTTAGTCCAAATATTAAATTATATATAAAATATCTTAAGCAAAATAATTGCAACTGTATTCAATCAATTAGTTTCTCTATCCATGCACTAACATTTTAATTTCAGGTCCTATTTTAAGTTAGTTTTGTTTTAATTAGACAATAAAAACAAACAATGATATTAATGAAAAAATCTTTTTTTTTTAAATATCATGATACATTGGAAAAAGAATCAAAGAAATTATAAAAATAAAATAAAAAACAATTTGACTAGATCAGAACATAACAAGAAAAAAATTAACTATAAGTAAAATAAAAAATAGTAATTAAAAGAATAAGAAATAAAATAAAAATAAAAAATAAATTAGAAGGTAACAATTTTTTTTATTAGATGGTGTAATTGAAAAAAAAATAACTCAAACAAAATAAATTAGAAACAAAATAACACACCATAAACCTGGATTGAGTGGTGAGATTAAAAACTAATAAAACTGTTATAAAAAAATCAAGGAAAAACTCAAAGAATAAGGACTAAATAAAAAGGAGTACATAAAAGATTGAAATTAAAAGACTAAATAAAAAAGAATACATGAAAAAAATAAATTAAAGGACAAAGTACAAAAATAATTATAAGAAAAAAGGAAAAAGAAATAACAAGAAGAGTTAAATTGAAGAGAAAATAGCACCAACACAAAAAATAAAAATCAATGACAAAATTAATGTATTAAACTCAAAAATCTCATTGACAAAACATGAAAATAACAAAGACGACCAACTTGAAAAACGAGGTATTATTATTGATTTAAAACATTGCAAAAAGGCCCGAAGAAAATTCGGAACAAAACAGTTATTTTACCGCTGTTATCATTCCAACTGATAACTAACCATCTCATCTAAAAACTTAAATTTATAAATGAGACTCATAATATAATTATTTTAAACTCTAACACCCCACTTAAATAAAAGTCTTTTGGGCTTAAAACTTGTACAAAGCTCACATCACCTTTTGCGATCGCTGGATCAATAAAATTTTAATACCATGTTAATGAACCATCTTATTTAAAAACTTAAATTTATAAATAAAATTTCATAATATAATTATATTATACTCT
Organism: Salix exigua; assembly: GCA_032356905.1. Taxonomy (NCBI): domain Eukaryota; kingdom Viridiplantae; phylum Streptophyta; class Magnoliopsida; order Malpighiales; family Salicaceae; genus Salix; species Salix exigua. The sequence continues at coordinate 4,180,487 of CM063594.1, read as the reverse complement.
AATATCAACTGACTCGTGCTTAATTTAATGACAATGAATGCGTCACCAATACCGTTGTCTACCTTTTCGGATACGTGTATTATTCTTGTGCGCTAAACAATGGAATTCGGTGATTGCAATTCTTGAATTAACAGTATTTCACCTCCAGCATTATTAATTGTACGGATTTGGAAAGCCCGTTTGGGTAGGCACTCCCATGAAGCATATGCCCAGAGGTGCTTTTCTCTTGGATACGCGAGATCGATGGTGAGGGAACAGAAGCATGGGCCGGTGACATTATCTGCGGAAGCAATTAATGCTCAGGTTTGAGAAAAATCCTGACATCTAAGCCTATGATTCTGTCAGTCAGTCCACGCATATGAGATTGATCATATCCTCTTCTTTTTCTAAAAATAGAGCAGGGAAGATTTTCTTGAAGCTGATTTCAAGCCCATTTTATCTTGATCTTTCTCACTTGCCTGTTCTATATGCAGCAATGTTATGGAAAGGGGCTCCCTGAATTGTTAATGTCATTCATATCTTTAACAGCAAACTTTTTTCGCCCCTCAGCCAGTGAAAGCTTCAAGTTTTCAAGGTCCTGTAGTTTGTGGGTGGGGTAACATACATTTTTTTCAAGGATTATATTATATACATGTACAAGATTCAAATACAACTCCTATTACAGGTGGAAAAAAGGAAAATAAAATAGCATGGCTACACTTACTTAGGTCTTATTGTCACTATCTTACAGGACTAGTTATGGGAAGCTAGGAGCAAGAGAAGGTGGCAGCAGAGGGGTTGCGACAGGTACAAGTGCAGGGGCGAAAGGAGTTGCCCTACCAAAAGCACCACCTCCTGCGCTGCCTTCACGGCATTGCTCAAAGCAGTCGACTGGATGCTCGAGGGTGTCGTTGCATTCTTTCTGGCTCCTCTGAAATGGTTTCTCCGGCAAACAGTTGCGGCGATCATCATACTTGATGCCTTTAGATGTAAGATTCATGCAAATTCCCTCTTCCTCGCAAAAGAAGTTGTAAGAGAAAGTAAAATTAGCTAAATTTGGAAGTATACAGACTCCTTGTGGTACAATCCCAGTCATCAGATTGTGTGCTAAATTTAGCTGCTCCAAATGAGCTAATCCTGATAGGCTATAAGGTATAGGACCCACTATCTTGTTATAGCTTACATCCAACACCTTCAGTTTGTAGAGATACCCAACTTCTGGTGGCAAACAACCTGTCAAGCTTGTGTTGATAAGCAGCAACTCTTCTAAGGAATCTGCAGAGTTGGCTATACTCGGTGGCAGGCAGCCTTCAAGATTATTATTGGCGATGACCACCACACTAGCTGAAGTCCCGCCTAAGAAAGCAGGAACTGCACTAGTAAATCGATTGTTATTAACGAATATCGCATCAATCTTGTTCTGGAAAAGTTGAGGAGGTAATGGCCCTTCAAACTCATTGTAGCGAAGGTCAAGATAGTTCAGCATAGGAAGAGAGAGCACTACAGAGGGGAAAGGGCCTACAAATCTGTTGTTACTGAGATCAAGCTCATATAGAAGTGAAAGGTTGGTTAGAGTTTGTGGGATAATCCCACAGAATCTGTTGCTATTCAAATGGATGAGTGCTAAGTCAGTGAGGAGGCCTAATTCAATGGGAAGGAAACCTGCTATATCAGCAAAGTTGAGGTCAATACCTGCGACAACTCTGATTTTGGGATCATCGATAGAAGCTGCACAGTATATTCCTTTATAACTACACACATCAAGACCAACCCAATTGGTGGTGAAGTTGTATGGATCAGAGTAGATAACTCTTCTCCATGCCTGGAGGCCAATATAAGCTTGGTGGAGCCTTTGGTTTGAAGTCGGAGAGTGGCTGTGTGAGCGGTGGCGGTGGTAGCCATGCTGGTTATGCTTGGCAGATACATAGATAGACAAGGAAGATAGGTGCAGGAGCAAGAGAAGTAAGGAACGGGTTGTGATAGAATAAAGCAGAGATGAAGCCATTTAATTTTCGTGGGTTTAAGGTAGTAATCTTGGTTGTTTATGTAAGGAGCCCTTTCCATGTCAAACGCTTCTTTCAGTCATATGTTTCATCATGCTGTTCTTGTCCAATGGAAGACATTGATTTCTTTGCTGATGATAGCATCTGCAGAAAATATCAGAATGACCTGTTACAGTGACAGTTAACCATAACATATGATCTTAAAACATGGTCATTTCTAGATAAGCATGAAGATTTCAAAGTGTACCAAACATCCTGTCTCGATCCCTGCAGTTCATGCTGTCCTTTGGAGGCTTAGAGAGAGACAAAAATTGAAAGATGAGGGCACATCTCATGTTAGAAAACAACTTGGAGATTAGCTTCAGACTATGAATCTGGAAAAATGAGAGCAAAGAGAGCACGATAAAGACTTACCTCCTTCCATGTAGTTTTCGCAGTTGTTACAAGTGGAGGTGGAGAAAGACAGCCTCAGCCACCCGGAGAAAAAGAGGAGAATTCCTTCGAACTTAAGGGATTAATTACCTGACATGACTCATGAGCCAAAAGGGGTAAATCCTAAAAAAAATATGGCAGCTCACTATCATACTTCCAAGATACAGAGATGATTTCAGTTTCTGTAAGGAAGAACCTCCATCTGATGGAGTACCAAGAGATGAGTCGATTCCGATAGCTTCATTTTTACACATTGAAGTATGATAATTAATAAATTTTGCTTTCATTGTTGACTTTCTAAATTCAGAAATCAAATCTTGAGACTGGTATCTAAATTAATTTATTAAATTATTTGAATATATCGAACCGACATGGAAGTTATATTGTTAAAATCTCTAAATAAAAACAATGTAAAAAGCATATTAATAAAATCGTAAATATTTAAGCAATGCGTGCACTGATTAAGGTACAAATAGAATTAAAAAAATACATGAAATGAGATCACTACTTGCAAATGGATTTCCTTGTCCTGCGAGCAAATTTGTGACAGTTTGCTGTACTTCTCGTTCCTGCTCCAAGCTAGATTTCATCTTCAAAAGAATTTGGGAAATGGTAGCACAAATGCAGATGGTGCTGAAAGTTGGTTAACTGCGCATGATCCAAGGCATTAGCTCCAGGAAATAAGATTGACAAATCCATACCCAGCCAAAACCGCAAAGAAAGAAGTGCAGAATTGGACTAATCTGGGGCATGAACTTCAATTCATCTAACGAATGGAAAGTTCACATCAATTTCTGCTGCAACCGCATCTTATATGAGACCAGCACCACCAAGCAATATACTGAAATTCTTTTCGGACCATCTTGCTGGCCACCATAATCAAGATCAATGATAGTGAAGAGGCCAGCAAAGTTCAGCAGAATCTGCAGTACTAGCATGGAAGCAGGCACCGATATCCTTCGAATAATTTTTCAATCAGCATGGGACAAAACATCATAGATTTCCACAGGACACAACCACTCCAAAACAAGCACATTTGACTCATACAAACCAACATCTTTATGTTGTACTATTTACAATTCTCAAAATTGAGGATGTCCAGACAACTATATTTGTTATTTTATGAAATCCCAAGAACTGGTAAAACATCAAGAGCAATATCATTTCTTGAAGAAATATTCGAAGTTGCAAAAGGCACTATAACAGAAGCATTTTCATTTTATCATCATCGTCATCATCATCATGGCCACTGGCATCAACAATCATTTTAGCCGCCACCAGATCCATATTTCTTGCCAAAGACAATGACCTGCAGCTTGTCATACCCAGCAAGCACACCAGCACCTGCCACTGCACGCAGGATGTTTGCACCAGCACCCTTGAAGAGTGATTTAGCCCCTTCATTCTTGATGATCTGCTTAAACGCATCCAAAGAGCTCTTATACTTCACAGCTTCTCCTGAAGTCATCATCATCCTTCTACGGACTGTATCTATAGGGTAGGAAGCCAATCCAGCACCTATTGTGATTCCCCATCCCAGTAAGAAACTTGCGAAGAAACTATCCTGTAGAAATCAATCAAACCAACATTAACCATTTGATCATGTTAAACTTCATATAGCCCAGGAGAATCAGCACTGCCGCGGTGCTACACATCCAGAACATTAAGGTATCTCAGTTTAACTTGATTTTATCAAAAGGTGGTGAAAACAGGACCACAGTTTTACACATACGATACTCAGGACACAGGAACATAAATCCATAGATGAGGAGTCTATATCATCTTGCATTTCGTACCATCAGCAAAGATGGTTAAGGTCAAAACAACATATTTGCAGTGTAGAACCATAATGGAAGGACAGCTTGAGAGCCGTGACAAAAGAGATTGGCGGAGATGCAAAAGAAAACACAGTACATACCTGCAAATTACCAACCAAAACCACAGGTTTAAGAGAATCATACATTCCAAAGTAGAGCCCGCGATACACAATAATTCCAACACAAGATATGTTAAATCCACGATAAAGTCCAGCAATGCCATCAGACTGGTAGGTTTTCTTATAAACATCAATCAACCCATTAAACTGCCTCCCACCACCCTTTTTAGCTGCCTTTGCATCATTTGCCAAACGAGTTCGGGCATAATCCAAGGAGTAAACAAATAGAAGTGATGAAGCACCGGCAGCTCCACCTGATGCCAAATTCCCAGAAAACCATTTCCAGTAGCCATCTTTTTCCTTCTTAAAGTTAAACAAACTCTTGAAGTAATCTTTGAATGCAAAGTTCAGGGCCTGGTAGGTGTACAAAGGTGTCAATTGATACGATCAATACTACAGTCAAGCACAGTTACTAATAACAAAAGGGAAAAAAAATAATGTGAAGTGACCTGAGTAGGGAAGTATCTGATGACATTAGCAGTGTTGCCTCTCCAAAGAGCAATGACACCCTCCTCTTTGATGGTTCTAGCAAAGCAGTCAGTAATACCTTTGTATGGCTCAGATAATCGACCAACCTTGATCATTTCATCTTGATTTTGAATCAAAAGTTTAACCCGCTCAATTGGAGCAGCTGCTGTCTTTGAAACAGCTGCTGATACTCCTCCCATGAGAAAATCAATCATAAATCCTTTAGCACCTTTTTCGGATGGTGCTTCAACATAAATCGGGGGAACATGTGGCACAAATGCCAGACCAGTTCCCTGAATTGCAGGATGCATTCGGCTATGAAAATCATTAGAAAATGCACCACTGGTCATGTTACAATTCCTGCTGTGCAAATTTGGGGAAAGCTTAGAAATGAGAGATGACTGCCCATGTATCTTCCTGAAAACCAACGGATTCCACGATTCATCCGTCATGTTTACAACTCAAGATGGTGACCTGAATGTCAGAAAAAAATCCACCATTTTGCACAATTAGGCTTCAAGAACCAAGTACTAACTACACTTTTGAAATAAGCAAATAAAACCAGATACATATTCTGATCCAACAAAATGTCATGATCATCATTATAATCCAACTTCACTTCCACAAACCACCCCAAAAGGCAGCAAAAAGGACAAAAAACATACAGCACAAATCAAAAACAAACTTCAAACCCCTGCCATTTTTAACGTAACATCACGTTATTAACACCTCAGACCTACGATTTGATTGCAATTTTTTTAACATAATCCAACGGTAGTAACAACTAAAACCCACAATTCGAATGTCAAAACCCACCTAGTTTTTAGCATAGTCCAAGGTTAGTAACAACTTAAACCCACAATTTGAATGTCAAAACCATCTCATTTCCAACATAATCCAACGTTAGTAACCACTAAAACACACAATTTGAGTGTCATTTTCAGCATTAAATCTAATGTTAGCAACAATTGTACAGTCAACCTCAAACAAAATTCATCAAATCTAAACATGTAAGCAAAAAAGTAAACAGAAGCCAAACACTTCATGGTTTCTTCCATTTTCTCAATATCCAAACAGGGAAAAAAAAACCTTGAGAGTAAGGACAATCACTGCCTCCACCTGATACTAGGGAGTACTGTCTTTCTAACGTGCTATTTATATCTGAGAGAATTTCTAGGTTTTTCTTTTAAATTACCATCTTGGCCTTGGTTTGCCTCTGCGTCTTCATGTGTATTCAAGTCTGACGACGCTGTCACTGTAACAGTGTGAAGACTCCATTGGTGAGAACTGAGAAGTGAAACTGAGTTTCATATCTTGTGGGGCATGAGACTTCTTTATTGCTTTATTTTCTCAAAAATATTCCTTCTCTTCTTTTGGTTTTATTATTAATGTGTGTCATTATTTCTTGGGATGAGAGCATTATTGTCTTTTCAGCCTAAGCTAATGGTGGCTTTGTAGTCATTTTATATTTTTTTAAAAGTAAATGGTCATGACTTTATAACAATTTTATTTTCTCATTGACCACTCTAATTACCCTTAACATCAATTTTTTTGGGTCTTTGTTTTAAGGTTTGATTGTAATTCTATAATTTTCTTTTCCATTATTATTTGGTCCTAAGAAAATTCTTATTATTTTGCATAAAATAATCCAATATCTTGATCTAAAATAAAAGTAATGAATTAGGTTATTAAATTATTTTGATGTAGTTATTATGAAATCTATTGCTAACCAAAAATAATTTTTAAGAATTCTTTGTAATTATACGAGGAATCGTGAGTGTGGTGCAACAATAACAGCAAAAGATGTTTTCTAGTTTAATTTTACGAAGTCAATATCTTATTTAATTCAAATCGAAATTATTCTTTTTATTTCTCTGTTTCAACTTCTATACCTTTTATATTTATCTTTTATATCATGAAACACTAAACAAACTCAATCTAATATAATATAACAATAAACGAATTTAAAAGATATCTTCACAAATTTTGCTGTAGAGAGAACAGCATTTACTTCCAGTCAAGAATTGTGAGTGCCAGCTTGTGAAATTCATTACATAAGCAAATACAATCCTTTCCCTAATATAGCAAGTTGATGTCTGCAAGGAATGCTCCAGCACCAAGATTCTGTACATTTGACTGACTGCTCATAAGAGGGTAAGATGTTAGAATAAAATGATGAGCCAGAAAGTTCAAATGAGTTGGAAAGGCGAGGTAGGGATTCTATTTCAGATAAGGATTCACCTTCTAGCATGTGTCTGGCTGTTCTGCATAAAAATTTAACAAATTGCTTGACAATCGTGAGAAAAGATTCCGGAGGAATGGTTAAGAAAAAGCACTAAGCAGAACACAAAAGGAGTCTTTGCTTAGCCAGCAACTCCTTCAGTTTCCTTAGAAGTTTGTCATCAGAGTGCAAGTAATCCTCAAAGCTCTTTCTCAAACTCCTCAACAACTCACAGTCATTGCCGCAATTATTGTTTAGCAGCTTCGTGAAGAGATCCTTCCATAAATCACTCCAATATCTGCCGATAAATAATAATATGAGAACTTTAGCAGAAGGTTAGGGAATAGAAAACAGAAAAATTGAGAGAGAAATCTATGATGGGAAAAATAATTTATTCCTATAAATTTTTCAAGTGAGGTGCAAATTGGAATTTTCCGCAATTCACATAAGTCTTCTAAGCATGCAGATATGAAAAATACCTTTTAAAAGGAGCCTTCGGCAGATACACGTAGCCACCATCAGATGTTCCTTTCTTTACAATCTCCATGTAAGAATGGTGAAGCATCATATGAATTACAACACAGAGGCCATATGTGTCAACCTGATTTCAAAATGACAGTACTAATGAGGTGCCAGTCCAATTAAAAAATAGCAAGTGGACTTTGTGTGCTTTATTACAATGACCTGAAATGTCCATGGCTTCCTCTCTTGCATTTCAACACAACGAAATCCAGAAGTCCGACAATCTCCCTCAAATTCTATATCATCAGGAAAGAGATGCAGGTCTATCCCCCTCCCCCAGTCAACAAGGCAAAGACCCTGAATGAGAAAACTCTTAAATTAGAGATAAAAATTTTAAGCTGAACATCGAGTCTATCACAAGTAAGATTAACCTGATCTCTCCAAGGGCCACTTCGTTCTTTAAACCCATCTTCTGTAAGATTGCTCCTGCCAGATATCGGGTAATTAATGTCACTAGATGTCGCGTGTCGAACCATGTCATCAGTAAAAGAAATTGATGCGCCTATGCTTATGATCTTGCTTTTGAAATTACAAAGACAGCTAAATATGTGACAGACATAAAATTACCAAAATTATGGTGAAAACAAATTTCACCTGGAATAGCGTATAAGCAGATTATCAGGCTTGAAGTCACCATGAATTATGCCAACTCCATGTAAGGTTTCCAGCATGTGTAGCATTTCTATGGTGTAATAGATACACAACACTTCTTCCATGGGCTTGCCAGTGACCGCATAGGAATTTATGACATCCTGCAAATGTCACATGCAAGCGTTATATCACACAAGATCTTCCTGGTGTGAAAACAAATATACGATAAGATTAATCTACCTGAAGCGTCCCATGAGATAGATAGTCACAGACAAGTATACTATAATCAGAGAACAGATGTAATCTATGAACATATCCGAAGCTTGAACTCTGAAAAGTTACAGCAAGAAGGATAAGAACCAGTTATAATAAGAAAATAAAAAAGGGGTTGAAATCAAGAGAGCAGAAAGAACACACACTTGATTTTCTGGGATCCGTTGATCAAGTTGACGGTACATATGGAACTCCCAAGGAAAAGGAGGCCTTTGTATCTGCAATTTCATGCAAATATTATAGCCCAATATGACATGGAATCCGCAACTCTTACTGAGGGAGGGGGTTTAATTACCTTTAATGCAACTACTTCATCTGGATTACTGTTGACATATGCTTTATATACTTGCGCAAACCCGCCTTTAACAGGACAACCTTTGATCTCGTACTTCTTTCCACCTTCAAGAATTAGAATGATAGTGATTAAGTTACAATAATTTGAGTCCCCAATTGAAGTTGTGTCTCAACAAAACACAGAATCCATATAATGATTGGCCATACATGCAGAATTCTTACTTCCAAAAAGTCAAAATAGCATTTCAAACATGAAATTTGCCCCTCAGTTTCCACAAACTTAAGCTTGTTAATCAATCATGAACATTCAATTATGAGTAAAGACTCAAAGCACTACAGAATATCCATGTAAATATTAAAATAAGAATAACCTATTTTCACAATCTTATTCCTTGATGAATTCTGTAGAGAAGATAAAGCAACGTCTCCAGAGTATGCTTTTTTACTTGGATGGTATCCCTAAAACAAGCAAAAAGAAAGTTACTTTATCAAAGCAAACAAGACAAAAAAGCAAACAATCGATGAATCTCAACTATCAAATGAAGTTACTAATGTTCAAATTGTCTTACAGCATATTTCATCATTTGAGGATTTATTTTCTCCAACAATTCTTTTGTCGTGGAGGCTGACCATGGATTAACACGTCTTTTTTCCATTTCCATGGGTTCAGTGTAATCAGTCTGTAAATGGTGTACAAAATAATATAATCTTTAGAGAGCCTACATATACCAATCTAAGCTTGACAACTCTTTGATAAAAATATATTCTGCCAAGGAAAAAGGAAACAAATGATAGCACCATCAGCTAGGTTTGCCCATCATCATGATGTTAAAACATGCATTTGACTTTCAAGCATGTATTGTTGGTGATCATAGAAGCAAGGTTGCATAAAAAAAACATGACTACTTGAGATACAGTTGTTCACATAAGAGAACGTACAAAGAAATGATAAGAAGTCGATGGCAATCGTACTTAGGGACATGATATCTAACAATTAGAGGAAAAGGAACAAAAAGATTGTGTTTTGTTAACAATAGATTCACACAAACAATTTGGCACAGCGTTAAGCAGGCTAGCACTCCTGTTGTAATGAGGCACTAAATACTCCTCTGTATCAAGATGTAAAATGTGCACTGATATACCCACCACAAAAAACTTTGCAGAACATACCAAATTTCATCTGAATTTAAGTTAATGGATTTCAAGTCACTTACCTAGCATGTGATACATATGAATAAAGGAATACCAGAAGATAAACCGAAGGATGCATAATTTCTTTTCTTGGGTCATTGTGCATACCTTTTGAAGTGAAGAAGCATTTATCCTGTAAGACAATCTGTCAAGAAATAAAACTTTTGCACGTTCCAGCCTCGCAAGAGGTTCTGCTTTCCTGTCATCCCGATATAAATCAACCATCCAATATCAATGACAAAGAAACATGCAAAAAGTCCTCAAAGAAAGACACAAAAAACAAGAGGGAGCTACCTTAAAATGCCAGTTTGATAAACCATATATGCTTCCTTCCAATTCTCTTTTGCTTCAAGAAACCCCGCATACAGTTCATAGAGCAAAGAATTGCCTCTGCATATATTATTCTCTTCCATTTCTTTGAAAACGTTTTCAAAGTCATCACTACCTTCCAACTGCAAAATCCATCAAAACCAAATTAACCCTTCAAACAATGTAACATTCTAGCTCCCCGTATGATTACAATGAATAGACCCATCGAAACACAATGACTCAATATTTAGAATCCAGATAGATATGAGAAGGAAAACACATAGCAAGTTACAAAATTTACACACAATTCAAATTACGAGACTACTAAGCAAATTGAATGATGGCCACTTCATTCTCAGTCCCTCAAGTTGTTCGAAAGATGCCATCAAATAACTCAAGTTCAAAGTAACAACACCATATCTAAAATACCCCCCAAAAAATGCTTTCACCGCCCTCCATTTCTCATAAAAACCCTCTAAAAACCATTACAAAATCTTCAACTTTAACAACTAAAAACAACCAAACTAACACACAAAACAGTCCAACTTAAATAAAACAAAAACAGAATCCAAGCACTTAATATTTAAGGGAGAAGAGAAGAACAAATCCACATACACAAATTTCAACTTACTGAAATTTAAAGCAAATTGAAGAATGACCATTGACCACAAACAGATAAAAAGCCATCAGATTTGCCACACCTCCAAAATAAAGAAAAACAAACAAACCCGATTTAGGATTCAGAATCTATTAACACAGTTTAAGCAATTCTCCATGAAAAACCTAGCAAACTATCAAATTGTAAACTAAATTGAGCCCAGCACTGAAAAATAGCCAGCAAACTCTTCACTACCCTCCATTTCTCTAAAAACCCGCTAAAACTCTGAACTTAAAAAAACCAAATTAACCAACAAAAAGCATAAATAAACAAACTCATCCTGGAAACTAAACCAGAAAATAGAATCAAAGTAATGAAACCTTAAAACGAACAGAGACTCATACTGGGTTTGATTTAACTTACATAAAGTAGCCAGATCTTGAGAAATCTGGGGTCATTTTTATACTGTGGATTGTGCTTGAAAGTCTCAATACAGTCTAATAAAATCTTGTTTAGTGCAAAACTGGAGGTGCTACTATCAAGTGCCTTTTTGATCGACCTGAAAATCAATCACAACAAAAGGTATTGCAGCCAATTCTCATGCTTTAAAAGCCCGAAACAAAAACAGCTTAACGAGAGAGAGAGAGAGAGAGAGAAGGAAGGGCGTACAGTAACCATGGAAGGAGAGGGTCGTGAAGAGAAGAAGAGTTGTCGTTCGGGTCAGTGTGCATAACCATCATGTTGATGCGCTATCTGTTTGAAAATTTTGAAACACTGTGAAAGAGGAGGGAGATACTTGGTTTTCAAATTGTGGCATAAACAAAACAATAATTAATTTTTATAAATGAATTCTATTTATTTTGGTTGTCTTATTTTTAGTTATCATAATTTCATCCTTCTAATAATTTTAGAACTAACTGTAAACTCCTCCCCTACATTTTCTTAACGTAGATGGAGTAATGGACCACGTAAAAAGAAAATAGAGCAAATGCGTTGTGTTTATAGAAAAAATTGTTAGAGAATAAGATATATTATATATTTTTTTTATCTTAAATAATAGTTTAAGTTTTTAAATGAGATAGTTCCTTGATATAATATTAAAGTTTTGTTGACCCAACGATCACGAGTTCGAATTTTACCGCTCTAATTCTACCCGATAAAAATCAATCATAATATCACAATATAATATGAGCATGTGTACAAGTTTTAAGTTCAAAAAAATTTCACTTAAAGAGATGTGTTAGAGAATAATATAAATTAACGAGCAGTGTTTTTTAAAAAATAAAAAAAATAATTTTATTCATTGCACATGTTATAATAATAAATATGTACTTTTTATAGTATATAGATTGTGTATTTCTTCTACATAGATTATGACGAATTGAATGAAGATGTTAAGAAATGTATACTTTCATTAAGTGTAAAAAACTATAAGTTTTGATGTGATAATCGCATTTATATATAAAAAAAATAAGTAATGGGAAAAGAAGATTTAAAACTTTTATAATTTTAGATTCATAATATTATTATTTCAATTTCCTCTATTATCGTAACTAACAAAAAAAAGTTTATATTAAATTAAGTATATGAAAATAATAGGAAATATAGTTATCATGGATTTATGTAGGAAGATCACAAGACACGTGAGTGGATTTTGCAAGCAATAAATCATGGCATTTTTTTTATTCATTCTAAGAACTTGCCACCACGGGTCATTTTGCAAGGAAAAAGTCATGATTTTTCTCCTTTTCATTAGAAGACCATTATTTATGCAAAAATTCTCAAAAAACAATAATAATTTATGATGATCTCTTTGCATTCAACCCCAAAATTCATATCTTGAATGATGATATGGATAATAAACTTATTTATTAATTAAGTTAAACCAACTATAGTTTATAACTTAGCACCCAAGAGGATCTCATGGCTTTTATTCTACCTATTTGTATAGCAAGGAATCCTTGATCGTATCCCATTCTAGAAATGAAAAGGCATAGGAACATGCTTTATCATTCAGTCAAAAAGAAATATCAACATATAAACAAACAGTTAACAAAGATCGATGGAGAAGGGGATGAAAGAGGCAAATACATAAATATTAAAGGGTAACTTGTTACCTATATATATGGTCATGGTTCTCATATTACATGTTCTATTTCATTCTTATTCTGACATCCCATGGTCAAAATAAAAATAAAGTTATAGTACTGTTAAGAAAATATTTCTGAAAGGAGGCGCTAAGGATGAAGTTTATGTATGGTCAGTTGTCAAGTCACTCCCACCCATTCTTGCCTTCTCTACTGTTAAAACAACATCACCTATTTGGCACTAGCGATCTTTGTCAATAATACAATCAAGTAATTCATTCCACAGAAACCTCTCATCTCTGTTACGTACGACTTTAGAGAACAACTTTCAGATATGGATTCAAATATGTTTCTTCTTAGTTATTTGTGTTCTTAATCATTTGAAATGAATATTTATATATATTATGAAATTATAGTACTAACATTTGCTATATCATCCAGCCATAAAGAAATACCACATATAAACAAACAATTAACAAAGATAGATGGAGAAGGGGACGAAGGAAGGAAAGGTTTTTCAAGTCTCATATATCAGAACAATGAAAATCTTGATGCCATAACTGTTTTGCCTCATCAAGTAAAGTATATATATATATATATATATAAACACGAAGAAAAAAGAATGCATGTAGGTGTTGGGTGTTCTCCGGCTGAAATTCCAGGTCGTTAGGGTTAGATTTCCAGCCGGCCGGGAAGAGTTTTTTCAAACATTTCGATGGTGCCCTCTTACCTTGTAAGAATGAAGGCCATACTCTCATTGTGATTTGGTTATTGCAACGGTGTTGCATGTCTTCTGAATATGGGTACGAGGATAGTCCTCGCAACCTCGTTTCATGGAACCCATCGGCACTTGTAAAGCCCTTCACTTGCTGGTTGTTGCTTGCTTAGTTACCGCTTACGTCGTGCTATAATGTAATTTAAGAAAAGAATAGTTTGGAAACATTATCTTTTAATTATTAAAAAAAACGATTGTGTTTGGTAATGTGATATGAAAAATACATTTTATTTTTACCACATTAATACCATTGAAAGTAACTAAAAAATGTATTATTTTGATTGTTTTTCAAAGCAAAAAACAAGTTCTTAAAACATGTTGAATTTATGAATATTAATTTGAATTTTATAGATACCAACTTGACGACCTAAATAAATGAGTTTATATATATATATATATATATATATATATATATATATATATATATATAGCTACTTTACCTGATGAGTAATTTATATATAAAAATATTGTCAAACCCTTATCTGAAAACTGAATCAAACCTAACTTGATAGGTTTATAACATAATATTTAATTAGAGTAGAGCCTCTTTGATTTACAATTTCAAAGGAAAATAATAATAATATTAAAACTAACTTTCTCAAAATACCCATTTAATTGGGTTTTTCTTAAGAACTTATGAAGAATTAAAATGAAGATAATGAAAGGAATATAAAATACAAAATGAGTTAAATTTTATCTAATTCAAATATATGAACTCACCTTGAATTTAAACGAAACACTATAAATAATAAATAAACAACCTAACAATAATAAATAATAATTAGATAAAATATAAACATTTAATTTTTTATTCAATAAATAATAATACAAATATAAATAAGATTAAAAAAAAACTCGATGTGATCAATAATAATAGAATCACAAAAACAAATTCTTCCCGACAACTTTAAAGTATAACAGATGGGCTAGAATCGAAATGGATAGAAATTTGTTTAGTTTTTGGGTTCATGGAGGTGCAACTTGGAGAGCTTGTTTTGTTTTTTCCACCATTAATGTCAACAAGGCCCTATCTGTGCAGGATTTTTCGAGGGTAAAGAATCTACAGTCCCCACACTGTGTACAGAGACAGTACCAAGCTAACTACTCCATCTTATTCTCCAAGCTAACTACTCATCAACATCCCCATGAAACCCTAACATGTCTCGATCCCTCATTGGCGTGTCCCAATAACGATCAAACCTAAAGCCACATCACTCCCTCACCAAACCAATCACATCTCCCCACCTCGCCAAGATATGAACACTTCTCACCCACCAAAGTACTCTCCACCATACCGATGCCAGATCCTTGAAGCTCTCATCCACCAATCAAATCATTCCAGAACCTTTAGTTTTTCCAAATGGCAAGATGTTACATGTTTGATAGAAATGTGGAGAGGGTATATTAGGTGTAGCAGATCATTGTGAAGCAGTACATGGTTGTCCCATTCAAAAAGCTAGATGTACAGAAAACCTACCACATTACACACACAGCTTAGCAACGTACTTGACTCTTCAATTCTTTGGTCACACTGTGCAACCATTGACTTTTGTAGGGCCACCCCCTCACGAGCACAGGCAAGACCACCACCAGCAAGTACTTGCTTCAGGTAAATTTACCCCCCGGATCGATGGTTCTCAAAATGTAGAAGGTTTAGTCATATTACCCTCTCAATCACAACTTAAAGCCATCTTAAACCTCTTACTTGTAATATTTTGTCACAATTTTCACATGGAATCTCCTGAACACTGGAGAATTGAGACAACAGATGGTTGCCATTTAGCCTGAATTAAATCCCAAAAAGTGTCAACCTTTCACCATTTTCACATGAGATCTCCTAACCGTTCGGAGAATTGATATTGCCCAAAATTGTGATGCAGGGGTTAATGTAACCAAAATGAAAAATTTGAAGGATGATGCAATGTAATCCCTTGTCACTCCCATTTCCCTCCGCTCCCTTTCTCCAAATAGATGATTTTTTTTTTCTTTCCTTCTCTTCGGGTTGGTTGTTTGTATCGCAGTATTTATTATTGTAGTACTTGGCATCCTTGCCTCATAGCCTTCCCTATGTACAATAAAACAAAACCAGGCTTGGATAGGGGAAAGGGCCAAAAAAAAACCGAAAGAAAAAGAAACAGTAAAAATGGAGCTTGTGGCTGTGGTCCTGACTCCTTTTCACCTTTTATCATTTACTTGCTACTCTAATTCCAACCTCAAGCATATATCTTTCCTTTCTTTTTTGTCACTCTTTTCACCCTTTGGAACCTCACCTTTTGAACCCAAGTCTTCTTTTCTTCCAAAAAGAAATGGATGGTAAGGGGAAGCAAATTGGGATGGTGATGGGGAGAGTAGTGATGAAGAAGGATAGTGCTGATGACTCTTCAGATGAGGAAGGGTATGAGCAAAACCAGATGGAGTTTATGGAAGATGATTTTTTCCAGAGTAACAAGAAAAAGAAAGTGGTAGTTACTGCTGGTGGTGGCGGTGGAGGAAGGAGGGTGTCAAGTGGTGGAGGAGGGATGAGGTGTTGTCAAGTAGAGAAGTGTACAGCTGATCTGACTGATGCCAAGCAATATCACAGGAGGCACAAGGTTTGTGGACAGCATGCGAAGGCTCAGGTTGTGCTTGTAGCTGGAATTAGGCAGAGGTTTTGCCAGCAATGTAGCAGGTTAGAAATGAGTGCCCTTTTCTTTTTTTGTCACTGCTTTTGCTAAATATGTGGAAAAGATTTGATCTTTGTGTTTAATTGTGGTCCATAATGTTGAAAAACTTTAGCTTACTGCTGTTTCATTAAAAAATGGCACAGTTTCATGTGTCTTTTTCTCACTTTGCATACACTAAACAGTGTAGAAACAAATATTCATGGGGTAAATTCCAATTCCTGGCCTCCAAGTAATTTGGATTTTAGGTTTCTTGTTTTGCCTTAATTACTGCTTGCATAACCTGAATTTGAGGACTTCAATGAGAAAGTTTCATGTTCATTTCTTACCATTTCCCTTTTTGGAATAAAAAATGGTTAACTAGCTAGGATTGTCGAAGTTCACTACTGTTTATCATCTGCTTTTCCCTGATCTAGTTTGTTTCTGATAAGAAAAGATGATATTTTTTTAATGATGTTGATGATAAAATCTCTTGAGTTCTCTTTAATCTCTTTTTTTTTTTAAATTTATTGATGTTTTGATTGAAGCTGATTTGGTAATATTTACTAGAGGAGATCAACCTAAAAGGTATTGTCTTGACAACTTTCTAATAATGAGATCTGCTGGATCTATGAGCATTGCTTCATATCAGATTTAAAACCTATGCTAAAATAAAAATTAAGTGCAAGAGAGGCAATGCTAGGTTAAAAGCAGTTGCACATATTTTGAAAAATGATTTCAGAACAGTTAGCTTTTGTTAGTGTAAGAAACATTTTTTACTAATTAAGGTTTTAGGATAATATTATTAATGTGGGTGGATCTGGACATGCATCTCAAGGTTGTGGTCAAAGGAAGAAGATAAGATGTTCTTTTTAACCTGCATTAAAATTCAATGATTCGGCCAGATTTGACATTTTATTGCAGGAGTCTAGTCTACTCAATTATTCTTAATGTCATGTCTTCTTGTTCTTGCAATTGAATGATTCCATAATGTTGCTTTGTCTTATCATATTAAGCTGTGAATTGTATCACATCTGCCCTCTTTGTTCATTTTGATATCGGTTTTTTAATTGTAAATTTAATAAAAAAATATTTCGTTTCTTTGTTCTTGGATCAATTTCTTCTGGACCATTTCAATTACTAAAATCAAAGCGATGTTTTACGGTATAAATGTCTTTACAGATCATAACAAGTTTAATATAGAGTATTGAGAGAAAGAACTATTTTCACTTATATGATTAACTTATATCAACATGGTGAGGGAAGTCCATATTTTAACTAGAGATAACATCTCTATAATAGACTAGGTTCATTCTTTATGGACAAACCAAGCCAAACCGCATCTCTAAATAAATAAACCGGGTTCATCTTTAATAGATGAAACAAATCAATAACTAACATTAATATCAACAAGTAAATATGAGTTCAAGTAAAAACATGCAATAACCTAGGATTTTGCTTGGACTCATAAAATATATTTTCTATAATAGACTAGGTTCATTCTTTATGGACAAACCAAGCCAAACCGCATCTCTAAATAAATAAACCGGGTTCATCTTTAATAGATGAAACAAATCAATAACTAACATTAATATCAACAAGTAAATATGAGTTCAAGTAAAAACATGCAATAACCTAGGATTTTGCTTGGACTCATAAAATATATTTTCAGTAATAATGTTTCCCTCAAATTAAAAAAAAAAGTATTTTTCTTGTTGAGTCAGCAAGATGTGCAATATTAGAAGATGTGCTGGTGCAGTTTTTCCCTCTCGATGTGTTATTCCCTCAAATAAATTTGTTGTTGACTGCTAATTGGAAAAAAAACATTGTATTTGCTGCCCCATTTTATAAATTGTCAAGTGCTTTTCTTCCTTGTCCTTCTTTGACACTAATTAACACAGACACACACACTCACGCATGCTAAGTATCTTCATCACACCATATACATACGCAGGAACAGCAACTTTCTGATGTCATAGATCATCAGGATGCACTGTAAACTGTGACAGTTCTACGTAGTAGTCTGATTGAGGAGGATTGTGATGCAGATTCCATGAACTATCAGAATTTGATGAAACCAAAAGAAGTTGTCGCCGGCGGCTGGCCGGACACAACGAGAGGCGAAGGAAGAATGTTGTTGAATCTCACGTGGAAGGCTCAAGCCGCAAAGTGAATGAAACTCACGGCACCCAGTTGAAGGAAATGGCTTGTGGACAGGCTGATGAAAGGGGAAGAATTAAGATAACAATCCAGGAAAATGCCACTTACAAACATTTCCAGATAAGCTGAACCGATTGCTCTCTCTCTTCTGTCATCCTAGGGATGTAGTGATGGTGATGCTCTGTCCCCTTAATTATTATATAATTATGTACTTAAGAGCTAAGACTCCAGCTAGACAAATGCTAAACATGTGGTGGTAGGGTCGCGAGTGGTGGCTCTAGGCATATATGCTACCAGTGTGGCCTAGCTAGTTAGCTTAACCCAACTTGCGTTCAGGTTATCGTTGCCAGTACTGACTTGACTTGGATCGAATGGCTTGCTTCAATATATTATCAGTTATAACATGGGGTTTCTAGGGTTAATCATATTGAAATAACTGTGAAGCTCGGCATATCTTTATTGGGATATGAGCCAGCTTGTTCCATGTGTTCATACAGGGTCAATCTGTGATCAACTTGCTGTTTTTGGTTCTCTGCATGAATATCGTAAAATCTGTTTTCAGGGATAAAGATTTAAAATGAATCTCCATTCTTATCTACTTCATATTTGCTTTTCAAAACTATGACTAAACTTTATCTAAAAAAATAATCAATGATTGAATCTTGACAAAAATGCATTTAATTCTTACTAAATGGGGAAATTCCTCCATATATGTTTATTGCAGCTATATAAGTTGAACACTCATTAGTGTCGGTAGCATTGCTTCTTTTTTTTTTGTTGGTAACATTGATACAAGTTGAGAATATTTAATTGAATAAACATATCATGCACTCCTCGGGCAAGATGGCAGCTCTTGATTTCAGAGTTGAGAAAGGTAAGCTGTCTCTGTCAACAAAAGGCAGCTAGCTACACAGAGACAGAGACATGCCTCTCTGAATTCCTAGCCGATTCTTGAGTGCGTTTACATGGAGTCACTGCACTGATCAACATCGGGTGTCCCAGAAGGAGAAGCATGTCGTGATAACAAAATGATTAAGATTTAGATAATAGATCTCTTGGAATTGGAATTGAGATGTATATTTTTTATAAAAACTTAGAATAACTAAAATTTTATTTGTGTATCTCAGTTCACAAAATACACTTCTCTTTTATAATCACGAAATTTACTCCGATTTTTAAAAAATCAACATGGGATGCTTCACATTCGACTAAAAGCATCATCATCATGTTTACCAACATGGGATTCTGTTTGAAGGGCTATTTCTTTGTCTTTAGCTGACAAATATACAAATAATTAATCATCTGTGACCCTGAAAGAAAGAAAAGAAAGAGAGAGTGAGAGAGGGAGAGGCAAAAAGGTGTGGAATGCCCTAGGTCAGGCCCAGTTCAAGCTGGGCATGGTCAAAAGGTCCAATCATATCTCAACCTGTTGAATTCGTTCTCCAGCTGTTCTAGTTCAAACAAAGATGCGAGGAGCAGGTCGGGGCCAGAGGGATCGTTGACCTAAATTTCATGTCCAGAAAGGGTTTTCAGCGATGACAGATCCAGAATTCCTCGCCTGCTGGGTGTTAGTATCGGTGTTTGCTAACTCATCTATCATTTCGAGCATGACTTTACGCATAGTTATTTCAGTGAGTTTGGCTTGGTGGTTGATTAGCTGACCTATATCTATCTATCTATCTATATATATTAATAAAAAAATTACTTTTTTTGTACATATATATTTAAAAAAACTATTTTTAATATTAGCATATCATAATAATAATAAGAAAACACTCAAAAAATTAATTTAAAATATATTTTTTTCAAAAACACACACACATAAATTATAAATTGAATGAAAATATCTTGTTTTTAATCAGATTAAAATGACAAACTTTACTCTGGTTTTGTTAAATGGCATGAAATTACATAATCAACTGACTTGTTTTGCCAAAAAAAAACAATTTAAATATTAAAGAAAATAGTGAGAAAAAAGAAAAGAAATAAAGAAAATTGGAGTGAGAAAAAGGGGAAAAGTGAAGAGACAGAGGGCCGCCCACCACGGCAGCAACTGCTGCTTCTTTTGGTGGCCGTAACATCCATTTCTCCTCTCTCTTTTCCCCATTTTGACAATACCCATAACACAAATTCATCAATAATGATAATAATAATAATAATAATAAAATATATCCATATACATTGTTGGCTCATTTACTAAATAAATTTGCTCTTTCCTCCTTTACCCCTCCATTTTTATAAATATTTCGATTTGATTTAATTTAATTATATATATATATATATAATTATATCAAATTACTTCATTAAAATTGGGAAAATAATTGAAATATTGTTCGGTTGCTATCTAATAAGAGATAGAAAGAAATAGATAAAAGCATATCTATTATATCTTTTTATATATATTTAAGAAAATCATTTTATAATTGATATAGAAATAAATACTTTTATATTTATATTTATATCTATTTAACCGAACAGGATTCTATATATTTTTTTATATGTAACCAAACACAAACCTAAAAAAAGTATAATTATTCAGTAAAATAAGTGCTTTTAATTAGGAAAGAATAATAAAAAAAATATTTGTAAAATAATTGAAAGAAAAGGAAAAGTATAAAAACAAAGGCAAAAAAATAGAAAAAAGCCAACAAATCCCTCACTCTCCCATCTTCTTATTCTTCTTCTTCTTCTTCGTTTCTCTTTCTTTACAACATCATACACACAAGCAGCAGCAGACACCAAAAATATATATGTATTTTACGGTCCAACAAAATCTCATATTTACAGAGAGACACACAGGAGAAGCATCCATCAATGCCTGCCCACACCTCTACTTCTTCACCAGACAACATTAATCCCGACAATGAACAACGACAAGGTGAAGAGCAAGAGCAAGAGCAAGAACATCATCAACAACAGCAACGACAAGGTTTGTCTGAGCTATCTCCTCTGATACAAAACGGGCATCCAACTGAGCAAGAACAGCAGCACCATCAAAATGGTCAGCATCAGGAAATAAAAGAGGAGGAGGAGGAGGAGGAGGAAGTAGACAAGATAGATGAAGAAGAAGTTCAAGAAGAAGAAGAAGATGACGATGAAGAAAAGGAAGAGGAAGGAAGAGGAGGAGGAGGAGAAGTGAAAGAAGGTATTTTTTTCT
The DNA here is from genome assembly GCA_032356905.1 of Salix exigua. Classification (NCBI taxonomy): domain Eukaryota; kingdom Viridiplantae; phylum Streptophyta; class Magnoliopsida; order Malpighiales; family Salicaceae; genus Salix; species Salix exigua. The sequence goes on along the minus strand of CM063594.1, from coordinate 4,158,852 downwards.
TCAGGTTCTAGTTTTTTTTTTTTTTGTGTGTGTAAACGTTTCTTGACGTGTAATGTAAAATAATTGATTAATTGAAGCTGTTTTTCTTCTTCTTTTACTCAGAATCTGATGGAACCCAGTCTTCTTCTTCTTCTTCTTCTTCCACCGCTTCCAGTTCCGAAGATGAGGAAAAACCCGAGTATGCTTTCGCTCTTACACATTTCTTTTTTTTTTCCTGGAGTGGAGTGCATATTTTGTTTGTGTTTCTTATCTGGGCTTTTGAGATTTTTGGGTTTGATTTGGTTCTTGATGATGTTTTAATTACGAGGGGATTCGTTTTCTTGTTATGGAGGTTGATGGGATTTTTTTGGAGGAGTTTTGTAATAATTGAATGCGTAAGAGGTTGGTGCATGTTCTCGATCTATGTTTCTTGGTGGGGTTGAAGCTAAATGTTGAAACTTTTACAGAGAATTTGCACCAATTGTTGACGTTGGAAGTATTGCTGGTTTACTGGTGTCTTTTAGGAGTACTGATTGGTGGTTCCTAAATTTATGAATGAACGATGAGAAATGTAGCTACCCTTACATTTTTCAAGCTTTTATGTCAGATGACAAGTTAGGGGTCGAGTTTAACTCAATTGTACCCAGCCCTTTGAATATATGTCTTTGATCTTAGTGAAGCTTCTCTGTTTTGGAGTGTTTCTGGCATGAATTTGCATATGTGATCAGTGTATATCATGATGCACAGTATTGGAAGTTTTTAGTAATGGAGCCTTGTATGTGTGGCTCTGTTATGAAGATCAAAGCCATCAACCTCTAGCTGGTTATACTCCATGGGTAGTTTGAATATGAGGGAAGGGAAGTTGACAACTTGATTGAGATTGTGGATTTCCGCATCTAGGAACTAGGTGTCTTGAGCATAAAAGAAGGTGAAGGGGACGAGTTTCTTCTGCTAAGAATCACACAAGAAGACTTTGAAAGCAAGTATGTTGACAGAAATGTGCATCATGTAGTAATCCACTGTCGGGGGGGATTTTTACCACAAATTTTCCTCTTTCATTGGCATTATGTATACGTACTCACCCACCTGCAAACAAATACAGATTTTTAATTTTTGTGCATGTGCACATTTACCGCATATCTATATGTACTACAAAGTCCATTTCTTTTCAAAGTTATTTTAGTCTCTATGAAGAAATTTAAAAGAGGTACATATATTCTTCCTGGAAACAAATTGCACATGCTCTATTCCAACAGCTAGCTTATGTTTGTATTCTACTGTACTAGTATATATATCAGTGAGTGGGTTTAAATGGCCGCTCATATTTTGTTTCATTTGCAGATTTGTCTTTGTGGAACTGCCGGATATTCGTAAAGATGTTCAGTGTCCAATATGCTTAGGTACTGACTTCTCTTCTCTGTTTATGCTAAACATGTGTCAGAATTTCATCAATAGTTCTGTTTGCTAGATGTGATCTAAATAGTTGGAAACATATGTTAGGCAGAGGCATATTTTTTCTTAAATAGAGAACTTCATGGGAACCTATGTCCATGTATTTGACACGAGGCTTCTGACTTGTAAAATTTAGCTTTACTGAACTGTGATGAACAGTTCAGTGTTCAAAGGTAAGCATGGTAACACTAGGAAGAGGAAGATATGATTATATCCCTTGCTCAGTGTGTTCAAAGAGAGAAGTTTATTGGTTCTTTGGCCTACTGTCATGAAAACCATCAGGTTTTGTTATGCATGAAATTTTTGTATGCAATCTATTATTCCTTCAGTTTTCAACCAAGGATCCAAGAATGCTCAGTTCATCCCATTGTATGTAATTCAAGTGATGTTTTGGCTAGATTGTATTTTGTAAATAGCATGTCTTTAGATGATGACCATTTGTTAATTGACCAATCTCTTTTGTGGAGGGTTGCTAGATTTCCTTAACTTTTACAAAGTTTCCAATTAACTTGTACCAAGTTCCACACTTCATTTTCATTTTGTTTGAGATTGAAGAACGAACATTAATCTTTAACACTGGACTTTGTGCTTTTGTTTCCGTGATATTTTGATTGGCACTTGTGCAGTAATACTATTTCTTCATTTGTTGTGCTATCTGCAATGTATGTTATCACATCATCTTGCTCAGGAGTTTGACCTCCCATACCTGTATTAATTGCACCTACAAGTTGCCTTGTTATCCATGTTGGCCGAACATTTAGTAAATTATTCATGTCTTGTGGCTGAACAGGGATCATAAAGAAAACACGGACTGTAATGGAATGCCTACACCGTTTTTGCAGGGAATGCATCGATAAATCAATGCGAATGGGGTATGTAACAACCAAAACTCTTCTTTTTATCCTGTTTCTGTAATTTGACATCCCAATCCATTAATCATGCCATTGGTAGGGATAAACTTGTGATAATTCCATATACTATGTGCCACTAATTTCCCCCCCGAAATGGTAATATAATGCAGGAACAATGAATGCCCTGCTTGCCGCACACATTGTGCAAGTCGGCGATCCTTGAGAGATGATCCAAATTACGATGCTCTAATTGCAGCATTATATCCAGACATTGATAAGTACGAGGAAGAGGTATGAATGACTTGGCTTATCTATTTTCCTGTCAAATGCGTTCGAAAGTATTTCATTCAATCAAGCATCTGCTTTGCTAGTTTTTTTTTTTTTTTGAAAGCTACTAGTTTGCTGAGTGAGTATTTGACTATTTGGTCTCAGGAATTGGCTTTTCATGAAGAGGAAAGGACTCGGAACAAGCAGGTGTGTTGATTTATGCTTTATTCCCTCGTCTGCATGCATTTGCAATAACCTTCATTTTCATTTCATTGGGAATTCAATCTAAGAAAAGCAGTGATTGAGATAACTTTGATGAGTCCTTGATTTTCATGCTTGGAAAGAAGCATGCATCATGGGAATTTCACTTGACAGTCCATATTGATTTATTTCACTAATTCAAATTCCGAGTTGATGGTCTGTGAGATTACAACCTTAGAGATCGATGCTCTTTGTGTGGAGAGTTTTGATTCCTTGATGCGGAAGAATACTGGTTCTTCAAAAAGGTCACTTATGGCATATTCACTTTGTTCATCACACCTCTAATTACATGCCCTTTTTCTCTTACGGATTGCAATATGTAAAATTATTCAAGCCACTGTTGCTTTACGATAGAGACATTCCCTAAACTCAATATGTTCTCTTGTTTCTGGTGTGCTATTTGTTTCCCTGCTGTTTTGAACAGATTCAAGCTTCAATCGCCCAAATAATTCAAAGACAGTCAGAAGCACTGGTTAAGAGACGCACGCTGGGTAAAGAAGCAACTTTCATGACACGATCACAGAGAACACATCGGCCTATTTCAAGGAGGCGACGGAACAGTCGAGGCAGTGATTTTCAAGGATATGAAGACATTGATGATGAAAATGATGACAATATAGGCAAGGATTCGTCTTCCACTGATGAGCGCTCTACAGAAGTTAGGCAGAGGAGGCGCAAGAGACAGCGGACTTCCCAGCCTTCTTCTTCGGCTATGAATTCAGAGGGCGGATGTGCTGAAAATGATTTAGATTCAAACAGAGAAAACAGGGGATTATCTCCAGGACTTGTGTGGAACACAGAAATGCTAGCTTGGGGCAGGGGCGGTACTCGGAGTCATACAAGACATGGCAATCCTAGTGGTTGCAACAATAAGAATTCACGAAACACTCGCTTATCCAAGCTGGTAGAATATCTCAGGAGCTTAGATGAGAAAAATGATGAGGTATACTAGGATTGAGCCTTTTTTTTTTTTTGCAATGTGAAACATCATGCATGAGTTCATAATTGATGTTGGACAAATTTGATTTTATCTGTCTACGTGGGCTATCATGTTAAACTAGAGTTTAGAAAATTGAGATTTTCAGGATGGACTTCATTGATGAACAATCTAGGTAAATTATAAAAAATGTTAACAATAATTTCAATATCTGATTGAATCAAGTACCTGTTTCTGTTGTTTTTGGCTTTCAATTACCTCTGAATTATCTATTTAGTGTCTCCAACCCCTTTTGCCATTTCTTCCTATGCTATTTGTGCATCCTGTGTAACTTAATCATTTTATGTGTTTGCAGTTGGATATTCATCTCAAGCTTATCTCTTTGGACAAACAAAGTAAACCAGCTTTGAAGCAGCCCTACCTTTGCTGCCGGCCCAGTTTGTCAATCAAACACCTATGTGAAGTGAGATTTCTCTCTCATCACCTTAATCCCTTAAATGAGTTTTTCATGGGATTTAAGTTATTATTCCTCCCTAGAATTATAATCCTCAAAATGAGGAAAATCAGTCAATCAAGACAGATTTTTTCTTTTGGCAGCAATGCCTTATTTAAGGGCTAAATGGCTTTTCAAAATGCTTTTCTCATCATTTAATTCTACTCCACTCTCTGCATCAGTGGAACCTAGTGAAACCTCTAAAACTAGCCAAATTTGACCATGATTCTAATCAACTATTCTGAATGACTTGTGCGAAGCCCAATTAGCGCGTTTCTGAAAAAGTTTTAAAAAGAGTGCCTTGAAGCATAAGCATGACGCTTTTTCCTTTGCCAAGATGGATTTATAATCTTGAAAGGATGTTGGTGGTAAGCCATGTCTTATACTGTGTCTAAATATTTTTGCTAGATCACATCATGTGATCTGACCTGAACTGTTAGACGCTCTTTTTGTTTTTTTAGGCCTCAATTTCTTTTAAAAAGGCTCATCTTGGCAATTATATATTCTGTCTGCAGTATGTTGCTCGCCAAACGACTTTGCAAGCTGAAGAAGTTGAAATTTTGTTGGTCAAGGGGAGGCACCAGGCCGATGAAAATTTCTCCACCAAGCATCCTCAGATCATCCCCATAGATGATGAGCTGCAAATTCTGAAAGGACAAGAAACAATGGCAGGCCTTAAAGCAAGCTGCTCTTCCAGTAGAGATCATTTGGTGAGTGTGATTCTTGCTGGATGGCAATCCTCTACTACCCATGGCAGTGACTGGTTTTGCTCGATCATGTGTACAGAATTACTCTGCTCATTTCCTGGCTCTTTGGTTTTGCAGATACTAGCATATCGGCAGAAGGGGATGATCAAAAGTTGATGTTTCGGATTCACAGGAAGAAAAAGAAGAGGCTTCTCCACCCCCTCCCCCACAACTTCTAGATTAGTCCTTTTATTTTAATTTATTCCTTTTCTTACCCAAGGCCCTGTATACGAATTTTATGTTTGATTGTGATATATACGAAAAAAGTTGCTTTTATTGTTAGCAAAGGTTCACGTCATTCATTTCCAGCAGCAGAAAGGGCCTTCTTTGAATGCCCTATGAGGAGACAAGTTCTTTGACGTGAAATTATAGCTGTCAAATCGCAGATCAGGTTTGACCCAGGATCTGAATTACTAAATCATCTAGTCTTTTTAAATAAAAATAATAAATTTGTTTTAGTAAATGTTCAAGTTTCATCCGGAAGTTTGACCCAGTAAATATCTGAAATGTTTGAAAGAAAACTTAGCTAACGAAGGTCAGGTTCAGAGATCGTAGGATCAAACGTTGGTCAAACGTTGTTCCCCTCTTCTTATTATTCAAGTCGTTTGATATCGTATCATGTACTCTATTATTTTATACCCAAAAAATAAGAGTAGAGGACAATAAATAATTTCCGTTATCATTAGTAGTTTGCTTACAACAAAATGATGATCAAAGGTTTTGTACATACATATATGATTAGCGTACAACAATACTGAAAAGAATGATTAGCCAAATCAAAATGAATAGGGGTGGGGGGGTTCAAGAGTTCTTGAACAGCTGCTCTCTGCTCTACACCACAACAGGAAAAAGAAATCACCTCATGCCAGAAGCAGCGGCAGAAGAAGCTGCATTCACCACCATCGTCATCCTCCTCCTCCTTTCTCTTCTTTGGAGCACCCGTAGATTGGGTGACTTTGCTTTTGTAGTTTCCTTGGACGACCTGTAAAATAAATCACTTGATCAATCAATCAATGGTGTTTTCGTAAAATAATCGATAACTGCAACTTGGGAGGGTTTGGTTAACTTTTTCTTACTTCTCGGGGAAGAATGGCCGGTTAAAATTTGGAACCGGCCGAGAAAGGGGAACCATTGTTCTTCTAAGCTGTTTCAATGCCTTTTCTTCTTCCATCTGCAAATCAGTAGCAAGACATTGAGCACTTTTGATAAATGTGGTTTTATTGTTAACACGCTGGTAATTTATATATAGCAACAAAAGACATGCACACACCATCCTGGCAGCTTCACTCTCTTCTCTATATCTCTTATACAGCATTTCTTTCTCCTTCACCTGATGAAAAAACACAGAAGAAAATTGAAGTTTTCTACTCACACAAAGAAGTTAACACCCCATTGAGATGAGACATGCACACATGGATGCTTGCCTATTAAATAAACGTGGTTCCACTCACCTTCTGATCAAATCCCGCCCTTTCTACAGCCCTCTGATCTGCATTGAGATTGAATTGTTGAACCTGTGTAAGTGGTTTTCGCACTTTCTCTGGTAGTGGAATTGGGTCCCTGCATAAGAAAATAAAATATACTCTTAAGCATGGTTAGAATGATTGACATGTACATCAATAAGCATTGGAAAGTTTTGAGCTCTTCCGCATTGCATACTCTTGAAGTACGGGCTGTGCTCTGAATATCCTCATCTGGGCTTCTTCCTTTTCCTTTCTCTCTCTTTCTTGCATTTCCCTCTGCATTTCCTCCTCATGCCTAACTAGACTCTCTAATTGGAAAGGTTCTGCTTTTGTGCATGGTTTGGGCTCTGGTCTTGGTGGAATCTGTATGAAGTGATTATTATTTTCATTGCACCATTATTTTCAGCCTAAGAGCTTGTGATGCGTAATAATGAGATACATAGTTGAACATCTTACCACAGGATAATCAGTGGTGTAAGGATAGGGATTGGCCCTATGAAATCTTGCTCTTTCCTCTTCCATCTGCTTCTGCACAAGTTCCATCACAAATTTCCTCTCTTTTTCGGCTCCTCTTTCCTGGTGATAAAGGAACAAGCAAAAAATGAATGAACAGAAACAAAGGATAACCTGATTTTGCTCCATTAACTAAAGAATGTATGGAACATACCTCTGTGTGGAGGTGGAATGGATTTGGCAGTGTGTTTCTAGGAATGGGATTTTCAAGGGTAGGTTCTGACCTCAGTGAGAGCTGAGAAGAGGACCAACAGTATGATGAGATGCAGGTATTACTTTTTTCATATGATACACAATTAGTTCTAGGATTAAAAAATGTACATGATGACTAACAGCCTACCTTTTCAAACATATCAACAACAGAAGAAGCCGGTGGAATCCTCTCATTTGTGGCAAAATGAAATTCTTGAGGGATTGTAACTTGCTTCTTCACATGACAGAAAACCCCCATAGCTCCCTTACTTTCAAATATCTACACGAGATAATATTAATGTCAATTTCTTTTCCAAACTAAGATTTAAGTAGCTGCTGATGTTCAAGGACTGAAATCGTTTACCTTTCTATTCAGAGGCCTTGCCTTAAATTTAGGGATCTTTTCAAGCTCTTCTTTCTCTAATTCTAAAGAACTTTTCACCATTGCTGGACGAGCCCTTAAAGATGTATGAAGAACAGGGGTTTTGGGCTCTGTGAGATGATGATGTTTCCACTGATTACTCTGTCGAAGAAAGTAACAAAGGTACAATAGTGAGTATATCTGAACTAGCGCTGCTGGGACAAAGAAGTGTCCATGAATGAGGATGCTCGAACCTGACAAGACACTTCAGTTGAAGCCACTGAAGCTGATTCTGCATTCTGATTTGCCCTCGTTGCTGTCACAAAATGAAACTCCTACAGATATAAGAAATATTAGCCTACAATTATCACCATCTTGGGTAAAATTCTATTCATCATTATTTCTTACAGCTTACCTGGAACTCAGGTGGGTGTGGTGTGCTTCTTGGTAATGCAGGTAATGTTGGAGCTTCCAGAATCTATGTTAGATGAAAAAAAAATTCAAGCTCACATTGAAGTTAAACAAGAACAGCGCTAGTTGTTGGACCTGACAGGATGGAATATTTCTTAAATAGCAAAGCAAGTATGAAATACCTTCTTGTTCAGTGGTCTAGCTTTGAACTTGGGAATTTTGGCCATCATCTCTTCTTCAATCTCTGCAGTACTTTTTATTTTGACTGAGCGAACACGCTGAGATGTTTCAAATTCAGGCTCCTTAGGCCTTGTCAGTGTGAGTTTAGGCTTCCTCTGGATAACAGAAGCATCATCCTGACAATAAATGAGAGAAATTTGAAATGATGAACAACAACGAAGGCAGGCAATACAATAACTTGGAGCAACCGAATTTCATAAAGAACGAGTGAAATGGGCTTATGTTATTACATGTGAGATAGAACTGTTAAGGTGTGGCAACGACAATTTTTCTCTAGTATTTGATTGGAACTTCTTCATCATTTCTGCCATTGAAACAAATGGAGCTGCTTGTTCCCGAACATAAACCTTTTTTAAACAAAACAAGTGTTCAACGACTGTCAATAACAAGCAATGTCAAAAAAATTGAATACATTTTTGAGATTTGACAAAAGTAGCATACCTTTCTCTCCACTTTCTGCATCTTATTTGGAACAGATGAACAAAGGTTAGAATTGCCACTGCTAAGACCCAGTCTGGACTTGTGCATCAATGGTTGTGGGGGCTTCAGATTAACAATCTGAAATCATTAAAAAAGGAAAATCTGTTCAAGTAAACGTATCATCAGAAGACTATGGTTCAATGAGAGGAACATAGCAATAGTAACCAATCACCTGTCTGGACGCCCCCCCATCCAGCTTCTGTTTCTTAATTGCTTGGTTGTCTTGGACTAAATTGGCAGTCCCAGCAACATCTTTCACATTAGGATCTCTACAATAAAAGTATGTCAAATTGCCTTACTAATATGGTACCAAACACATATTTTAAAAAAGAAATTAACAATTAAGTCTACTGACTTTTTGACACTTGTTGGTTTGATTCCCTTTAGTTGTGAAGACCGTGATTGGCCCTTTGGCTTCAACGACGATGGATTCTTAACCAGACTAGCTATATGTCTAGCTGATTGATTCTTCTTGGAATCAGTCAATATGCCTCTGTTCCGAGAAGACATTGGTTGCCTAGGAGTGCAGTAAGCATCATTTTTATTGCTCTTACCATCAGTGTTCTCGATTTGCAGAGAAGAAGTGCATCTGATAGAAAAACGGAAGTCAGCAGAAAGGGATGCAGCAGCCTCACAGAAAAATGATATTAAGCTTTCAAAATAACACCCTAAACTATCGTCTTCACAAACACTCAATGTTTTATTTTTCTTTGGCCATTCTAGTCTTGAAAAAAATGACAAAGGGAATAGTAACAAAAGAGCACAGTACCTTCCATTACTTTCAGCACATGCAGACCCCACCTTCTTCTCTTTTTCACAAGTAACCTCATCAGCAGGAATCTGATATAAGCACGACTTCATGAGACCAAAAGAGACCAGAACTTCTATTAAACAAATGTATGCAGCAAACACTCACCACATGGATAAGGTTAGCATCGTGTTCTTTGTTTCCCTCATTACAACTAGTTTCTTCCTTCCTCATTTCAGAGGATGCCGCTGGTTCCGGCAGTGGCATGACCTCTGATTGAGAGTTGCTGTCTGATGAAGAGTCAGTTGCTTTCGAATCAGATGATTCTGCGACCTGCAATTCAATTTCAACGGGCTAAATTGACATTAATATCAAATAAATCAATATAATAAATAGAAATGATATAAAGGAAAAAAAATAAAATCATTAATTACCTTAAATGAATGGTCTGCTTGACTAAAATCACATAAGGTCTCTACCTTAAATGATCTACCGGTCTTTATTCTAGGCATAAAAGCTGCAACAAATCAAATAAAAAAAACAGAAAAAAAGAATCAATCAACCACTAAAACTCTTTAATCTTTAACGACAACAGTAGCATCAACACACACATAGATTCTCAAATTAGTCCCCTAATTGCATTATTGAGTAATTATCTCTCTCAAATTCTAATTATCTCTTTTTGTAACTTAATTAATCAGTATTAAACACAAATAACTCACAACTTTCTAATCTAAAACACTAAAACTCATGATCAAGCTTCTCACCCTCTCTAAATTTACTGAGTTTCTCAATCTCTCACTCTATCCCTCGAAATTCCAAATCAAAACCAATTAAAACACAAACACGACCCTAAAAATAAAAAACAAACAACAAAACCCCCCTAAAACAGACCACCATCAAGATTCTCTCTCTCTACCTTCCTTAATTTCTCGATTCCCCTCCAAAAAAAAAATCAGATTCAACAAAACCCTAAAATCGTAACAAAACCCTCCTTATCATCAAATCCAACGAAAGCTCAACCCTGATCATACAAAAATGTGTTGGGAGAAACAACAATACTCAACACTCCTCTTTGTGTGAATCTATAGGAAACTTCTAAATAGAGCGAGAATATATGCGGAAAATATATATTCAAATATCACAAGCACAACACGCAAATTTTTGCGTGGAAAATCTTCCTCATAAGGAAAAACCACAGGACCGTAGTACACTCAAACACTTCTACTATCAAAAATAATGGGTTCACAATATTATTCCTCAGATATAAATAATGGATACAACATAATTCATCAAGATTAAAAAATTCTTGTAATACAAAAAGAATTAAATAGAAAAAAGTTGAGAGAAGGCTCACAAGCCGACAGCCCGAGTTCCGTCAAGCAGACCAACTTCCACAGCTCCAATCTTCAATCCAACCGTTCAGAATGAAGATCAATGTGTCTGGAAGCTGCTGTCCAAATTTCAACCCGATCCAACGGTTAACGAGTTGGAAATCGAAGGAAGAAGACAGAGTGTTCTGCTGCCTCCTTCACCCTTTTTCTCTCGGCTCTCTCTCCTTTTTTTCTTCTCTTTTCTTATCTCATTTTGATCTCCTTGGCAGCTCAAAATAATTGTGCCCTGCCCTTCTAATTGGGTACATTTATGTGGGCTAAATCCACACAAATATTTGGGCCATCCTCCTCCTAAGAGAAACCCAAACCCAACAAATCTCCCCTTCCCGACTAGGTGGAGGGATTACGCCATCCGGCGATCGAGCAACATGTCTCAAGCTTCTCCCTTGTTAGAGCCTTCGTTAGCATATCCGAACCATTATCATCGGTGTGAATTTTCTCAAGAGTTAACAACTTATCATTGAGAGTATCTCTTATCCAATGATACCTTACATCGATATGTTTTGATCTTGAATGAAATGAAGAGTTCTTTGCAAGGTGGATAGTACTTTGATTATCACAAAACAACACATATTGTTGTTGTTTGAGACCAAGCTCCTGTAAAAACCTTTTCATCCATAGCAACTCTTTACAAGCTTCAGTTCTTTGCAATCAACTCTGCTTGATTGTAGAAAGTGCAATGCATTTTTGTAACCTTGATCGCCAAGAAACGGCTCCTCCGAGAAGGTGATCAAGTAAACCGAAGTAGACTTACGGGTATCCATATCTCCAGCCATATCAGAATCCGTGTAGCCAACCAACATTGGTTTACCACTCCCAAAGCTAAGACACATCTTGGAAGTCCCTCGTAGATATCTCATAATCCACTTCACCGCATTCCAATGTTCTTTTCCTGGATTTGAAAGAAACCGGCTAACAACACCAACTGCATGAGCTATATCTGGCCTCGTACAAACCATTGCATACATCAAGCTTCCTACTGCTGAGGCATATGGAATTCTTTCCATATCTTCCTTCTCTTCATCTGTCGAAGGGCTTTGCTTTGTGCTCAACTTAAAGTGTGTAGCAAGAGGAGAGCTAACCACTTTAGCATTGTTCATGTTGAACCTCTCAAGCACTTTTTCAATGTATTGCTCTTGTGATATAAATAGCTTCTTATCTTTTCTGGATCTATGAATACGAACCCCAAGAATCTGCTTTGCTGGCCCCAAGTCCTTCATTGCAAATGACTGACTTAACTGCTTCTTCAACTTGTCAATTCTTGAAGAATCCATGCCAACAATCAACATATCATCAACATAAAGCAATAAAATAATGAAATCGCCATTAGAGAATTTTTGCATAAAAACACAATGGTCGAGTAGTCTTCTTGTAGCCTTGCTCCTCTCATAATGAGACTCAAACTTCTTATACCATTGTCTAGGTGCTTGCTTCAAACCATAAAGACTTTTCTTGAGCCGACACACATAGTCCTCTTTTCCTTTTACCTTAAAACCCTCTGGCTGCTCCATATAAATCTCTTCCTCCAAATCACCATGAAGGAAGGCAGTTTTCACATCCATTTGTTCAACCTCTAAGTCTAGACTAGCTGCTAAACCAAGAACAACACGTATGGATGACATCTTCACAACTGGAGAGAAAATCTCATCAAAGTCAATGCCTTTTCTCTGCCTGAATCCCTTCACAACAAGTCTAGCTTTATACCGTGGTTGTGAAGTGTATTCTTCCTGCTTCACCTTGTAAATCCACCTGTTTGTCAAGGCTCTCTTACCCTTTGGTAGCTTCACCAAATCAAAGGTGTGATTGTCATGCAATGACTTCATCTCATCTTGCATAGCATCAATCCACTTTGACTTGTGTTCATCTTCCATGGCTTCTGCATAACACTCGGGCTCTCCCGTCATTTAATAACACGTACTCATTTACTGAATCACCGAGGTGGAAGGATGTCGATCTCCGGTAGACCTTACAGGTGGAACATCCGGTGGTATCTGCAGTGCTGGCAACTCATCATGAGATTCATCCTGTAAGGGAACATCTGTATCATCCGGAACTTGGAGGTCATTTTGAACATCATGTTCAATTTGTCTTCAGCAAATCTATCAAAGAAGGTGAATCCAAGTCAATCAAACAATCATTATATCGAGGCACTACCTTTTACGTCTTCTCAATATCATGTATAGTTTGATCTTCCATAAACACTAACATCTCGACTTCTCACAAGTTTCTTCTCAACTGGATCATACAACTCAGTAACCAAACTCATCTAGGCCATAACCTAGGAAGATACATCTGTCAGGTCTTCACATCCGGTTTCGATCTCTCATCTTTGGGAATATGCACAAATGCCTTACATCCAAAGACATGAAATGATCATAAGAAACATCTTTGCCATTCCATACCTGTGCAGTACATCAAGTCGAAGAGGAACACATGGAGTGAGATTAAGAACATGTCTTCTTGTGTTCAAAGCCTCCCCCAAAGGAGTTTGGCAAGCTGTGATTGTGAAAGCAAACATCTTACTCTCTCAACCGAGTCCTGTTCATTCTTTCGACCAAACCATTCAAGCGAGGAGTCTTTGGAGGTGTTCTTTGATGCCGAATACCCTGTTGCTGCAATACTCATCAAAGGACCCAAATACTCTCCCCATTATACGTTACGATGCACCTCAACTTCTTCCCAGTTTGTCTCTCAACTGAAGCCAGGAATTGCTTAAACACATCAAATACCTGATCTTTGCTTTTCAAGGTATACACCCATAATTTCCTTGAATGATCATCTATGAAAGTCACAAAGTAAAGGCAACCACCAAGTGTTTTAGTCTTCATAGGACCACATACATCTGAATGTACAAGATCAAGTATATCTGTCTTTCTGGCAGAAGGGGAACTCTTAAAGGAAACCCTGTTTTGCTTACCTGCCAAACAGTGTGTGCATTTTTTCAAAGATGCACTCTTCATTCCTGCTAGCAAATTCTTCTTGGCCAATAATTCCAATCCTTTCTCACTCACATGAGCAAGTCTCTTATGCCATAGTTCTGTAGAAGACTCATCATCCATTGCATTAATAATGTCTTTGGAGAATTTTGCTTCTAACATATACAAAGTAGAAAGCTTATAAGCTCGAGCAATAACCATAGCACCTCTAGTGAGCTTCCACTGACCATTATGAAAGATGTTGCAATACCCTTCATCATCAAGTTTGCCTACAGATATCAAGTTCAAACGGATGTCAGGAATATGTTTCACATCATGAAGAACTAACTTCATGTCATTACTCATCTCCAAGCACACATCTCCAATGCCGACAATATTGGCCAAGTCATCATTGCCCATCTTCACTGCCCCAAAGTCACCAGCTGTATAGGAAGTGAAGAAATCTTGTCGGGATGTAACATGAGTTGAAGCACCACTATCAATCACCCAACTGGTCTCATGGCATGCAAAATTAATGACATCATCATCATAAACAGTGAAGAAATCTCCGGAAGTAGTGGTGGCAACTCTATTACCATTCTTGCCATCTTCATTTTGTATCTCCTTCCCTTTCTCTTTATTCTCTCTCTTCAACTGTCTGCAATATTTCTTGATATGCCCTTTCATGCCACAGTGATGACACTCAACATTGGCAAACCTGTTTGACTTGTTTCTGCTGTTATCTCTATTTTTCGGACCTCTGCTCTTACTCCTCCCCTTCTTTCTATAACCAACACCTCGATTGTGAAGAGGATCCTGTGATTTTCTTCTCATCTCTTCATTCAATATACTACTTTTAGCCAAATCCATATTGATTTCACCATTCGAGTGAGTTAAATAATGACATTCTAAATGTCTCCCAAGAGTCCGAACAATGTACCAAGTAAACACAACCCTTGAACCTCTTCATCAAACTTGATACCCATCCCGACAAGTCGATTAATAATTCCTTGGAAAGTGTTCAAGTGATCCGTTAAGGGAGTTCCATCTTGGTATCTCAAATACATAAATTGCTTCATAAAAAACATTTTACTATGCCCGGTCTTACGAGCATACAACTCCTCAAGTTTTTCCAAAGTAGTGCGTGCATGTGTCTCACCCTCAATATGATTCAACACATTATCATCTACCCATTGTCTAAGATATCCACATACTTGTCTATGCATCAAAGTCCATTCTTCATCGATTTATTTTCACGGCTTCTCAGACGCAAACACGGGTAAATGGAATTGTTTCACATAAAGCAGGTCTTCCATTTTACCTTTCCATATATTATAATTTGAACCATTCAAACATACCATTCTACTTAGAGTAGCATCCATTATTCAACACAAGATATATAGGGTGCTCGATCACACCAAGCTCTGATACCACTTGTTGGGAGAAACAACAATACTCAACACTCCCTCTTTGTGTGAATCTATAGGAAACTTCTAAATAGAGCAGAATATATGCGGAAAAATATATCCAAAAAATCACAAGCACAACACGCAAATTTTTACGTGGAAAACCTTCCAGATATGAGAAGGAAAACCACGGGACCAGTAGTCCACTCAAACACTTCCACTATCAAAAATAATGGGTTCACAATATTCTTCCTCGGATCTAACTAAGGATACAACATAAATCATCAAGATTAAACAATTCTTGGAATACAACAAGAATTAAAGAGAACAAAGTTGAGAGAAGGCTCACAACCGACAGATTTCGAGTTCATCAGCTAGACCAACTTCCACAGCTCCAATCTTCAATCCAACCGCTCGTAATGAAGATCAATGTGTCTGGAAGGCTGCTGTCCAAATTTCAACCCGATCCAACGGTTAACGAGTTGGAAATCGAAGGAAGAAGACGAGTGTTCTACTGCCTCCTTCACCCTTTTCTCTCAGCTCTCTCTTTTTTCTTCTCTTTTCTTATCTCATTTTGTTCTCCTTGGCAGCTCAAAATAATTGTGCCTCGCCTTCTAATTGAGTACATTTATGTGAACTTAAATCCACACAAATATTTGGCCATCCTCCTCCAAGAGGAAACCCAAACCCAACAAAATGTTCATTAATTCAATAAATAAAAACCTAAAAGTAATCCATTTACCCAGCATCTCAACTGTAAAAAAATACAAAGAGAGAATAAACAAAAAGAATCATCAACCAGGAGAAAGAGAGACATACGAGAAGGAGCATATGAAGCTGTAACATCGAACCAAAGTTCAGCGTTTCTAGAATCTTCATCCGATTCTCCTTTCACAAAATCATAAAACTTCGGAGCCGAAAACTCATATGTCTCGTCGACTAACATCAACGTCGTTGCATTCTCTTTCAAAGTCATCGTTGTATTCTCTTTCAACAATGTCGTCGACGTCGTCGCAGCGGTAGCGGTCGAAGAATCGTCACTCTCTGCTGCCATTTTTTCCTTACAGACAAATCTCTTCGGTTATTTCTAGAGAGAGATTGGATAATTAAGGTTTTTGTTTTTGGATGTAGAGGAGTAGCGAAAGTGAAGAGAAATGAAAGAGAGAGAGTGTATAAAATCAACACTGTGAGAGTGTAACGGTCGGATGTTTTTGAAATTGGGAACTTGGCTAATGAGGAGGATGGTAGAGGTGGCTCTTCGCTTTGTTGTTTTTCTAACGGCTATATTTCTGGTCTGGACGGGCTGTAACGGTGTCGTTTTGATGGGCTGATTAATTGTTTCCTTTTGTGTTTAATTTTTGATGATTTGTCCACTCTCCACGATTTGTTTCAACGGTGCCGTTTAGAATTTTTTATTTTGTACCTGCATTGATTTTATAGTATGATTAGTATTAGACATTACAAGAAATATATTTTTCTTATATATCATATATATATATATATATATTAAAATGATTACATTAAATTTATCAATCTTTTAAAATTGATATAATCAATATAGTATCGAGGATTTAAATAAAAAAAAAAGAATTTGAACAAAGACACTCATGTTTAAAATATACTAGTTTTTAGTTCCTCCATCCACTTGCTCATAAGTAAATATGATTTTTGAATAATTATTTTATTTTATGAGTAATACATAGGATATGAATATTGTTTAACTCAATTTGAATATATATATATATATATATGATTGATTAGTTGTAGAATATTTATATTTTTTTAATACAACATGATATATACATATTTTAATATTAATATAAAACACATACACACACTTCAAATATATATAATAAGTATTTTGCTTTTATTGAATAATAAATAATAGTCATACAATGAACACCCAAAATCCAATAAATAGTTTATAAATATTTAATTTTCTATCTTATAAATAATAAATATAATATGAATATTAAAAGAATTCGATTCATGGATGATACCATTCATACCTACAACATGGGACTGACAGATTTTAAAAGAGTTTGAAATATTGAATTTGAAATCTTGAAATATAAGTATAAGATATGTCTAAATTTTCATATTCTAATACCTGCATTAATTGAATAATTTCCAACACCAAGGTGGTCTTTATTTATTTATTATTATTATTTAGAAACAAAAATAGAAAGTGAATCATGCTATTAAATAGAATTGATTTGATAGGTTAATTTATATTTTTTTCTTAAACAAGGGTATTTCATTTTTATTTTCTTAAAAAAAAAACCTAAAACAATAAAGTTTTGAAATAGCATGCCTGGATTCATTTGCCTAACCAAGAAACTTTAAGTAAATGCAGGTTATCCCCATGCTTTTCTGCAAAAGAAAGATGGTAGAGTTATAGAGTTGAAGAAATGATAAAGCTCAAGAACTATTTCAATCTGATCTGCCCAGATCAGAATCCTATTTACACATATGAGATGTTTGCGGCCAGGATGCAAACCCTTCCTGCCAAGCCATTGATCTCGGTCCAATGCTATCCACCATTACTGCGTTTCACCTCTCTCAACATCTACCTCCTTTCTTGATGGAAAAGGAAATGCTCGTGACACATTTATTTTGGGCTGCTCAAATTAAGAATCTGTCATCTCTTGGATAATTTTGGCATTTCAGGGGCTATGGATGATCGATCCTTCTTTCCCTGTTTCCAGAATCAATGATCTTCTAAACATTTGCTAAGAGCATGATAGCTTCCTGATTTATGTCGTCGATCAGAAGTTGCTCTGGGTAAAATTCTCTTTTACCACTTTAACATAGTAACACTGGGGTTCTATCTTGGCCCTTTTCGACATTTTCTGTCTTCTTGTGACGTAGAACAAGTGGCGGATATGTACATGTTGAAAAGAGAACATCCTAAATTCAAAGGCAATTGAATTCTAGTAGTCCAGGCGTCGAAGTCGGAATGACACGAAACTCGCATAGTTAATGCGTTTTTTGCATACCCTTTTTTTGCATAGTTAGTCCGGGCTTCGCTGTTGATACATATTTTTTTTTAGCCAAATTCTGTTGTTTAGGCCCCAAAATTATCATTTTTGTCATTTTAGAAAAGTTTCGTTATACCCATAACTTTTGATTTTCAAGTCCGAATTGACTTCCGTAAAATCTGACTTGCTCATGATTTCTAGTAGTTTTAATTTCCACAATTATTTCAGTTTTGATAATTTTTAGTAATTAGTCCCGTTTTCTTGTCCAACAAGAATTAGAACAAAGTTATCACTTTAAATATATTTGTAAGCTCTTTGGCCGAAATCAATCAATTATTCAATAAAATTTCAAAAACAATTTAGAGTTTCTCTTGTTTCCGGTGGACTCCATGGTAATTTACAAAATATTAACATGGATCATATTCTTTTTGTGTTTTCTGCTGCGTCATCCTGTTTGCTTTCAACCCCAGTCAGTAGTAACTTACTAGTAATTGATCATGACTCGGTGTAACTCTCTGATTTCTTGTTTTTGTAATTAAGGCTAATTAAATGGGATGATATATATATGTTGCTATTATATCATCAATGGTCTTAACTACTATATTATTGCTACCACTCTGCTATACATTCTCAACTTTGAAATAGTTAAGAAATTCAAATAAATTTGAACATCTCCATGAATTTAAGGTTGAAATAATATGGTATCAGTAAATGCAAGGATCTTCAAAAGGTTGAAATTCTGTGGCGCTCGAACAAAGAAGACACAGAATTATGGAACAGAAGCTATCTAGCTGGGCCATTTATGAATCTTATTCCTGTTAGACTTGTGAAGAAGGGAATACATGGTATTCTGACAGAAATTAATGTGGGACATGCAAGATTCATGAAGAACTTCAAAATTATGTTCAAACATACGAACCTTTTAATGCACAGTAAGAGCCCCCGGGAATTGAAAATCAGAGTCATGTCAAATTCATGAGGTATCTACAGCAGATTCGTGAACTCTAACCAGCAAGAACATGATACTTCCATGGCCGCAATGAAGCCAGCTAAATTTACTGATAGAAGTGGCCTCAATCTCTTTTGCATTTCCAACTGCACGAACCAGCATTGCTGCGCTTCGTCGGGCACTTCTCACTACATCTTCTCCTGGTTTCTGGGCTAGATATTGCTCATTTGGACTGTAAATGTGAGTTTGTGTTCGAGTACTTACCTTACTTCCTGGATTTTATTACCATAAGCCATAAAAAAATTGCTGGTGGCCATATCTATAAACTCAAATTTTAAAATTTTTAATTTAAAGTAAAAAATAAAAATCCAATATGTGAGAGTCAGAGTCCATGAACTTAAGCAATTTATTTTCGGGATCAACTCTCAACATTTTAAGCACATGATCTAATTCTGATATAAGAGAATCGTGTATGAGCTTATTATATTCAAATTAAGTGGATAGCCTAAAAAAAATATATCTTTGGATTAAATGGATAAATCCAAACAAGAGAAACAATGATGGAGAATAACTTGTCTGACAGAAAAAAATCATAACTTTAGATTTGACTATCAGATCACCCATAAAATTTTACAAGAGATTCGACAAACATAGTTCTATAAGGTAGTTAGTTAGATATAAATCATAGCCAGGAACTTTGTTGGAAGACATTTTCTACAACTAGGCTGTCCTTGAACTGGTTATTGAGATCTTGAAGTTGGAAGTTCCAAATTTTAACTGCTCTTGGTCGGTTAGTACTTGCGTATGAACAGCTCTCATGTACAGATGAGGTCCTTGCTAGATGATAATTTCAAGCTAAAAATGGCTATATAATCTCTTCATCAACTCCACTATATATTCGTACAGCCCCATCTTCAGAGGCAGCCATTAAACTACTCAAAGCAGAATCAATGGTTCGAGTTGTTGGGTTTCTGCTACTCCTAGTTTCAGGACAAGCTATGGCTCATCAGATTAAATTCGATTCGTGTAAGATCGTATCCGACAAATTGTCTCACTGTTTGGATTTTCTCCAAGGCTCACACTGTAAACCTTCGAACCAATGTTGTCAGTCCTTATATGATCTCAATGCAATAGCTAGGGTTGTAATGGGGCCAAGATTTATCTGTCAGTGCATCGAAAATGTGACTACGGTGCTTCCAACGAGGATAAGACCTGACCGCATTGGGGATCTTACTGTCAAGTGCAACACGGGGAATTCTTTTGCCATTTCTGAGTACATGGACTGCAACAGGTAAGGCCTCCATATCCAGTGTCCTCGCTTTCTCTCAAATGAAACTGCATGACTGTTTTTTCGCTTGATGCAGGGAGCCAATCCAGATCGACCGGCCTCACGACTGAGATGATCTTATGAAGTCAACGTTATGAGTTTAATGTTCATCGTAGACCATATTGCAGTGTAGCTCAGTATTGAATACTTTCATCTTCCAACAGATTTACATTTCATCATATAAGATCGAAAGAAATTCATGTTTGTTAATCTATCTTCAAGATTGATCGGGGAACAATGACCTCGATAGGAGCCGCATCACTGTTTCTGCAGCTCAACTGTATTATAATACTCGTTGAGAAATGGAAAGTTAAATTCCTGCAACCCTGCCATGGTTATTCTTCAGGTCATACAACAAAATGCATGTGAAAGTTCCTCTCTGGCTTAATTTAGAGATTCAAACTTGTGAAAATTCAAATAAAGTGATGAGTAATTCATAAATAAAATCAGCATCACTGCAAAGAGACTAATGGAAAGATACTGTACCTTCGATTGAGCATAATATAAAGATTTCAACAAGTTGAGTCTTTGGTGCTCAAATGAAGAAGACGATCGTTGGCAAAGTTTCATCAAGTGGGGAGGCGTATCTTTTACTTCCCAGAAAATTGTATGCTGTGCAAATTATGGAAAAAGCTACAATATTCATTCAGAACATTGCATCTCTTAAAGGGATCAGACTTGTTATTTAAAACAAATTAATGCTATATCTTATTCAGGAACACTTGGCAAACTACATGTCCTTATGGAAACAGTAGATGAATGAAAAACAATATAAATATCAGATTGCAACAGAAGTCTCAGTAGTCAAGTGGTCAAATGTTGAACTCCTGCAGCACCAAGAAATTTGAGCCAGAAAATCCTACCACTCATTGCGATATAGGCTACGAAAGGCAGCATTTGCCATGGTTTTCCAGGTTATATGCTATCTAGAATAATCCTGAGTTAGTTTACCCTTTTGGCCATGGTTTTATCCAAAGTTAGTCTTACATAATGCTCGGTGATTTGGATCATTTTCATGCTTCCAGGGACATGTACGATTTCTCAGGAATACTGGGGTGATTCTCAGGAAATCATGGGGCATGACAGTTTCATGATCATGGGGGCAGCTGAAACTATCAAAATAGATCTAGTATTGGCCTCAGAAAGGGTATCTTAACAGCAAGCAGTAATTTAAGGAGAATGATGAACACATGTTGGTGTTCTGAAATTTTTAAAGTCGAGACTTAACTATCTTTATCCTGACAGGACTTGTAAGACCTTGTTTACCCATATACAAAATAATCAGAAATGTTTCGCTGCCTTGTTTCATTTTTGGCAGGTTATTCCCCTACTCTCAGGATCATCCACGCCTTGGAAAATAGGGTTTTGTAGGGTTTCAATGAATGCATGTTCATAGTCAAAGTCTGTAACCCAAAAAATGTTGAATGTCTAATACAAAATCTGAAAGAGATCAACTAGTTGATAAGGGTGTTTATCATGAATATATGGTGTGGAAAAGTAGAAAAGTTGTGGAAAAACATCAAGTGAAATATATGTTTATAATACAGAATCATGAATATATTGCATCAGGTCTCTGACCAGATAGAACCTGTGGAAAAACGACAAATATATTATGAATTTATTATATATATATATGCTGCAAATATATTGTGAATTCTAAAAATATGTTGTCAAAATTGGTTGCATCATGAATCAATCCCAATCAACATTACAACCTTGATGAATGATTATGAAAATCTTAAATCAGTTAATTTTTCTTGTACATTTGTACTTTTATTTTATGATTTATTTTCAATCTAACATTTTATTTGAAGAAATATTTATCCCAGCTTTAATTTTCTTGGTGTGTTAATTGTGTTTCAGGGACACCATCCTGAAAAACTATTGGCAAAATTAGAGATGAAAAATGTTCGAATCTAAAAGAAAAGGGTTGGATTTCATGAGTGCCCTGGCAATGAAATGTTCGCCTCTATACGATCCTCTCTATATAGCAGTAGCCCCAAGAACTTCAAGATCATGTTCTCATCTGCGGGAAACCTCAGCAAATGAGACCCAGCTCATGTCCGTTGATTATTGAATTAGAGGACCTCTAAGAAAAATAAGTAAGAGTAGAGAGATGCATCATTTACCACACTTATCAACTAACCAGTTAAGATCTCGAGTTCAAGTCTTGAGTATGCAGCTGCTTTAAAACTCGTTTGGGGGAGTTTTGTCGCCCGTAAAGGTTCTATCCGGCTCGAATCCGGATTAGTCGGCAGTGAACAGAGTACCGGATGGTTTATACCAAAAAAAAAAATCAACCACCCAGTTCTGCTGAAGTATACAACCCTTTCGATGATCACCATTAGCCAATGCAATACAAGCAAAACAGAGCTTTCAAGATGAGCAAAGGCAGCTCATAAAACTTGAAATAATCCTAAGCAGTTAATGAGAAACATCCAAAAGAAAATTCGCAATCCTTTAATCTGAAAGCTAGGAAGATGCCAACCAACTGATCAAAACTTAAGAATGACAACGAAAGAGAGCAGTCACATGATAAGCGATAACGTTTCAAAGTCTTGGTGGCAAGGAGTTAGCTAGGAAGCTATGGAGTTCTCAGATTGAGTGAGATGTGACTATGGATCCTAGCAAAACCCTCCCACAAGAGAAAGAGTTGCTTGGGTTTTACAGGCATGACATTCTCAGAATGTTTATGAACATCGAAACGTATCGAAGAACGCTTGAAAATCGGAATGTTCGTCAATCAAAACGGAACTATAACTGAATCGATAGGACAACTATGGCTAAAACAAAACTATATTATGATATTTAAAAATTACAAATTTTAAGTAAATTTCGCGTTTCAAATAATATTATTCTTTCAATAAAAAAAAAAAAAACTCATTGGACCTGGTAAATAGCCGCCGCTGGTCAAAGAAAGCTATCCCTAGGACCTAGCCTTAGTATGATTTAACGTGACACGTTTTGACAAGATGCGAGTTAAGTGAATGGTAGGTCCCACTAAATAGTGGCGGCGGTAGTAGATTTCGTTGTCTGTCTCGGTATTAAGGACACGTCACCATTTCCTCGCGGCTTCTCAGCGGCGTCGGTCACCACTTCACGTGCTGTCGTGGCTCCACGTGACCCCTCTCCCCTGCCTTACCAGGAACGTTATCAGAAAAAGAACATGCAAAGCATATACATGACCATACGTATGTACTTGTTTCTTCTATCTTTTTCTTTTCTTTTTTCCGCCGAATATGTTTAATTAATTAATTATTATAATATGTTGATGTCAAAATAAATATATCAATTATTATTATTATTTTAAGTTTTTTTAGTATTTTTAAATTATTTTGATGTGATGATACAAAAATAATTTTTAAAAAATAAAAAAAATATCATTTTAAAATATTTAAAAAATCAACTTTAACCTCATTTTCAAACCAAATACTTAGAATTAAAGTTCAATATCAAAACCAATTAGATTTCTTTAAATATATTAAGCTTGTATAAATGATATGTCTTTAAAATTATCTAGAGAAAGTTTAATCTTAATCAATAAGCAAGCTAATTTAAAAATATGTTCACCATGAAATGATTTTTTTTTTTAACAGTAGTCATTCAATTTATTTTAGCATACACTGGGTGGGTATTTGAAAATGTATTTTAAAAATATTTTTGAATATATATATATATATATAAATTAAAAATATTATATTTTTTAGATCACTCTAATACATCTCTTAATAAAAAATATTTTTAAAAATATATATATTTTTAATAAAAAATAATTCCAAAAAAGCTACTTATCAAGTCTTGGATTAGACATATGAATAATGGAAGTATGCGATGATACATTACATGCATGCATGAAGCGAAGATCCACAGCACATTCCGTTAAAAGTAGATATCTGACCCCACCGAAAGGGACGGCGGCGGCAACTTAAATTTATCGGTAAGTCCGCCGTTCCTTAAATCTGTCTCCTCTCACTCTCCTCAGCGCTTCCCTCTCTTTGCCACGAAAGTTACATTAATGATTAAGGTTTCTTTAATAAAGCATAGATAATAAATAAAACTTAAGTAAGTAATTATATAAAACAATTAATTAGGTAAACTACATTTTGCTCCCTATTATCTCCACAAAATTCCACTTGAGTTCCAATCCTTCTACATAGAGAGCTTGTCAAGATAAGTTTATTTTGTATTTGAGAAGCATAGTCAGGTGATATCTCAGGTTTAAATTCAAGAAAACACCAATAAAACCATTTTTATAAATTATAGATTTATTTCGAGAACAATTAAGAATTCAAGAAAGGATGGATGTGAAAACCTATAATATTATAGGGACGAATTGGGTTTTTGGCTAAAAAGATTTCCATTGATTGCATTTAAATTGGGCGGCCAAAGTACACGTGCCGTCCAGTTGTAGTCAAGACATGTACACATCGTACCTCCCGTCAACACGGAATTCCAGGCTGGGCACCACCACGATCGTCATTTAATTTTCCCGTCGGTGCTTCTGCCTACTGCTGCCGCTAATTTATTATAGCAATTTAAATGCAATATTTCCCTTTATTTATTTATTTAATTAATTAATTAATCCACGCATGTCCCCAGGAAGTTTCACTTGAGAGGAAAACCTTTGCTGAAAGGGTCAATCACTACAGGTACACAGTGTATCTAACAAGTGAAGCAATCATGGATATTTTTAAAAACATTTTAAGATAGTGTAATTCTTGTGAATTTTTTTTATTTGGTTATAAATATTAATATAAACTAAAAAGAAATTAATAGTATTTATTTATCTTTTCAATTGTCTTGCAAAGCTGATTGATCGAATCATTTAGTTTTTATCGGTAATTTGTTTTATAAATTTTATAATCAATATAAACAAATAAAGATTAACAATATATATTTATCTTTTGAAGTGTTTTCCAAGTTGAGTGATCAAGACCTTTAATCTACACCGGTAAGTTAGATTATAAAAATTAAATTTCTCATAAATTATATTATATCATTGTAAATAAAATAAAAAAACATAATTTTTCCATGAAAATAAAAGCTTTGCAGTCAATTCAATAATAATAATAATAACAATTAAGTAATAACCTTGATCATAAAGCTTGATAGATAGTAAATGAAGAAATTCGATCTCTAGACAATATTTTGGATCTCCCATGTTTTCCCTTCAATCAATAATAAACAAATTCCACTTGTTATTATCTGAATTGGCTCCCCAATAATTTTCTTCTTTTTTTTAGAAATTAATTCCATATAATTTGTTGCAATTCAACTCAAATCACCACTCCCATCTTGATCTTCAATCATTGAGCCAATAAATGCACAAAGAAAAACCAAGAAATAAAAAAGGAATTGAAAATCATCAGCAATTTCTAATTTCCCAATAATTAAGCATTAATAATTTGTGAGCTTACAGGAGGAAACAACTAGAGAGAGAGTTTGATTATTTCTCTGTAGTTGCAAAGTCTTTATCCTAGTAATTTATTTACATGAAATTATGATGACGTTTAAACAAGATCATCAACTCTTCTTCTCTCTTTGAAATGTAAAATTAGCTGGAAAAAAAATTATTCCCATGAATAATCTCAAAAGAAATTAAATAATAATTAATCACGCATCAGCTGGTGGAGGCAGGTTAAGATCAAGATCACGAATTGATCTCATCGGCTTAAAATCAATCACGGATGATGAATCCGAGTCACTCTGGGCCCCGCCCTCAAGACCCACCGGGTCGAAACGGACAGGGAATCGCTGAGCCACAAGCTCTGGCTTAACACTATCAAGAAACCAGACAGGTCGAACAGCGTTAACATTCGGCTGCTGCTGCTGCTGCAACACAAAAGGAAACCTTCCCATCCCCATAACCCCACCAACCTGGTTAGTTACATCACGCGCCACAGCAGAAACCACCGGGGAGCTAGACGACTCAACCGAGCTGCCCTGGCTAGAG
Source organism: Salix exigua (assembly GCA_032356905.1). Taxonomy (NCBI): domain Eukaryota; kingdom Viridiplantae; phylum Streptophyta; class Magnoliopsida; order Malpighiales; family Salicaceae; genus Salix; species Salix exigua. The sequence goes on along the minus strand of CM063594.1, from coordinate 4,132,533 downwards.
CTCTGCTTCTCATCGTTATAGTTAACCACCTTCTCCGCCAAAGCAAAGTTGGTCTTCGCCTTAGCACCACGATACTCACGCGCCGCCTTATCATAGGCCTTTGCAGCCTCCACTGCCGTATCAAACGTACCCAACCAAACCCGGGTTTTCTTCCCGGGATCCCTTATCTCGGCAGCATACCTCCCCCATGGCCTCTTCCTCACTCCCCTGTAATGGATTTCCTTCTTATCATGATCACCAGTTGCTTTCTTCAAAGAACAATTGCCATTATTATCATTATCCTTCCTGGGTGCCATTTTCTTGAATCCCCGCGATGAAACAATCGAAAAATATATCTTAGATTGAAAAAAAAAGGGAGCCAATGAAGGAAGTAAACACTGGAAAGCGAATTGTTTCTTGAAAATACGAGGTAAAGGTTTGGTTTTGTTATAGCTGTGGTGGGTGGGTGGTATGTTTTGGAGAAGAAAGAGCGGGGAGGGTGTGGCTTTATAGAGAGTCAAGTCAAGGAAAGGTTTGACTGAGAGAAAGGGGTTGCGCCGCCCCAGCGAAAGAGAGAGGAAGAGAGGTACAGAAATGACAACGTTGTAAGGGCTGCGTGGCACACGGCAATTTCGAGACAAGTGGGCATTTTGTGAGTGATGTGTCGGCTTTTGATAACGGGGCCGTTATAACGGCTTGAATTTTGTGGCCATGTTTCATTCTTCCTTCTAAGTGACTGTTTAGCATTCGTACGGCCTTGAATTGTGTTTTGAAATTTTTAGTTATAAATTATTATTTTTATAATGATATTGAAATTTATTTAATATATTTATAAATACAAAATACTGTAAAAAAACAAAGTTCAACACTCGGTTAAATAGACTTTAATACCATGGATTTGAAATATATATTTTCTATTTGTATTTGTAGATAAATAATATCTTGGCAAATTAATCATAATAAAGAAGTTATTATAGCAGTACAATTTATTATTACATGATTTTTCATTGAATAAGAATTAATATTGGTAGTTTTAATTACTATGAAATAAAATAATAATATAGTTTAGTTAATAAAACCCCCTTAAAATTCTAATTTTGAAACTAGATAGGTTGAAAGAATATAAAAAGAATCATCCTAGTTAATCATATGGACTGGTTTAGATTGAGAATTTGGGTGCCGTAAATAAATGAAGATAATACCAAGATTCTTTAATAAAATAGTGATTAACTAATATATTATTTGATATTATGTTTTAAAAGTATTTTAAAAAAAATACAAAAAAAATATTTTATATTTTAAATTAAAAATATTTATACTTATAGATTATTTTAATGACATGTAAAATAATTTTTTAAAAATAAAATATATATATATTTATGTATTGTATTACACTTTTTATCCGCGACAATGGGCAATTGAAGATGACCTGGAGTCGATTAGATAATGACCAAATCTAAATGGTAATCCAGAGGGGTATGAATATGCATTTTAACCGGTGTTTTATCGAAATTTGAAAGATTTTTTATTTATTTTAAATGAATATATTTTGGTGTTTAGATCATTTTAATATGCTGATGTTAAAAATAATTTATAAAAAATAAAAAAAATATTATTTTGATTTATTTCAGTATAAAAAATATTTTAAAAAATTACTGCAACTGAACTACCAAACCGTCACCGCAACGCCGTCTCTCACAGTAACACAGCCTTTTGGATCGCTCTTTTAACCGTCAGGTCAGTGAGAATAGACACCAGCCATTATAATATTGACACGCGTCCATATCTTCCGCTTGACGCGTCCCTCGAATATCTCTCGACAAATTGCCGCGTTGTGACCATCATTTACCGTCACTTATTTACGTGACCGTATTCTCCACCCTGGACGCTTTCAAATATTCCTTTTATAAGCGCGTGATTTCACCTCACAGAACATGACTCTAAGTTGTAAGCACAGAGATGAGACATGTACGGATGGATTTACAATATTTCTAATTAAAATATATATTTATTTAATATAGACACATGAAAATATTAAAAAAATAATTCAATATAGATTTAATACACATAAAAAATATAAATTATATCAGAGATCAAAACTATGATTATATGCTTACATCATGTATGCACAACAAGGCATAGCATCGAAGGAAAGAGCGTGGTCGAAGAGCGCGTGGAGATTAGATGGTGTTAGTTAGGAGGCAATCTTCGCGTAATTTGACTACTGAAAGAGTGTAAACTAGATGAAAACAAAATATATATTAAATAAATGGATGTGAGCTTTCTTGCACTTGAATCTCGGGGTCGTGCGCGTGATGCTTCAGCAATAATTGAATCCAGAACATTCATGCAAAATTCAATTCAAGTGTACTGGTAAAGTCCGACTGTGATTTCCGTTATTTTTTTATTTAAAAAATGACTTAATTTAAAGTATTTTTTATTTTTATTTTTATTTCTCAAAAACATCTTTAAAATATAAAAAGAAACAGAAGTGTTTGCATTGTACTGTAGATTGCTTTTCAAAATTATTTTTATTTAAAAAAAATATTTTTATCATCAATAATTTAAAAAAACTAAAAAGACTACGTAAACAAACTATGCTCAAGAACACTTCTTGGCATGAATATTCAGGATCCCTAGTCCACTAAAAAGAACATGTATAAGTAAACTTATTAGTCAAGCAGGACCTTGCGTACTGTTTCTTCCGCTTCTTTCTGTTGCAGCTTAACTCCAGAAGAACAAAAAATGGAGGGAAAATTAAAGAAATTTGGTTTTGAAGTCAACGGAAAGATAGAGAAAGATCCACCTAGTTACAGCGTTAAAGGTGTTGTCAGATTTCTGAATGAAATTACCAATGAAGATGATCGCAGGCTTGCGATTTCTCTTGGCATGGGTGATCCCTCTCGTTTCAAGTGCTTTAGGACTACTGCTATAGCTGAAGATGCTGTGATTGAAGCTATCCGTTCGGCTAAATTCAACTCTTATGCCCCCACTGGTGGTATTTTCCCTGCAAGAAAGTAGGTGTTAGCCGATCATGTTTCTCCTTGAGATATATCCATTCTTCAATTTATTCTATTATTTGAGATGGTTTGATATTTGATTAATCTTAATTTCTAATTGTTAGCATTTGATTATAAATTATATCACCAATAATTAGAAATCCATAAACCAATTAGGTGGATGTTGCCCTGATATGGCTGTAACTGGATTGGAATCAATATAAATGAAGAACATCAACCTAATTCATTACCTAGATTTTATGACATTTTTAACAGAATTTTAAGTTGGTAATCTCTTTTATGTTAAAAGGGCTATTGCAGAATACCTCTCCAATGATGTTCATTACCAGTTATCGCCAGAAGATATCTATGTGACTGTTGGTTGCAAACATGCCATGGAAGTGACGGTGAAAGTCCTTGCTAAACCAGAAGCCAATATTCTGTTGCCAAGGCCTGGTTTTAGAAACTATGAAACTTTTGCAAACCTTCATCACTTAGAATTCAGACTTTTTGATCTTCTTCCCGAAAGAGGCTGGGAGGTTGATCTAGATGCTCTTGAAGCTATTGCAGATGAGAACACCATTGCTATGGTCATAATCAATCCTGGAAATCCCTGTGGGAGTGTCTACTCATATGAACATTTGAGCAAGGTAAACTGACTTACACCCGCAGGGTATTGTTTCTTATCGTTGCTGGTTCTAGCTTTCACGCGCCTTGTTGATCCTGTTATGTCATAGATTGCGGAGACTGCAAGAAAGCTTGGCATTCTTGTGGTCGCTGATGAAGTATATGGTCATATTGTTTTTGGGAGCAAGCCATTTGTGCCCATGGGTGTTTTTGGATCAACTGTGCCTGTTTTTACGCTTGGATCCATATCGAAAAGATGGATGGTTCCCGGTTGGCGACTTGGGTGGCTAGCAACAAGTGATCCTGCCGGTTTACTTCGAAAATGTGGGGTAAGGTCTTCAGGCTCATAACCTTCATTCAATCAATCATTTAATATCTGCTATTATGATTCTAAATGCAACTTATTTTGATGATAAAGATATATAGCTTGTCGAAATTGTAGCTCGATATTCCATGTTACAGTTTTCATTACTTGTTTTCTTCTCAGATTGTTGATTCCATAAAAAATGTTCTCGATCCCGCCCCTTTGTCGCCAACCTTTATTCAGGTTTGTAATCTAAAACTGCTACATGCATGAAGATAATGAGAAATTGACATCTTAATCTGAGAATCTTTTGGTATGATACAAAACTTCTTAAGGAAGAGCAGTAAAGTTCTAATGAATCACTGTCAAATATCATGGTCAGACAAGCTTCTTTTATTTTTACATCTTAAGCTGAATTCTGCTGGTCTGCTCCATACGTGTTGGTAAATTTTTATGTTGCATTGGTGTCAGGCTGCTGTTCCTGAAATTCTTCAGAAAACAACAGAAGAGTTCTTTTCAAAAACTATAGACATTCTTAGAGCAGCTTCAGCCTTGTGTTACGATAAGCTGAAGGACATACCGTGCATTACTTGCCCACAAAAGGCAGAAGGTGCCATGTTTGTTCTGGTAAAGACATAAACTAACAGCTTTCATATGATCTAATCTTGTTTTTTAGTGAAAAACATGATCACAAATTGTTCTTGCAGGTGAAGCTTAACCTTTCACTTCTTGAAGATATCGAAGATGACATGGAGTTCTGTCTGAAGCTAGCTAAAGAGGAATCTCTCGTCCTTTTACCAGGTGAGCACCAAGTTCGAAATATCCACTTCCTGTCGGTTCCTTCTGCTAGTAATTTTGATGAACTACTAGGGGAGGCTACAGGATTTACCATGGAAAGATTCCCTGATGACATATATTTCTTGCAGGGGTTACTGTGGGACTCAAGAACTGGCTCCGCATAACATTTGCAGTTGAACACTCATCTCTTGAAGATGGGCTTGGAAGGTTAAAGTCCTTCTGTGAGAGACATGAGAAAAAACCATAGCTTAACAGGATCAACTGCTGTTCATCAGCAAATTTAGGTTACGTGTTTATGTTGTTAAGAAATTGAAATAAACAAGTATGAAACATCGTCTGTAACCAAGTTATGTGACTTGATGGGAAACTTTTTCAAGTTCTTATGAGTGCAGCCCATCAATTTCTTTGCTAAACTATTCATTATTTGCAAATTCGGATCTCTCTCTTCATTCAATACAGCCAGTAATAGAAATGCCCTGAAGCATCTCTTACATCAGATAATATAACCAGCAATCAGGAAACTAAAATGAAAACAGAATTAGATTTGAGTATTGTTTTTTTAAATGATCAACAGCTTACTCTCTTCTAGTCAAGCCTTGGTAGAATAGAGCTCTAAATTATTTTATTAAGTGAACTAAATGTATGAAGGTTTTTAATACAGGACATGATTTTAAATTTTCAATTAAAACTTACTTTCAGGATTATAATAATTTTTTTATTTTTTAAAAATAATGATTCTAACAAAAAAGGCAAGCTTTTCGTCAAATAAAAAAAAGTCCATGAATAAAAAAGATAGTTTTTTTTTGTTACAAATATACTCTCTTTTTTGTTCAAACCATTGTAGTTCTTGGCAAATATTCTTATTAAATGTTATGAATAAAAAATAATAATTTTAATGAAAATAATAAAATCTTCTTCAACAATTTTATTTATTATCTCTTAGGAAAATATATCTCAAAAAGCTTTCCGCAGCAGCAGGGCAACTCGGCTAAGGTATTTCAATGGCTTCTTTCTCTTGCAACTTCACTTGAGCAAAACAAGAATACCCAGAAATGGAGAGTAAATTAAAGAAATTGGGTTTTGAAGGCATCAGTAACCTCAAAATTTTATTTTTATTTTTTAGTGTTTTTTGATATTTTCATGTATACTAATATTAAAAATATTTTAAGAAAAATATATATATAATTTTAATACAATTATGAAAAAAAAAACATTTTTAAAATTAACAGCAACCATATTCCCAGCACTTTTGTCTCCTTCTGAACATGAAAGATGACCAAGAAATTGTTTAAAATCGGTTCCTATCCCTTGAAATTTAGCTTCACCAAAAGAAGATCATGGGCACAAATGTGCTCAAAACAGAAACACCAACCAGCATTGATGATGCTGTGTACTTTTTAAAGGAAAATCTCAATGAGGGTGATCACAGGCCTTCAATTTCTTTTGGTTTTGGCGATCCCTCCTGTTTCGAGTGCTTCAGGACCACTCCTATAGCTGAAGAGGCCATAGTTGAAGCTGTTCGTTCTGCTAAATTCAATTCTTATGCTCCTACTGGTGGTATTCTTCCTGCAAGGAGGTAGGTGTTGGCTAGATCATGAATTTCTTTGGGCACACTTTTTTGTTGAGATATATCTATTCGTAAGTTTGGTTTCCATTGTAAGATAATTTTATGTTGGGTTAGTGTTTCTCAATTATCATTCTACATAAACAATGTATATATTTCTAGTTTTTTTTTGTCTCCTGGTAAAAGGGCTGTTGCAGACTATCTCTCTCGCGACCTTCCTTACCGGTTATCGCCAGATGATGTCTATCTCACCCTTGGCTGCAACCAAGCGGCAGAAATCACAATTGAAGTCCTAGCTCGGCCCGGAGCCAATATTCTGCTTCCAAGACCTGGCTATCCAGATATTGAAGCTTATGCAATCTTTAACAAACTAGAAATTAGGCAGTTTGATCTTCTCCCGGAGAGAGGTTGGGAGGTTGATCTAGATACTATCGAAGTTATGTCAGATGAGAACACCGTTGCTGTGGTTATAATCAATCCTGGAAATCCTTCTGGATGTGTTTACACATACAATCATTTGAATAAGGTGAACTAATCATTAATAATATGGGATCTGAATCCTGAAACAAAGACCATCTTTTATGCTTAGCTGGTAATTGATCTTGTTATATGGTAGATTGCGGAGACTGCAAGAAAGCTTGGGATTGTTGTGATTGCTGATGAAGTTTATGGCCATCTTGTTTATGGGAGCAATCCATTTGTGCCTATGAGTTTGTTTGCCACAATTGTACCTGTTATTACTCTTGGATCTGTATCAAAAAGATGGATGATTCCCGGTTGGGGGCTTGGTTGGCTAGTGACTTGTGATCCAAGTGGATTGCTTCGAAAGGACGAGGTAAAGGCTTAATCAAAGTTGATAACATGACTTCTAATCTGACACCTTACAGAAACTACTGCTTGACATATGATGTGAAACTATTCTTCACTTGTTTATTCTCAGATTGCTGAGTCCATTAACAAACTTCTTGTCTACTCCCCTTTCCCACCAACCTTAATTCAGGTTTGCAGATTTTGACCTTCATGAACATAATGGGACAAGTTTATCTGTGGATCCTTACTGCAATACTCATTGCTGTCAACTTATTCACATTTTAAATTGAATTATGATGGTGTGAATTTTTTTCCCCTTTGCCTGCTGCAATACATAGCAATGACTTTTGATGTTGTCTCGGCATCAGGGTGCTATTCCTCAAATCCTAGAGAAAACAACACAGGATTTCTTCTCAAAAACTATCAGCATCCTTAGGAAAAATTTGGACATTTGTTATGATAAACTGAAGGAGATCCCATGCATGATGATCCCACAAAAGCCTGAAGGAGCATTCTTTGCTATGGTAAAGACATAAACCAAGAGCTTCTTTTGAGCTATTAGTTTGTTAGTTGTTGACCACTATTAGTGCTTGCAGGTTAAGCTTAACTTGTTGCTTCTTGAAGATATTGAAGATGACATGGAGTTCTGTCTCAAGCTAGCTAAGGAGGAATCTCTCATTGTTTTACCAGGTGATCGCGAAGCTAGAAATATCTGTTTCCTGTCTGTTACTTCTGCTAGTAATTAATTTTGATAACCTATGCGACCAAGGGCTAGAGTCTAGAGGGTTGATTGAAGGTTACCACAGAGATACTATAATAGAACAAATCTGCATGCAGGGGTGACGGTGGGGCTGAAGAACTGGCTCCGCATGACATTTGCAGTTGAGTACTCATCTCTTGAAGATGGTCTGGGAAGGTTAAAGTCCTTCTGCCAGAGACATGCCAAGAAATATACTTTAACAGGATCAACAGCAGTAGATCAGCAAACTCATGTTGGAACATTAAACCTTGCTCATGGTGTTTAGAAATTGAAATGAACATATTTACAATATTACTGTAACAAAGGCAAGTGACTTCTAATATGAGCATTTATTTTAGGTTCCGATTAATCAAAGTAGACGGTTATGGGTGGATTAAGCTGAATGGGTAGCTTTTTCAACCCACAAATATGAGCAATGAGCCCTTGTCTTTCCTCTTCAAGGAGGTTGATGGAACATTGAAGGATGTGATGAATGTTAGGTTGTTGTTTTCACAATGTGTTGTACAAACTTGGTTTTCTTCAATTTTGGTAGATGAGTGTTTGATTAAACTAATAAAAACTATCTTTATCTTACAAAATTGATTTCAAACTTGACTTTTTAGTTAATAGTAGCAACACATTGATCAATTCAAATTAATCCAAGCTAAATTCAATTATATTCATATCTTGTAAAAAACAATAAATTGATATTATTTTTAAGAAAAATCATGAGCGATCTAGATCTCAACTATTTTCCAAATCAGTCGTGAAAACTATATCCTACTATTATCATGTGAAATGAAGCCCTTGCCACCATATAAACAATTCTGAATTCTGATAAACGCTAACCCATAGTCAAATCTTTCAACGAATAATGCAATCCCACCATGAAAAAGCCACAAATGGCACAAAGTAGTAGATAGGCCCATACTTTCTTACCGTTGTACCTCATCTGGCCTCATTGACCCACAATCCCCACCTCAAAATATCGAAAAGTGACAAAACCCGTCTCCTCAACGGCTACTTCCATCTCAACAAAAACCCTTCCTTTCTCCATCAAAAACCTCAAGAAATCTCCACATTTAACAAGCTTTGATTCTTCTCTCTCAAATCCCACTTACAGTCTGCCATTAAAAAACTAAGGAAATGGATACAACACCACCTTCTCATAGATCAAACCCCAACTCTCAAGCAAAATCAGCCTCTCGTTTATCAAGAATCACATACTCTATCGACCCAGAGGCACAGCCTCCTCAGCTATCTCTAGACCTTATCCCTTCATCACCGAAGGAAAACCCATCAACCCCATCGAGTCTTTCACGTAAGTCCTCGATCAGTCTTCTCCCTCTCCGAGAGCTTCTCCTTCTCTCACCATCTCCTTCAAGAAAATCTAGAACTCGTCTCGCAGACCGGGATGAGATGCAAGAGGAGGGTGGTTTTGAGCAAAATGGGTCTAGAAGGAGATGCAAAAGTAGAGGATCTCTGACGGGGTCTTTAGGTTGTGCTTCACCGAGGAGTAATAGAAGGTTAAGGAGAAGATTGGAGGTGGAGAGTAGGGAAGAGAGGGATTTGATTGGTTTGGTCGATGAGGTTGGCAAAGTGAGAAAAAGAAGACACAGCGGCAGGTCTAAGAAGGATAAAGAGAAGTTATCTCTAGTCCCTTCATTGCCTCCTTCCAATTCCACTCAAAGTATGTATAAATCATACATGTTTCTCTTTTTCATTTTTTTGTTGTTTAGTACTTTAAATTTGGGATCTTTTTTTTAATTGATTTGTTCTTATTTTATGGTGATTTTGTGGGGTTTTAGAAGTTGATGAAGGTGATGGAAGCAATTTGGATAGGATTGGGATGGTTGTTTATGATTTGACAATGTGGAAAGATGTGGCAAAATCAAGCCTTTGGTTTGGTCTTGGATCTCTGTGTTTCCTATCTTCTTGCTTTGCTAAGGGGATGACCTTTAGGTGTGTATCTCTTGTTTTTACTCCTCGTGTTTCGAATATTCATTTTTTGGTTTCGTTAAGGTATCTAAACCTCTTCTTTTTTATGTTCTTAAAGCATTTTCTCTGCTATTTCGCAACTGGGACTTCTGGTTCTTGGCGCATCTTTCTGCTCTAATTCGATATGCCACAGGTACATGACTCCGTTGTTTGTGCACCAAAATATGTTCATGTTCCAGTTCATAAAAATCATGTGTTCTGAGATTTGGATTTTTATAATGTAATCACAGAAACAATGTTGAAATGACACGAAAATTTAAGCTGACAGAAGAGGACGTTTTGAGAGTGGGTACATTGATACTCCCAGCTGCAAATCTTGCAATTTCAAAGACAAGAGAGCTTTTCTCAGGAGAACCATCCATGACCCTAAAAGTAACTATCAAATCTCAATGCATATCACTCTGAAAAATGTTTCCCACCTGCTCAAGCAGGTACCTTAAAGAGCCTTTTGTTTCTTGGTTCCAGGTAATTCCATTCTTGCTTCTTGGTGCGGAGTATGGTCATCTTGTAACTTTGAGAAGGCTTTGTGCTATTGGTATGTGAACTAGAATAGTAATATCCTCGAGATCAATGTTTTGATGATAATTCAGCTCTTAATTTGCGGAATGTCCTGGTTGTTTCGTGGTGAATTTGAGCAGGGTTTTTCATCAGCTTCACCATACCAAAACTATATGCTTGCTATTCCAGTCAGATAAACCAGAGAGGTATACAAAACCTCCCATGTAATTGGATTGCTGTTAGTCTGTCTTGCCATTCATGGTTTATTAAAAGTGAGATTTTTTGGAGTACTGCAGCTGATCAAATGAAAAACCGGATGTTTGAAGCCTGGGGAGCTTGTTCTCATAAAAAGATCGTGGCAGCATCAGCAGTGTCAGCCTTCTGGAATCTGTCAAGTGTCAAAACCCGTATTTTTACTGGTAATTGGGCAGAATTTTTCAGTATTTAAGCTGTCGCAAGACTGTATTGGCTCTGAAAATTACATACAAGCATCTTTGCTAGGATGTCATTATTAAGTTGGATTTGATTTGATTTGCAGCATTTATATCCTTGGTGATACTACGATGCTGCCGGCAACATCTAATGCCAAAACAGGTAGATGGGGAGACACTTCCAACACAGCAGGTAGAAGGGGAAACAGAAAGAGAGCAACAACAGGCATTAGTGGTGGCAGAAGGAGTGACTACTTAGAAACACTAGCTTGCTTGCATCTTTGCCATATCTGCCAACACTGAATTTGCAATTCCAGCATCTCTACTCCAAAAAACTAACAGTTACTGTGAACAAGAAATGATCCACTCCATTTTAGTATGTACAAATAAAAAGATATTGTATTTTTTCTTCTGCTTTGAGTGCTTTTCTTTAAATATTTTGATCATGTTCCTCGCTACCCCATAAACGAAAATAAAGAATGATTAGTGACCAAAAATAGAAGGGCATTGCAACCAAATATGAGTTATTGTTTGGTTGTCGGAATAGAAAAGAGAGAGACATGGGGGATCATGTCCCGTTATTTTTCAAAATTATTTAGGATATAAACTTGTTTATGTTTTTCTTATTAATTCAAACAAATATATTTTTATCTTTTTATAATTATGTTTTTGTTTTAGAAAACTAACCAAATATAATCAAAAGAGCTCATAATGTCAGTTAAAACAGTGTTTGAGAATGTAAAAAAGTTTGATTTTTTAAATATTTTTGTTCCATGAAAATATATCAAAATAATATTTTTTTTAATTTTTAAAATTTATTTTTAACATCATTATATCAAAATAATATCAAAATATTAAAAATTAATTAAAAAAAAAGAATTTTTTTTTCAAAAAAAACTTGTAAAATTAAAAGATTAATATTCTCTATATACTATTCTTTTCTTAACCAATAAGTGCCTGTTTGGTTTTGTGTATGAAAAAAAAGTTGGGTGGTGACTGTTTGGTAATGTAAAAAGCGGATATTAAACAATGTCCACAGTGCATATGGCCTATCAATTTTGTGTTCCAAACTAGGGGAAACCGTGAAGCAGGTTGAAGTTGTTTTTTTTCAACTAAAGTTATTCCACTGACTTTTCTTTTATTTTTTCCATTGAGAAACCATCTCTTTCCACTTCTTTGTTTTTCAACTTATTCTACTTTTATCAGACGCCCGAAACCTCTCTTCCCCAAATTTCATACCCTCCCTTGCAATCTCGATATATCCCTCAGCGTCCCCTCTTCTCCCAGCTCCCCTTTGCTCCACATCTGTTAACTTCTCGCTTTCTTATGAAGACCCATCTACTCCCAAAATTGCAGACTCGATCGAGCTGCTCCCCTCTTCTCCCTCACAGCTGCGCCGACCTTCCATCACGATCGTTTACATTGTCTCGCATGCAGATCGTGGATCTGCTCCGGTAACTCCTTCAGGGCAACAAGATCGGAGCACCACCCAACCAAAGTAATCTCTTCTTGCTGTCAACGACTTGATTATTTCTGTCATTGATGCGTTTGTCATGTTAGGAGCTTCGATGTGTGCTCTGACATGTTTGTGAACACTGTGATGTTATGGGTTTTGTGATGAATTAGAGGAATTAATGTGAAATTTCTATAATCTCATGTTGCATGGGTTTGCCTGTACATCAATGAATTGTGTATGATATGCCTGTGTGTTGATAGGAAATAGGACCCGAACCTACAAGATTGTAGATGAAAGTCATTTGTAGCTACAAAACAAGCTGGTGAAAAAATCAAAACAAAAAAACTTGATGATTTTACATATAATTGCTTATCCCTTATGCAATGTAAACATTGTTTTGGTGGAAATGATGGTCTCCGGTCATGCAAGTTTTAATCTAGAAACTATAAATAATAAATAATTATCTTATATTCTATAATAAATGATTAATTTGTCCTAATAAAATTTACGGAATAAGTTAATATTAACCCCAATATTTGTGGATAAAACATTAACAATTTTATTATTATTTGTAAGGTACAAGAAACTATAAATAAAGAGTTTAAAAAAGGGAGATGGATTTGGTTGATGTAAAAAAATGAGAAAAATAATTTTACAGAGCATGTCACCTTATCAATACAAAATACAAGTTCAAATTATTGTTACGTCGATGACACTGTATAACTTTATTCAAAGGAGATCGGAGCATGAAGTTGATTTTATTCAATATGATTGTAATCCCAATTATATATCAGATGATGTTTTACCAAATATTGTAGCGCGAGATAATAGTCAGGGATTACAAAGGCCTTCACGTATGAATATTGTTCATGATAGCATTGCAAATAGTTTGATGAACAAACAAAAAAAAGTGTCAATTTTACTTGATCTATTCCTTCCATTATAAAAATATAATTATTAATATAAAATATATATACAAAGAGAGTTCTAAATGTATGTGTATGTAAAAAGCTACAAGCAAAACTTGGTAACCAAACACACAAAATTATTTTTTTTCAATCTCAGACTCAACCATAATTTTAACCAAACATTCACTGCTTATTTTGAATCGCAAAAAAAAACTTTTTTTTCAATTTTTTTAAAAACTTTTTTTTCAATTTTTTTCTTTTTAATCTCAACTACAACTACAATACCGAACTAAAAAGTAACCAAAAAAGTCTAGACACGTCGTTAGCGTCAAACTAGATAAAGCTACATGTCGTATCACACATGCAGGACATTTTGACTTCCACACAACAGCAACCAATAAAACCAGCACACGTGCATAAACCCCACATCAACTTCTCCCAGAAGTCCAAACCCAAATCAAAAACCCTACTTCCCGTTTCTCTCCTTTCTCCTCTCCCTTCAATTTATAAACAACCACCAGTGTTTTTCTCTGTCAAATCAATAGATCTTCCAATCGAAATGGCCACAGCAGCAGCAGCAGAGAAAAGAAAGCCAGTGTTCATCAAAGTAGAAGAACTAAAGCCAGGAACTAATGGTCACAATCTCACAGTCAAAATTCTTGACTCTAAACCAGTCCCTGTTCCTAAGCCACGCCATGCTCCTATGTCTCTCTCCCAACGCCCTGCTCGTATTAATGAATGTCTTGTTGGTGATGAAACTGGGTGTATTGTTTTCACTGCAAGAAATGAACAAGGTAATATAGATTCGCTCATCTTTATGTATAAAGAATGTGTTTTTTTTTTTTGGTTTTTTGATCATTTTGTTTGAAATTGTTTCTGGCTTTTGGTTTTTGTTTGAAATGGCATATGGCGTATGGGTTCTGATTATTGAGACGCAATAAAGGTGACTGCTCTGTTGTTTTTTGTGAGTCGGGTTTTGATGTTCTTGCTTCAATGATTGCTGGGTTTAGGGTTTTGAGAATTAATTCTTTGAATTTGTTATTTGGATCTTTTGGTTTTATGAGGTTTGGGTAATTTAATGTTGTGTTGTTAAGGTTATTGCGTTGTCATGGTTTCTTATGTTTGGCAAAGCTGAGCCTTTGGGGGTTTCAGTTCAAAGCGAACTAGTCTGCTGAGTTATTGTGTGTGTTTTAGAACCCGAAATGGAGGTTTATAATATAAGGTTTGTGTATGGGAAGCAAAGTTCTGCAAGGGTGAGAATGGGTTTTGAGATTGTAGAATATTAAAAGAAAAATGGTAGGCCTTGGAGATCAGAATTCATAATTCTCTGTAGTTGCTTATCCTTGATTCATAGATATAATCGGATAGGAAAAACTATAATTTTGTGCCGGTGGACATTAAGTGTCATCTGTTGATTTTAAACCAGAATGCTCCATTCGGGTGATAGAAAAATTCTCTGGTCTTACTTTCTTTAGTGTATTGTTTCTTGACTTAATAATATGATGCTTTGATCAGTGATCCCACTGTCGGTAACTAGCTTGGGTGAATAGAATTCACTTTGTTCTCATTTGGATGTGGTGGTTATTCATCTTTTGGAGGTGACACGTATATTTCTGGACGGGTGGCTGGTCGTCATCATGGGCAAACCATGGGTGGAAAATTACCTTTGTTTTCTTTTACACGCTTCATCTCTGGAATCCGAGTATCATCTGTACTTGTGGCTAGTAACAGCGGGGAAAACATATCCTGCCTCTAACACTTCATGCTGGAAGACATGTTGCCTGTCTTGCGATCTATATAATACACTGACTGCAGCTTTCCTTGATTAATGGATGATTTTAGCTTGCATTTTTTGTACTATTGTAAAGTTTTGTCTGGTGTTTTTTCAGGTATTCTAACAGTGAATTTGGTCCTGTGCAGTTGAGATGATGAATCCTGGTGCCACTATCATCCTGCGTAACGCAAAGATTGACATGTTCAAGGGGTCTATGAGGCTTGCAGTAGACAAGTGGGGACGTGTTGAAGTTGCTGAACCTGCGAACTTTGCAGTTAAAGAGAATAACAATCTTTCTCTGGTTGAGTATGAATTGGTTACTGTTCAAGCATGATTACCATCTCCGTTGGAACTTGGAAGTGAATATTTCATATTTAGTAAAAACTTGATTATTGTTTCCTGGTTGTGAACCACATGAGATTACGATTCTGCTTTTAATATGGTACAAAGTTTTGATGAAAAGTTGCAGCTTTATTGTTAACTGCAACAATTATCAGATTGGGAATGGAATGCTGGTTGAATGTGATTAGCCAATCCGGCCTTTTTCTTTCATTTTATTTTCCTCCTTTTTCATTCGTTGACATTCTCCTCTGCAAGCTTTTGGTATTGTGCTCGACAGGGTCCAGTCTCTTTGGTGACGATAAACTTGAAATCTGTAAGAGAACAGCAGTCAAAATGCATATGAATCTAAACGAGAAGGGCGAGTGTACCATGTTATCTAGATTTGTTAATATGTAACGAACCAAGTGATTTGCTGTTGTGAGGTTTGGTTGGGGGTTAAAACTTAAACCTTACAACCGGGTGGTGAAACACGCATTTCAAGCAATGCAGGAAACGCTGAAAAACAAATTAAGATCTGGGCAAATTATAAATTAAGTGCATGTATTTGTTTATGCATACATGCACGTAACATTCAATTTTATGTCCTCAATTTTCAATTCTGGATTTTCAGTTGAGCAGGGGTATGCAATATAAAAAAAAAAAACCAAGGCAGGCAAACCCCCAGAATTTTTGCACACACAACTTCAGTGATCTACAGTGCTAAAGAAAGCATTACAGCCCTGAAAATAAGAGTTCAGGCTATATATATATATATATATAAACTACATGAACATGAACAATGGGAAAAGAAAGATGAAAGAACTTATTCAATACTTCTATTCTAGCAGGCATCATTCTCTTAGATGAAAGAACTTTTGAACAAAACTTCTCTTGAACCCGTTGCACATTCATCATACATCATCATTGCAAGCTGATTAGATGCAATAAATTAGTAGGGTGCATAAAATCACCTAATTAACACCAACAGCATAGAGAGCTTCAGAAAGAAAACAAAGTGAAAACTGTAACTGAATGAATCTGCTACGCATTGATCAAATTAATGAGCTGAGAGCTACATCTTATGCACAACGAATACATATCAGACAAGCAAATAGCTTATTAGGGTTATAGAAGGGTGAGTCTACTAATCCAGCTAGGTTTTAGAAGCTCAGAAAATCCAACAACTTAAAACTCACAAGAAGTGCATTTATAACTACATATGTGTCATCACAACTCAAATTATCAAAAGGATTCTTTATTCGCAATAGTTCTAGGAGACACGGACAATATATGGTCTGGAAACAGCAGTGTTTATTCGCAATAGTTCTAAGAGAGACACGGACATTATATGGTCTGGAAACAACAGTGTTTCACATCCATCTTCTTGCCACAAACCACCAATCCCAGCTCAATCATTCCATCTGATACTGATTATACAATTTAGCAAGTTAAATTTCTCTCTAAAAATTGCCAATATAACTCCCAAGGAAAAATAATTCAGAGGGTTTTTTATTTTTTTGAAAAATCATACTACATGAAACAGCCAGACCTCCGTAGTAGCTGCCAAACCATCCATTTGTTAATTTATCCAACAAAAAACCAATGCAAAGATGTCAGAACATCCATGTAATACATCCACCGTGTTTGCCCCTATAGGCTGAATCTAGGTCAAGATACCATTATGCTCCTGCACCATGTGGTTGTTACGTTATTCATGGAAATTCTTAATTTGCACAAATTATCTGTATTTTGGCTCTGAAGCTCATTCAATATATTATGATGACACTGGATTATCAACAAGAAAAATTGTGACTAACATTTGATGGACTTTTAATAAATAGAGAAAATGGCACTGATGCAGCAGAAAATTCTCAGGATAACTCAAACACAGATCATTCAATCAGACTTTTACTGAAATCCTTGCAACAGCATTATTATCTTAAATTTGCTGTCATTTCACATCATGTCTCAACATTTTTCAGATAACTGTTCTGTCGAGTCTAGATATGATGGCAACCCTACTAGTTTAAAGGTTCAAAATAAAAACAAATCCAAGTCATTCCATCTTTTCTTCTCAATCTTCATCTAGTCATGACTCGTCCTACAACATGAAAAGAGAGGAGTTTGCACCTCTTTATCAAAACAAAGAAAGACCTTTATCTTCTTCTTAGTTATTTTAATGTGATAATGCACAAATTGAGAGGGCTTAGCAAATGAACGTATGCCATTTATCTTAATCACATGGCCACACATCCACTAATAGCCTAATCCAGCAAGCACTCACTTACCAGAAAATTAAAAGGAAGAAAAAGAACAACAAGGGGGATTACAAACGTTGTTAGATACCTAATTCAAGAATAAAACTCCCCGGTTAGATAACCTACACCAAAACTACTCTCAATGAACAAGAAAACAAGATGACCACATATTACAGATATATCAAAGTCACCATTACCCCATTTGTTGATTGCCTTGAACCACCACATTTTTTTATTACTTTATACCACAATTCTAATTACTACATCGGTTTCTCAAAACATCAACACAAAATTACCCCAAAAATAACATAATCATCAATTTGGAAACATAACACTCAATTACTCAATCAATCAAGGAAGCAATCAATCATTAAACAGAAACATTTAAGAAAAGAAAAGAATAAATCTTTTCTATACCTTCAGGAAGCCAGCCATAACCGCAGCGAGAAATGGAAAGCATTGAAGTCATCAAGGCAGAAGCAGTCACTGTATGGTAAGGCATCATTGATTCAACAGCAAAGCTCGTTTCCACTGGACTCCTCCTTCATTAACCAAAACAACGGAAAACAAAACACCCCATCAAACTTTCTACCAATCAAAACAAAACAGCCCAGTAAAGTTTTAGTCTTTCTAAACTAGAACAAGTCAATACACACACACACACACAAGGAGGAGTAATGGGACCTGAGAATGGGCTTGTTGGCAGTAGAGTTGAGGCTAAAGGTGGAGGCTTTAGGTTTGGATTTGGATTGTGAAGCAAGGCGGGCCGCCGCATTGCGGGCGGCGGATGACCGGAAAATGGATCTGGCGACTGTAAACGATGCCATTTTTCTGGTGATTATAAAGATTAGAGAAAGATTGGAAATTTTAGAAGGTTGAGATTTTTTGCAGGGGTTTGTGAATAAGAAAGCTTAAACCCTTTGGGAGTTTAGGAATGTTTGCGTGTAGATGTTAGTGTGTGATATGCACTATGCCAAGCTTGCCATTTTCTGTTTTTTTTTTTTTATTCACAAAAGTGATCTTCTCTCTTTATTGAAATTGAAAGGAGAGTAAAGGAATGGGTCCAGATAAAGTAGGACTTTTACTCTTTTGAAAGTTGAAACTCAACTAATTTCATTACTCTTTTTTTAAGCTCATAGGAGATCTTGTTTATACAAAATTACAAATTATCAACGAGGGATGTTATTTATATTTTCCGAGTTAACTTAATCAATTCGAAATAATATTTATTTTTAATATTTAACAAATAAAATAATACTTTTTAAAACTTTTTAAGAGCTAAAGTAGATTTCATTTGAGTTTTTAATCGAGTTAGTTTTAATTATTTGATTGGTTGAATTTTATCAAGTTAAATTATATTCATATTCATTTTAAAACTAAAAAAATTATCATCAAAATAAATTGCTTAATAACTCTTCAAAGCCAAAACCACAAATAAACCATAGACCCATTTGTAAAACGGGCGGTTCAAATTTGTAAAATTACGATAACACCACCACCACTTACCAAACACCCACAAAAAAATCCCTATCGAACAAAAACCCCTAAATTAAAGTGTTTCAAGTTCCAGTTTTCACTTCTTCAATTCAACAGAACAGAAACAATGGCTTCTCTCTTCAAGGTAAACTCACTGTAACACACCGAAAAAAAAGTTTTAATCTTCGAACTTTTTTCTGATGAATAACCACGCCTTTTGCTTTGTTCTTTTATTAATTTCAGGATCTAACAAAGCTGTCAGCTTATAGAGACAGGAGGTTTCCTGGTAATCAAGAAGGGTTTGAACAGGCACTTCAAACCTCAACAACTGTCTACATTGGTAACATGTCTTTTTATACTACTGAAGAGCAAGTTTATGAGCTTTTCACTCGAGCTGGAGAGATTAAGAAGATTATCATGGGTTTGGACAAGAATAGTAAAACCCCATGTGGGTTTTGTTTTGTACTGTAAGTATCTGGTTTGTTTCTTGCACAAAGTTTTAATCTTTAATTACTATGTTTATGGACTTGAGAAGCTAATTGTGGGTTTAGACTGGAAGATTAAAATCCCATGTGGGTTTTGTTTTGTCTTTTAAGTTTCTGTTTTGTTTCTTGAACTAAATTTCTATCTTTAATTAAAATATTTATGGGATAGAGAAGATGATTGCGGGTTTAGACTAATAAATTAAGACAGTTGTTTGGCTCTGCCCATTGCAAAGTTTGAATCTTGAAGAACTATGTTTGTTGATGAAATTAGGAAATTAGGGAGATGATTGCAGTTTTAGACAAGAGTACAAAAACCTCCTGTGGCTTTCATTTTGTTTGAGGATATCTCTTGAATCCTTCACAAGGAATTTGATTTTTGAATTGCTGTTGTTATTGAGAAAATGAGGAAAATAAGAATGACCCCAAGTGGCTTTTGTTTTATTGTATTTCCTCTATGAGGAGGTTTGAGTTTTGAAGAACTGTTTTTGCTTAGGAATTTGTTTTTCATTGTTCTTTTTTTGTGTTTTTATGATAAATGGCTTTTGGTTTAGAACTTATGCGAGTGGTTATTTCTAACAAGTATATATTGCAGCTCATTTATTTGCACATTTGTACTATTAGATATTACTCCAGAGAAGACACTGAGGATGCAGTGAAGTTTATAAGTGGAACCATTCTTGATGATCGTCCAATTCGTGTTGATTTTGACTGGGGTTTTCAGGAAGGAAGGCAATGGGGTCGTGGTCGAAGTGGTGGACAGGTGAGCAGCTGCATTGGCCAGCATTTTGCAAAAGGCTTATCCTTCAATTGGTGTTGATTTTTTTGGTTTGTTTTGTTTTTTACAGGTGCGAGATGAATATCGGACAGACTATGATCCTGATATCCTTTAGCTTTGTGTTTGTGTTTATGTGCATGCATATGTGATGAATCATGAATCAAATGGGTGCATATTTAAATGGTCTGTCTTCTAAAATGGGACAAGTACTGCAACATGCTAATCAACTGGTTTTTTTTCCTTTCCTAATTTATTATTATTGAAATAGCAAGGCACCTTTAGGTTTCCTTAACTTGTGGTACGCAGAGGTGGTTATGGAAAATTAGTCCAGCAAGAGTTAGAAGTACAAAGACAGCTTGTAGATTATGGTGCTGGGTCGTTGGGTTCTTTCCCTCCTGTTATGCCGCCACCGCATTGTAAGTTGTTGAGAGTTATTTTATGTAAAAATCTTTTTAATTAAACTGTATCTGTAATTCTGTTTTTTTTTTTTTCCTTTTCCTTTCTAGAATGATTCCTGTGTTTGTTTATATGCTTTTGAGCTTTTTGTTGGAGTGGAAGACCAGAGATTTATTAGCAAAACATTGAAATAAGCTTGGTCTGGGGCAGCCTCTAACCCAGCTGAATCTAGATTTTGAAGTACAGTTTAATTACAAACTTGCATTCATGTCATGATTCATTGTGAATGATTAAAGAATCAGTCTTCGGAAAATGCAGCAGAAACTGTTTTTACTAGCAATGATGCTACCTTGAATTATGAGATTGATATCTAGTAATATTTTACTGATTGCTTGATGCATGTAAATTGCTAACTGATCATGGTCATTTGCTTGAGCATGGAGGGAAAATGTTGTCTGCTAAGCATGCCTTGCTAATTTAGTGATTTTGTTTTGTTTTGTTATTTATACTTCCGTTCATTTTCTCTGTTTTTTTTTAAAAAAAGAAAAAGAAAAATTGTCATCTTTTAAAAGCTGTAGTGTCGTGGAATATGTTCAAGCTACACAATATAAATAGGAAAATGAAATAGAGGACAATATCTTCCTTATTTAAAACTTAATATTCAATTATATATATCATCTTGGATGATGCATGATCATCATGGCAGTTATTGGCTTGTGTCCTGTTGTCCAGAGTTCACAGCTCACATCTAAAGTAAACCCTTCTTTGCCTACCAAAATGTGAATAATTGTTGCAGGAATATCCATCATGATCAAACCCACCACTTTTTCATATTGTTGCTCATCTGATGAATTTTGTTGCTTCTTTTCTCTTGTATTTTTATTGAATAGTTCAAACATTTTGTTAACATTAGGCTGTTGTATCTATGCCATT
Organism: Salix exigua; assembly: GCA_032356905.1. NCBI lineage: Eukaryota > Viridiplantae > Streptophyta > Magnoliopsida > Malpighiales > Salicaceae > Salix > Salix exigua. The sequence continues at coordinate 4,111,004 of CM063594.1, read as the reverse complement.
ACACCCAAATATTTTTTGACCTTACACAATGCATGAAGATTTATCTTTCAACATCCTCTGACATCTTTGTCTCTGCAGATGGCAGACGTGGTGGAGGCCAAAATTATGGTGGTTCCAATCGCCAGGGTAGAGGTATTTTTTTCCTTTTTATGCACTCATTGATTGCATGAAGTATCCCTTTATTCTAACATTCCTTTTATTCAGTATGAATTTTTATGTTGTTCAAGAATGGGCCTGGCCTTTATTATAATAAACTTTCTGATGGTCTTTCTGAAGAAGCAGATTACCAGCGCAAGCGGAACAGAGAGGATGACCGACAACCACGCGAGTCTTCAAAGAGAACCTCAGATTATGAATCCAGGAAGAACTTTGATCCCGACTCACGACCGGTAATCTTTAAATGCATAATAGTCTTGTGTGCCTGTGAGCATTCTTTAAAATTGGCAACATGTTATTTATACCATCCTTGCATGTTAAGGGGTTTATGTCTTCTCACTAGACAAGGGAGGTCTGATTTCCAGCCTGTTTTTATCTGATTTTGACTGATGGTATTGATGATTATAACAACAGAATCTCCATGCACTGCTTTCATGCTTGAAATTGCACTTTCTGTATAACTTTGTTGCTTGATGGCGAGAAGAACCCACGATTTCGTGAAAGCACCAACTCTGATGATGAAGAGGAAGATGACAGGCAGCAACGACCTTAATCAGCTCTTATTGATGTATTTTACACTGAAGTTTATGTAACAGTTGAACTTTGCAGTGATGACAGTGCTTTCAAATGATCAAATTTTATTGGGGTTAATTTTCAAAAAAACGATCATTCTATCCATCTTGCGTGAATTTCTTTATTTCATCTACTTTTTCAAGGATGGGATGAAAGGCAAGAACCCATAGCAGTAATTGAAGCGAGCCAACATGGTCAACAGAACTGCCTCTCTATAAGAACAATTGCTCATGACATTTAATAAAACTTGATCATGATATTTAACACTATAATGCATCAACATAACTATCTCTCTATAAGAACAATTGCTCACGCAGAGCTCATATGATGACCCTAAACCTCTACCTCACATGATTTTCTCTTTGCATAATAGGCAAAATTTTGGATCGCCTAGCACATAATTCAAGGTGATAGCTTTAGAAGATCCAATTGTAGATACTGCAGTACAAAACTCACTCAACTTCTTTAATAATTCTTCTTTTTCGCATTGGTTCAGATACTTCAATTTTATAGGTAATATATTTTTCTTCCAAACATGTTTGAATTGAAGGGGTGTTAGCCTTTGATTTTCATACAAATTGATCCTGATTCGATTAGCTCCATTTAAATGGGTATAAGCCTTAAATTTTTAACCTTGTTTATATCCAAGCCCTTTTTAGTTAGTATTAGATTTCAATTTTATGGGTAACAGACTTTTCCCCCAAGCATGATTGAACTTGGTTTTTGGGTGAATGTTAGCCTTGGATTTTTGGACAAATTGATCCTCACTCGACTAGCCCCATTTAAATGAGTATTAGTCTTAGATTTCTACCCTTGTTCGTCTTTTCATATCCAAGCCTTTTTAGTTGGAATTAGACTTCAATTTTATGGGTAATAGACTTTTCCCCCAACCATGATTGAACATGGTTTTTGGAGTGGGTGTTAGCCTTTGAATTTCAGACATATTGATCCTTACTCGACTAGCCCCATTTAAATGAGTATTAGCCTTAGATTTCTAAACTTGTTCGTCTTTTACTATCCAAGTCATTTTTAGCTGGTATTAGACTTCAATTTTATGAGTAATAGACTTTTCCCCCAACCATGATTAAACTTGGTTTTTGGAGGGGGTGTTAGCCTTGAATTTTCGGACAAATTGATCCTGACTCGACTAGTCCCATTAAAATGAGTATTAGCCTTAAATTTCTAACCTTCTTCGTCTTTTAATATCCAAGTCCTTTTTAGTTGGTATTAGGCTTCTATTTTATGGGTAATAGATTTTTTCCCCAATCATGATTAAACTTGGTTTTTGGATAGGTGTTAGCCTTGAATTTTTGAACAAATTGATCCTGACTCGACTAGCCCTATTTAAATTATTATTAGCCTTAGATTTCTAACCTTGTTCATATCCAAACACTTTTTTTATTGCTATTAGACTTCAATTTTATGGGTAATACACTTTTCCCCCAAGCATGATTGAACTTGATTTTTGGAGGGGGTGTTAGCGTTGGATTTTCGGACAAATTGATCCTGACTCGACTAGCCCCATTTAAAAGGGTATAAGCTTTAGATTTCTAACCTTATCCAAGCCCTTTTTAGTTGGTATTAGACTTCAATTTTATGGGTAATACACTTTTCCCCCAAGCATGATTGAACTTGGTTTTTGGAGGGGGTGTTAGCCTTGGATTTTCGGACAAATTGATTCTCACTCGACTAGCCCCATTTAAATGGGTATAAACTTTATTTTTCTAACCTTGTTCGTCTTTTCATATCCAAGCCCTTTTTAGTCGGTATTAGACTTCAATTTTATGTGTAATAGACTTTTCTTCCAAGCATGATTGAACTTGGTTTTTGGAGGGGTGTTAGCCTTTGAATTTCGGACATATTGATCCTTACTCGACTAGCCCCATTTAAATGAGTATTAGCCTTAGATTTCTCACCTTGTTCGTCTTTTACTATCCAAGCCATTTTTAGCTGGAATTAGACTTCAATTTTATGAATAATAGACTTTTCCCCCAACCATGATTAAACTTAGTTTTTGGAGGGGGTGTTAGCCTTGAATTTTCGGACAAATTGATCCTGACTCGACTAGTCCCATTAAAATGAGTATTAGCCTTAAATTTCTAACCTTCTTCGTCTTTTAATATCCAAGTCCTTTTTAGTTGGTATTAGACTTCAATTTTATGGGTAATAGACTTTTCCCCCAAACATGATTGAACTTGGTTTTTGGAGGGGGTGTTAGCCTTGGATTTTCGGACAAATTAATCCTGACTCGATTAGCCCCATTTAAATGATTATTAGCCTTAGATTTCTAACATTGTGCATATCCAAGCCCTTTTTAGTTGGTATTAGACTTCAATTTTATGGGTAATAGACTTTTCCCCTAACAGTGATTGAAGTTGGGTTTTCGAGGGGGTGTTAGCCTTGGATTTTCGGACAAATTGATCCTGACTTGACAAGCCCCATTTCAATGGGTATAAGCCTTATATTTCTAGCATTGTTCGTCTTTTCATATCCAATCCCTTGTTATTTGGTATTAGACTTCAATTTTATGGGTAATAGACTTTCCCCGCAAGCATGATTGAACTTGGCTTTTGGAGGCGGTGTTAGCCTTGGATTTTCGTACAAATTGATACTGACTCGAATAGCCCCATTTATTTGGGTATAAGCCTTATATTTCTAGGCTTGTTCATCTTTTCATATCCAAGCCTTTTTTAGTTGGTATTAGACTTCAATTTTATGGGTAATAGAGTTTTCCCCCAACCATTATTGAACTTGGGTTTTGGAGGGGGTACTAGACTTGGATTTTCGGACAAATTGATCCTGACTTGACTAGCCCCATTTAAATGTGTATTAGCCATATATTTCTAACCTTGTTTGTCTTTTCATATCCAAGCTCTTTTTAGTTGGTATTAGACTTTAATTTTATGGGTTATAGACTTTTCCTCCAAGCATGATTGAACTTGCTTTTTGGAGGGGGTTTTAGCCTTGAATTTTCAGACAAATTGATCTTGACTCGACTAGCCCCATTAAAATGAGTATTAGCCTTATATTTATAACATTTTTCATACCCAAGCCCTTTTTAGTTGCTATAAGATGTCAATTTTATGGGTAATACACTTTTCCCACAAACATGATTGATCTTTGTTTTTGGGTGGGTGTTAGCCTTGGAATTTCAGCCAAATTGGTCCTCAATTGAATAGCCCCATTTAAATGAGTATTAGCCTTCGATTTATAATCTTTTTCATATCCAAGTACTTTTTAGTTGATATTAGACTTAAATTTTATGGCTAATACACTTTTCCCCTAAGCATGATTGAACTTCATTTTTGAGTGGGTGTTAGCCTTGGATTTTCGAACAAATTGATCCCGACTCGACTAGCCCCATTTAAATGGGTATAAACCTTAGATTTGTAACCTTGTTCAATTCCAATCCTTTTTTAGTTGGTATTAGGCTTCAATTTTATGGGTAATAGACTTTTTCCCCAAGCATGATTGAACTTGGTTTGTGGGTGGGTGTTGGCCTTTGATTTTCGGACAAATTGATCCTCACTCGACTAGCCCCATTTAAATGAGTATTAGTCTTAGATTTCTACCCTTGTTTGTCTTTTCATATCCAAGCCTTTTTAGTTGGAATTAGACGTCAATTTTATAGGTAATACACTTTCCCCCAACCATGATTGAACTTCGATTTTCGAACAAATTGATCCTCACTCGACTACCCCAATTTAAATGGGTATTAACTCTAGATTTCTAACCTTGTTCATATCCAATCATTTTTTTAGTTGATATTAGACTTCAATTTTATGGGTAATACACTCAAGCATGATTGGGTATACACCCAATTTTATGGATTTTCAGACAAATCGATCCTGACTCGACTAGCCCCATTTAAATGGGTATAAGCCTTAGATTTCTAATCTTGTTCATATCCAATCACTTTTTAGTTGATATTAGACTTCAATTTTATGGGTAATACACGTTTCCCCCAAACATGATTGAACTTGGTTTTTGGGTGGGTGTTAGCCTTATATTTTCGCACAAACAGATCCTCACTAGACTAGCCCCATTTAAATGGGTATAAGCCTTAAATTTCTAACCTTGTTCATAACCAATCACTTTTTAGTTGGTATTAGGTTTCAATTTTATGGATAATACACTTTTCCCCAAGACATGATTGAACTTGGTTTGTGGGTGGGTGTTGGCCTTGGATTTTCGGACAAATTGATCCTCACTTGACTAGCCCCATTTAAATGCGTATAAGCCTTATATTTTTAACCTTGTTCATATGCAAGCCTTTTTTAGCTGCTATTAGACTTCAATTTTATGGTAAAACACTTTTCCCCCAAACTTGATTGAACTTGGTTTTTGGGTGGGTGTTAGTCTTGGATTTTCGGACAAATTGATCCACACTCGACTAGCCTAATTTAAATGAGTATTAACCTTCGATATCTAACCTGTTTCATATCCAATCCGTTTTTAGTTGCTATTAGACGTCAATTTTATGGGTAATACACTTTTTCCCCAAACATGATTAAACTTATATTTTGGAAATGGTTTTAGCCTTGGATTTTCGAACAAATTGATCTTGACTCGATTTGCCCCATTTAAATAGGTATAAGCCTTATATTTATAACCTTTTTCATATCCAATCCCTTTTTAATTGATATTAGACTTCAATTTTATGGGTAATACACTTTTCCCCCAAACATGATTGAACTTGGTTTTTGAGTGGGTGTTAGCCTTGGATTTTCGGACAAATTGAACCTCACTCGACTAGATCCATTTAAATAGGTATAAGCCTTATATTTCTAACCTTGTTCATATCCAATCTCTTTTTAGTTGGTATTAGGCTTCAATTTTATGGGTAATGCACTTTTCCCCAAGCATGATTGATCTTGGTTTTTGGGTGGGTGTTAGCCTTGGAATTTCGGCCAAATTGGTCCTCACTCGACTAGCCCCATTTAAATGAGTATTAGCCTTCGATTTCTAATCTTTTTCATATTGAAGCACTTTTTAGTTGATATTAGACTTCAATTTTTTGGATAATACACTTTTCCCCCAAACATGATTGAACTTGGTTTTTGAGTGGGTGTTAGCCTTGGATTTTCGGACAAATTGAACCTCACTCGACTAGACCCATTTAAATGGGTATAAGCCTTATATTCCTAACTTTGTTCATATCCAAACCCTTTTTAGTTGCAATTATACTTCAATTTTATGTGTAATAGACTTTTCCGCCAAACATGATTGAACTTGGTTTTTGGGTAGGTGTTAGCCTTGAATTTTCGGACAAATCGATCCTGAATTGACTAGCCACATTTAAATGAGTATTAGCCTTAGATTTGTAACTTTGTTCATATCCAAGCCCATTTTAGTTGGTATTAGGCTTCAATTTTATGGGGTATACACTTTTCCCCCAAGCATGATTGAACTTGGTTTTTGGGTGAGAGTTAGCCTTGGATTTTCGGACAAATTATCCTGACTCGACTAGCCCCATTTAAATGAGTATAAGCATTAGATTTCTAACTGTTTTCATATCCAATCCCTTTTTAGTTGGTATTATACTTCAATTTTATGGGGTATACACTTTTCCCCCAAGCATGATTGAACTTGGTTTTTGGGTGAGAGTTAGCCTTGGATTTTCGGACAAATTATCCTGACTCGACTAGCCCCATTTAAACGGGTATATGACTTAGATTTATAACCTTTTTCATATCCAAGCTCTTTTTAGTTTGTATTAGGCTTCAATTTTATGGATAATAGACTTTCCCCCCAAGGGTGTTTGAACTTGGTTTTTAGGTGGGTGTTGTTAGCCTTGGATTTTCGGAAAAATTAACCTGACTCGACTAGCCCCATTTAAATGGGTATAAGCCTTATATTACTAACCTTGTTCATATCGAATCCCTTTTTAGTATGTATTAGGCTTCAATTTTATGGGTAATAGACTTTTCCCCCAAGCATGATTGAACTTGGTTTTTGGACGTGGTGTTAGCCTTGGATTTTCGGACAAATTGATCCTGAGTCCACTAAACCCATTTAAATGGGTATAACCCTTATATTTGAAACCTTGTTCATATCTAAACCCTTTTTAGCTATTATTAGACTTCAATTTTATGGGTAATAGACTTTTCCTCCAAGCATGATTGAACTGGGTTTTTGGGTGGGTGTTAGCCTTGGTTTTTAGAGAAATTGATCATGACTCGACTAGACCCATTAAATTGGGTATAAGCCTTAAATTTATATCCTTGTTCATATCCAAACCCTTTTATTTGGTATTAGGCTTCAATGTTATGGGTAATGGACTTTCCCCATGCATGATTGAACTTGGATTTTAGGTGGGTGTTAGCCTTGGATTTTCAGACAAATCGATCCTGACTCGACTAGCCCCATTTAAATGGGTATAAGCCTTAGATTTCTAACCTTGTTTATATCCAATCCCATTTTAGGTGGTATTAGGCTTCAATTTTATGGGTAACAGACTTTTCCCCCAAGCATGATTGAACTTGGTTTTTGGGTGGGTGTGACCCATGTACTTTCGGACAAATTGATCGTCACTCATCTAGCCCCATTTAAATGGGTATAATCCTTATATTTCTACTCTTGTTCATATCCAAGCCCTTTTTAGTTTGTATTAGGTTTCAATTTAATGGGTAATAGACGTTTCCCCCATGCATGATTGAACTTGGTTTTTAAGTCGGTGTTAGCCTTGGATTTCGAACAAATTGATCCTCACTCAACTAGCCCCATTTAAATGGGTATAAGCCTTATATTTCTAACCTTGTTCATATCCAAACCCTTTTTAGATGGTATTAGGCTTCAATTTTATGGATAATAGACTTTTCCCCCAAGCGTGATTGACCTTGGTTTTTAGGTGGGTGTTAGCCTTGGATTTTTGGACAAATTAACTTGACTCGACTAGCCCCATTTAAATGGGTATAAGCCTTATATTTCTATACTTGTTCATATAAAATCCCTTTTTAGTTGGTATTAGGCTTCAATTTTATGTGCAATACACTTTTCCCGCAAGCATGATTGATTTTGGTTTTTGGGTGGGTGTTACCCTAGGATTTTCGGACAAATTGATCATCAGTCGACTAGCCCCATTTAAATGGTTATAATCCTTATATTCCTAAACTTGTTCATATCCAATCCATTTTTAGATTGTATTAGGCTTCAATTTTATGTGTAACAGACTTTTCCCCCAAGCATGATTGAACTTGGTTTTTGGGTGGGTGTTAGCCTTGGTTTTTCGGAGAAATTGATCCTGACTCGACTAGACCTATTAAATTGGGTATAAGCCTTAAATTTATTTCCTTATTCATATCCAAACCCTTTTTAGTTGGTATTAGGCTTTAATTTTATGGGTAATAGACTTTCCCCCATGCATGATTGAACTTGGATTTTGGGTGGGTGTTAGCCTTGGATTTTCGGACAAATCGATCCTGACTCGACTAGCCCCATTTAAATGGGTATAAGCCTTAGATTTCTAACCTTTTTCATATCCAATCCCTTTTTAGTTGGTATTAGGCTTAAATTTTTTGGGTATTAGACTTTTCCACCAAGCATGATTGAACTTGGGTTTTGGGCGGGTGTTACCCTTGGATTTTCGGACAAATTGATATTCACTCGACTAGCCCCATTTAAATGGGTATAATCCTTATATTTATAACCTTGTTCATATCCAAGCCCTTTTTAGATGGTATTATTCTTCAATTTTATGGATAATAGACTTTTCCCCCAAGCGTGATTGAACTTGGTTTTTGGGTGGGTGTTAGCCTTGGATTTTCGGACAAATGGATCCTGACTTGACTTGCCTCATTTGAATGGGTATAATCCTTATATTTCTAACCTTGTTCATATCCAATCCCTTTTTAGTTGCTATAAGATGTGAAGTTTATGGGTAATACTCTTTTCCCCAAAGTATGATTGAATTTGTTTTTTGGAGCGGGTGTTAGCCTTGGGTTTTTAAGCTATATATATGTAAACTTTTTCATATCCAATCCCTTTTTAGTTGGTACTAGGCTTCAATTTTATGGGTAATATACGTTTCCTCCAAGTGTGATTGAACTTGGTTTTTGGGTGGGTGTTAGCCTTGGATTTTCGGACAAATTGATCCTGACTCGACTAGCTCCTTTTAAATGGGTATAAGCCTTATATTTGTAAACTTTTTTCATAACCAAGCCCTTTTTAGTTGAAACTAGGCTTCAATTTTTTGGGTAATAGACTTTTTCCCCAAGCATGATTCAACTTGGTTTTTGGGTGGGTGTTAGCCTTGGATTTTCGGACAAATTGATCCTCACTCAACTAGCCCCATTTAAATTGATATAATCCTTATATTTATAACCTTGTTCATATCCAAGCCCTTTTTAGTTGGTATTATTCTTCAATTTTATGGATAATAGACTTTTCCCCCAAGCGTGATTGAACTTGGTTTTTGGGTGGGTGTTAGCCTTGGAATTTCGGACAAATTGATCTTGACTTGACTAGCCTGATTTAAATGAGTATTAGCCTTAGATTTGTAACCTTGTTCATATCCATGCTGTTTTTAGTTGGTATTAGGCTTCAATTTTATGGATAATAGACTTTTCCCCCAAGGGTGATTGAACTTGGTTTTTAGGTGGGTGTTCGCCTTGAATTTTCGGACAAATTAACCTGACTAGACTATTCCCATTTAAATGGATATAAGTCTTATATTTCTAACCTTGTTCATATCCAATCCCTTTTTAGTAGGTATTAGGCTTCAATTTTATGGATAATAGACTTTTCCTCCAAGCATGATTGAACTTTGTTTTTGGGTGGATGTTACCCTTGGATTTTTGGACAAATTGATCCTCACTCCACTAGCCCCATTTAAAGTGGTATAATCCTTATATTTCTAACCTTGTTCATATCCAAGCACTTTTTAGATGGTATTATGCTTAAATTTTATGGATAATACACTTTCCCCCCAAGCATGATTGAACTTGGTTTTTGGGTGGATGTTTGCCTTGGATTTTCGGACAAATTGATCCTGACTCAACTTGCCTCATTTAAATGGGTATTGGCCTTATATTTCTAACCTATTTCGTATCCAAGCCCTTTTAAGTTGCTACTACACATCAATTTTATGAGTAATACACTTTTCCCCCAAACATGATTGAACTTGGATTTTGGAGGGGGTGTTAGCCTTGGATTTTCGAAAAAATTGATCCTTACTCAACTAGCCCCATTTAAATGGGTATAAGCTTTAGATTTCTAACATTGTTCATTTCCAAGACCTTTTTAGTTGGTATTTGGCTTAAATTTTATAGGTAATAGACTTTTCCTCCAAGCATGATTGAACTGGGTTTTTGGGTGGCTATTAGCCTTGGATTTTCATACAAATTGATCCTGACTCCACTAGCCCCATTTAAATGGGTATAAGCCTTAGACTTCTAACCTTGGTCATTTCCAAGCCCTTTTTAGTTGGTATTTGGCTTAAATTTTATGGGTAATAGACTTTTCCCCCAAGCATGATTGAACTTGGTTTTTGGGTGGGTGTTAGCCTTTGATTTTCGGACAAATTTATCCTGACTCGACTAGCCTATTTAAATGGATATAAAATTTATATTTCTAACCTTGTTCATATCCAAGCCCTGCTTAGTTGGTATTAGGCTTCAATTTTATTGATAATAGACTTTTCCCCCAAGCATGAGTGAACTTGGTTTTTGGGTGGGTGTTAGCATTGGATTTTCGGACAAATTGATCCTGACTCGAATAGCCCCATTTAAATGGGTATAAGCCTTATATTTCTGACCTTGTTCATTTCCAAGCCCTTTTTAGTTGGTATTAAGCTTCAATTTTATCGGTAAAAGACTTTTCCCCCAAGCATGATTGAACTTGGTTTTTTTGTGGGTGTTAGCCTTTGATTTTAGGACAAATTGATCCTCACTCGACTAACCCCATTTTAATGGGTATAAGACTTATATTTATAACCTTTTTTCAAATCCAACCCTTTTTAGTTGGTATTAGGCTTCATTTAATGGGCAATACACTTTTCCCCCAAACATGATTGAACTTGGATATTGGAGGGAGCGTTAGCCTTGGTTTTTCGGACAAATTGATTCTGACTCAACTAGCCCCATTAAATGAGTATCAACCTTAGATTTCTTAATTTTTTCAGTATCCAAGCCCTTTATATTTGATATTAGACGTCAATTTTATGGGCAATACACTTTTCCCCCAAACATGATTGAACTTGGATATTGGAGGGAGCGTTAGCCTTGGTTTTTCGGACAAATTGATTCTGACTCAACTAGCCCCATTTAAATGGGTATAAGCCTTATATTTCAAACCTTTTTCATATTGAAGCTCTTTTTAGTTGGTATTATGCTTCAATTTTATGGGTAATAGACTTTTCCCCCAAGCTTGATATAACTTGGTTTTTGGGTGGGTGTTAGCCTTGGATTTTCAGACAAATTGATCCTTACTTGACTAACCCCATTTAAATGGGTATAAGCCTTAGATTTCTAACCTTGTTCATTTCCAAGCTCTTTTTAGTTGGTATTTGGCTTCAATTATATGGGTAATAGAGTTTTCCCTCAAGCATGATTAAACTTGCTTTTTGGGTGGGTGTTAGCCTTGGATTTTCGGACAAATTGATCCAGACTCGACTAGTCCAATTTAAATGAGTATTAGCCTTCGATTTCTTACTTGTTTCATATGCAAGCCGTTTTTAGTTGCTATTAGACGTCAATTTTATGCATAATACACTTTTCCACCAAGCATGATTGAACTTGATTTTTGGGTGGGTGTTATCCTTGGATTTTCGAACAAATTGATCCTGACTCGACTGACCCCATTTAAATGGGTATAAGCCTTATATTTATAACCTTGTTCATTTCCAAGCCCTTTTTAGTTGGTATTAGGCTTTAATTTTATGGGTAATAGACTTTTCCCCCAAGCATAATTGAACTTGGTTTTTTTGTGGGTGTTAGCCTTTTATTTTGGGACAAATTGATCCTCACTCCACTAGCCCCTTTTAAATGGATATTAGCCTTATATTTCTAACCTTTTTCATATCCAAGCGCTTTTTAGTTGCTATTAGACGTTAATTTTATGGGTAATACACTTTTTCCCCAAACATGATTGAACTTGGATTTCGGAGGGGGTGTTAGCCTTGGATTTTCGAACAAATTGTTCCCCAGTCAACTAGCCCCATTTAAATGGGTATAAGCCTTATATTTCTAACCTTGTTCATATCCAATCACTTTTTAGTTGGTATTAGACTGCAATTTTATGGGTAATAGACTTTTCTCCTAAACATGGTTGAACTTGGTTTTTGGGTGGGTGTTACCCTTGGATTGTCGGACAAATTGATCCTGACTCAACTAGCCCCATTTAAATGGGTATAAGCCTTAGATTTCTAACCTTGTTCATATCCAATCCTTTTTTAGTTGGTATTAGGCTTCAATTTTATGGGGAATACACTTTTCCCTAAAGCATGATTGAACTTGGATTTTGGAGGGGCTGTTATCCTTGGATTTTCGAACAAATTGATCTGACTCGACTAGACCCATTTAAATGAGTATTAGCCTTAGATTTCTAACTTTTTTCGTATCCAAGCCCTTTTTATTTGGGATAATACACTTTTCCTCTAAACATGATTGAACTTGGTTTTTCGAGGGGGTGTTACCCTTGGATTTTTGGACAAATTTATGTTGACTTGACTATCCTCGTTTAAATGGGTATCAGCCTTATATTTCTAGCCTTGTTAATATCCAAGCCTTTTTAGGTGGTATTAGACTTCAATTTTATGGGTAATAGACTTTTCCCCCAAGAAAGATAGAACTTGGTTTTTGGGTGGTTGTTAGCCTTTCATTTTCGGACAAATTGATCCTGACTCGACTAGCCTCATTTAAATGGGTATAAGCCTTATATTTGTATCATTGTTTGTCTTTTCGTATCCAATCCCTTTTTAGTATGTATTAGACTTTAATTTTTTGGGAAATACACTTTTCCCCCAACCATGATTGAACTTGGTTTTTGGATGGGGTCTTAGCCTTGGATTTTCGGACAAATTGATCCTGACTCGACTAGCCCCATTTAAAAGGGTATAAGCCTTATATTTCTAACCTTGTTCATATTCAAGCTCTTTTTAGTTGGTATTACTCTGTAATTTTATGGGTAATAGACTTTTCCCCCAAGCATGATTTAACTTGGTTTTTGGGTGGGTGTTAGCCTTTGATTTTCAGACAAATTTATCCTGACTCGACTAGCCCCATTTAAATGGGTATAAGCCTTATATTTGTATCTTTGTTTGTCTTTTCATATGTGAGCCCTTTTTAGTATGTATTAGACTTCAATTTTTTGGGATAATACATTTTTCCCCTAAACATGATTGAACTTGGTTTTTGGAGGGGGTGTTAGCCTTGGATTTTTGGACAAATTGATCTTGACTCCACTAGCCCCATTTAAATGGGTATAAGCCTTAGATTTCTAACCTTGTTCATATCCAAGCCTTTTTTAGTTGGTATTAGGCTTCAATTTTATGGGTAATAGAGTTTTCCCCCAAGCATGATTCAACTTTGTTTTTTGTTGGGTGTTAGCCTTGGATTTTCAGACAAATTGATGGTGACTCGAATAGCTCCATTTAAATGGGTATAAGCCTTATATTTGTAGCCTTGTTTGTCTTTTCATATATAAGCCCTTTTTAGTATGTATTAGACTTTAATTTTTTGGGATAATACACTTTTCCCTCAAACATGGTTAAACTTGGTTTTTGGAAGGGGTGTTAGCTTTGGATTTTCAGACAAATTGATCCTGACTCGACTAGCCCCATTTATATGGGTATAAGCCTTAGATTTCTAATCTTGTTCATATTCAAGCTCTTTTTAGTTAGTATTAGACTTTAATTTTATAGGTAATATAGTTTTCCTCCAAGCATGATTCAACTTGGTTTTTTGTTGAGTGTTAGCTTTGGATTTTCGGACAAATTGATCTTGACTCGACTAACCCCATTTAAATGGATATAAGCTTTATATTCATGTCTTCTCTGTTCCCCTTGCAGTAGCTACACGATAGAAAAGGGATGGTTGTTATTTACTAATGAGAGATGATGAAAATTCTTGGGAAGCTTCAGTAGTTCAGTTAGCATCACAACACACAAAGTACAATATAGACATGACAACGCTGAAAATTCTAACCTGAACAGCAAGAAGTTTGATTAAACATAAAATCCATCTTTTATAACTAAACTAACTAAATGTGGCAGCATTTGCTTAAATTTAACTCACTGTTCTATCATAAGATCCACTAACAAATTCCCGACCCGTTGGTGAGAAATCAATATCCATCCTTAAAATGAATAGTTGGTGTTAACACCAGTTATCTTACACTGCAGAAACATGTCTTTGGCACATGGCTTCAAATTTCGCATCATAGCATACATCTATCCTGAAGCATTATGCAATGTAACTAGTAAGCGTCAAACACATCAGGTTTAATCAAATTATCATACTGCAGTTTAAAATCATGGTCTTTTCGTGCAACGACAATGCTTTAAATGTAAGTTTTAAGGAATGCATCAGCTCATGTGCTTACTACAGCTGTGAAGTTCATGGGCTCCATCGGGTTCCAGGAAATACAATTCGCTTTTGTCTGCAGCAAGAAAAAAGACAGCTTAAACAATGTCAATATAACATTGTCTATTCAAGAGAAACACTTGTTGATTTAAAAATTAAACTCGATAAATTAAAAATTTCAGCAAACCTTTTTGTCACAAAACAACCTCAATTTCAGACCTATTTTCATGTTTTCTTCTCATTAGATTGATTGATGGAGGCAGGGTGGTAGACCCAATCAACTCCACAATTTCTCCTCCTTCGTGAGCTGACAGACGACATGACGTTTAGAAAGCTATGTTCTGGTGCTTTATGGGGGATTGACGTGCCGCCATGTCACCTTCCTCTTCAATGGTGGACTTTCCGGCCACTGATTGATGTCAGAACACCAATAATTATAAAAATAATATATTTTATAATTATTAATCATATTACTATTGATAGTTTCATTTTAAGTAATTTACTAAATCATCAGCATTCTTATTTTTGGACTCCCTCGTGATGCGTGTTCAAATTTAGATTATTGATATTACCGCTATAAAGTGGGCCATGAAACAGAGAATGAAAATCTATCCACGTCTACTCTTCTTACCACGCGTCGGACGTGTGTGGTCCACACGTGGCTGCGGTCGATTAGTTGCTGAATCTGTTTGTCTCGATACGAACCGGGACCGCAAAATTGAATGCTCGTCCACTTCTGTCTTTCTAACTAGTTCCTCTACGCGGCAATGCGCTCGCGTCAAGCTCACCGCCTATTTTTCTCGAAAGGAAATTCGTATTTAATTCAAAATAAATTATTTGTGTACATAGTAAATAAAATATAGTACTTCGCTACCACAATGTGATTAGACCCCACCGTATCAATCAGTAAAATCAAAGCAATCGAGAATCAATTCATGATAAATTAAAATTTCATTTATTTTTTAAAATAATATTATTTTAATTTTAAAAATAAAATAATACTGTTTAATTTTTTCATGGGTCAATTTATCTAACTCATAAATCAACTTAGTTCATAAATATTTGTTTTACCACTTGAAATAAATGTGCGTTACAATTATTATAAAAAAGACAAGAAAAGAAAGTATAGAGTGTCGTGAATTCTTGGATACGAGGATCCTCCTAGGTTTTCGACATCCTATAATATTTTGTTTTTGTTTTTTTAACTAATAAAATAGCATTAAACCCGTAAAATATGCCTTTAGAATAATTTTGAAATTGGTATGAAAATCATCATTCTTGGAAAAAAAAATTATTCTTCATGCAACCTCACAAAAATAATGATTAAATGCCAATTTCCTTTTTGACAATAATAGAAGTTTTATAATAAATAATAAATGGTTTTTAAATATCATCTCTGACCATACAAGTTCTAAACAACAAGTTTTTTTATTTATTATTATTACATTTTTCCTGTTTTTAGCAAGAAAAGTTAATTATTTTGTATTTGTTCAAATTTTGTTCTCTTTGAAGGGGTTTTTTTTTTAAGGTTGATTGGGTAACGTCAAATAGATGAGAGACCCAATTGAAATTTATTTTCTTTAGGGAATCAATCAAAAATGGGCTGATAGCTTGTAAGCAAATGTGTTATTTTCTCATTCGTTTAACCTAGGTAGATGGACAACTCAACAGAAAGATGTAAAATTTATTTGAGGCTATTAAAAAAAAGAATTATCGCAATTGGCAAGTAAATGAAAATATAATATTTATTTAAAATACAAATATATATTAAAAATACAAAAGGCAAATAAACGATATAAAAAATATATATTTAAAATAACAATTTTATAATAAACTTCTATCATTTGAAAATAGAAATGACAAAGTACATGTTTCTTTTATTTCAATTATCTTAATATTTTTTCCAAAATAGTTCAGTAATTAAATAATATCTTAGAAATTGATACATATAGGATCTGTCTGGAAGTGTTGTTGATTTTTTTTTAATATAAGTTTTATATAGAAATATATCAAAATAATATTTTTTTTAAAAAAATATTTTTGACATAAAAACATTTGAAAAACACACAAAAAATAATTCAAAAAAATAATATTTTAAAAAAACACTTAAAACATAGTGTTAAGCATGAACATGGTTATCAACTAGATTGGATTACTTGAAAAACTTTGGAAAGGATGTGCTCTAGTGATTAGACTCATATAAATCATATATAAAAGCAATATTACAAAAACTACCGGCTTAATTTCCTGGTAATTAGTTAATTAATGAACAAGGCTTGGCCTTTCTAGAACAAGACAGAAAGCAACACTCAGTTTAACTTCGTGAAGAAAGGAAGGGAGGTGAAAACTTAAGAAGAAGAGCTCGATCATGAGATGTATGTGCACATCTAACGCAGGAAATGTCGTCGAATTTAGGGCTATTTTTTGGAACAAGCTTCCACAGGATCTCTAGGGTTCAAGCAAATGTTGGTGGTATCTTTGGAACTCCTTGCTTCTGCAGCTCCACCAGCACGCTATCAGTAGCCGGAGCTTTCAGTCCAAGAGGCAGCGGCAGCCATGGCTTTGATAAAACATCTCCGATTACTGCATCTACACTCTCTTTTGACTGTTGCAAATTAAAACATGTTGCCATGATCAATTAGATGAACAAGTTGATTAACGTATATATGTTGAGAAGAAGAGGGAGAGTACTCACCGGTTGAAAGTCAACGAGAGGGCTGGGGCCTGACTGTCCGGGGGTTTGGAGGCCAATGCCGGGGTCTACTTTGTACATGGCAGAGGGTGGGATACCGGGGACAGGAGGTGCTGGAAATCTCTGCGATATATATGTAGTATATCCATAAGTGATCAGCTGCTTGTATCCATAACATATGTTGTATATGAATCCAAAGATGAAGATACAAACAGATTTAAAGAGTCCAAAAGACTAGCCAGGAATGATAATTGCTTACAGTTACCAGTGACTGTGGAAAGCAAGGTGTTCCTGGGGTTATTGCATTTGGAACCTACTCAAAAAAGTGATAGACAAGGCCAGATTAGAAAGAAGGCTATCCAATTAATTTTCGTTTTCTTTTGATTGATTGAATTGAAAGAAGAAGGGAGTAACTGGGGCTTACCCTTACGTGAGGGTGGTGGTGCCAATATGAAGGATCTGGTGGTGGTGGGTGCCATGTAGGCGGCGGCGGCAGGGGCCTCGGCGGTGAAGGTGAATGAGCTAGATGTTTAGGCCACATATGGGATTGGTCCATGGAAGGATGCCCCCATACATGTAACGGTCTAAAGTGGTGGTGCATGGGACGAGTTATGGGAGGGAACCCGATGGTGAGCGCATGCCACGCCCTAATGTCTCTCTTGCCACCTCCACCGGCTGCCGCGGCTCCATACATTTGCCGTCTTTGGCTCCAGCTTGCTGCCTCAGCCTCGCGCGCTTGCAAATGTTTCCGGTGTGATCGATATTTCTGCACAAATTAACTCCTTTAATCATGTATATCAAAATAAACCATCCAATACAATTTTTTATATATTCGTTAAATATTATAGTTTCAATTCAAGCCCATTTCCTTTGCCATAAACGGAGTATATGCCGCACCAAATTACGCAAAATCAAAGTAATTAATTATAAAGTGATTGAAGCAATCAAATTTTCTATCGGCTTGTTATGATTGAACATTTCTTATCTTGAAAGAGAACGCATCTCAAATTAAAGCAAGGAAGTCAAAATTTGCTAGCTAAATATAGGCATAAGCATGAGCATAACGAAGAAAAAGTAGTAGTTAGAGGCTTAGAGCAGAAGGAAGTTCTCAGTATGTACTTGAAGATGGCTAGCAATATTATGGCGAGTGAGACAGTCAATTCCCATAAGCTCTAAAATCCTCGAAGGCACTGCCTTGTCCACCCCTAGCTGCTCCACTGCTTGCACGAACCTCCTGTGCAGCTCTGGTGTCCAATCCACCTACACGCAGTGCAAGAAAATTACTCTCTCTTCATCATGATCATATCATAAAAAGAAAAAGAATATGAGAGCGCTCTTCTGATCCCATGGACAATTGATCAGTTTCCAATGATTCTCGTGATGACCATTTTGGCCCCATGAGAAGCTCGCATGGCCAGACAAAATCTAGAGCTAGCTTGATTATTTTTTGTTTCTTTTTAACGAATCGAAGAGACTCGAGAAAGGAAAAAACCGGGGATCGATTAAATAAAAGCTTCAGCCAAGTTACCTTCACCTTCTTCCTCCCTTGATTACTGTTGTTCTTGGCATGAGCTGATGATTTTCTTCCCTTTTCACCATATTTGTCAGGCAGTACCGGATTAACAACCACGGACTCGTCCCTCTCACTCAAAATTTTCGAGTCCAAACCTGAACCCGAAAACCTATCTTCCTCATCTTTTCTATCATGAATATTATCCTCCACTTTCTCATTTGATACCGGTGTGTTTACAATATCGAATTCCTCACCTCCGCTTCCACTAACAGAGAATTCAGCAAGGATTTCAGGATCCATCTCCAAATTTGGTAACACTTGTTCATCATCAATACTAACAAAAAGATCATCGAAATCGATGTTTTCGAGCAAGTTCCCATCGGAGAAGTCAGGGAACTCTCCATTGAAAATGGTAGAATAACTCTCCATTTGTTCCTGGCTCTCATCTTTGGCGGCTGCTGTGTTTCTCAAGGGTGATACAGCTAGCATTAATTCCAGATAAATAAGAACTCGATCAGAAATGACCCCCGAAACAAACTATATAGCAAGCACGCGCACACTATATAGATATCTCAAAAACCAAGATATACCATATATATGGTGCAACTATACGTACATAGACATATATTTAATTATTGCGTGGAAAAAAAGAATCAGAGGAGAGTTGCAACAGAAAATATTGATCGGAGAAATGGGATCGATCAGTTTTCTTTGTTTCACCGGTGGCTCGGAGGGAGATGAAGAGGAAGGAGGCAATGAGTATAGTGCTTGACGTGCTAGTTAATGTGGTATATTTGTCGCCCTTTCTTGCAGTGTAAGTGGAGAGAGATTGGATCTCAGCCACAACTTGCTCTGAGATCTCTGGACAATCGTTTGTTTTTATGTCGTTGTTTGTTTGAGCATGGTAGCATAATAACGTAATTTTTTTGCCTTTTTTCTGAAGACCTGTAAATCTGTGACGTGCTCGTGATGAGCAAGCTGCTCTATGAATGTCTTGTGAGAGAGAGAGAGGGTGTAACGTTGATGGCAACGTACATATATGGGGTGGTATTATTGGCAAGTAAAGGTGCTGCATGTGTGCCCTAATAAATGGTGTCGTGAAAAAGATGGGGATATATGGGGATTAGTGGACTAATTGACCATTGTAGACTTCAGCCTCATTGGATATTACCATGTAGACTGTGATGAGGTGGCATGCAGCGCTTTGGGGGCTCTTTACGTGTTCTTTCAGTGATTGTAGGCCAAGAGAAGATCTGATAGAAATTTCCACAAAACTTTTATATATAAATTGGGCATTGATAGGCTAGCGAGTTTTAATAAATACAAGGGGGAGTGAAAAATTGATTTGCCCTCAAACGCGTAGAACTGTATAATATTTTTTAAAAATATTTTTTATTTAAAAATACATTTTTAACATCAATATATTAAAATCATAAAAAAAAAAACATCACACTCATGGAGGAGTTTCCATCACATCACAACGACCCAAAAACCACGAGTATCTAAGTAATTATATAAAAATATATTTCAACAACATAAATCAACCTAATATATAGAGCGCAAATGCATAAAGAAGCTGTGGGAGGGTGGTTGTACAACTATTTTTTTAAAATTTGAATTTTTTTTATTTTAAATAAAAATTTTTGGTATTTTTAAATTATTTTGATATATTAATATCAAAATTAATTTTAAAAAAAAAATTGATATATTTTTAAATGAAAAATAATTTAAAAAACAACCCAACCCAAACAGCACAAAATACAATCTCCTAAACTGTTTTTTTTTTCTTTTTTTTTTTCTTTCGGGGGTTACAAGGAGAGGACAGCCGGGTGTCATTATCTATCACATGGCGTTTTTGGTGTCTCTTGTCACCATAGAATTTAGGCTGAGCAATCAATGTTGGATGGTGCCAGGTGTTCGATAAAACGTGTTGAGCCATGAGAAATCAAGAGCTGCCATCTTTGTTATGCTTTTGGCGAGGAGGAGAGCTGCCATCTTTGTGTGGTGTGACTTAACTGAAAGCTTGAATATACCATCCATGTCGATCGGATTGATTTTCTGAAACATATCTAGTTGATATCGTGCATTCATTTCTTTGTCATTTAGGCTTTGTTTAAAAACAAAATCAATGAAATACAAACATTAATTCTTGTGGCTGAAAGTCCAAAATCAAGTTTCCAAGTTTAAAAACATATCTAGATGTTGAATTTTTTTATGCGAGTAAATCTCACTCTCTAGATATGCTTTGTGGACCTAGAAAAACTAGTAAGACCTTGATTTATCGATCTATGAACATAATGAGAAAGAAGTGTTTTTACCTGCAAGGTCGTGGTTCGATGGTGTTGGGGGGCGTCTTCTTCCATTCGAACGTCAGTTGAAGTCCTAGTGGGAGTTGAACTGGAGGGCTCTCCCCACATATTCCTCTAGATCTTTCCTTGAGTGGTACATCTGTCATCTTTGTAGTGCTTTACATGCTTACTATGCTTGCAGGAAGTTCAGTGAACTCGAGGAATAATCGAGACACATGTAAGCTGGCTCGGACACCTGAATAACAAAAAAAAAAAAGGTGTTTCTGGTTAAACAAATATTACAAGTACTGGTACACTACATAGGACCAATACGCATAGTATATGTAGATAAATTGTATTAAACCCTAACAAAGTTTCATAAATAGTCTACATCGTGGGTCACGTTTTGAATTGGATAAGATCGTAGCATGAATTTTTGATTTCACAAATGTCTTTGACCTCTTCTTCGTGTCCAGATGTACAATCACTACCCGTGAAGCTCGCTAATCCTACACCTCACCACCTCCACAATAAATACCCAATAAGAATATGCCTCCACCGTCTTCAAGCAACGAGAAAGTCCAAGATGAAGCAAAAGAATCTTTGACAACGCAGTGAAAGTATGAAAATAACAGTTAAAATCAGGTTATCGATACCATTTCATTTGGTGTCCGGAATAATACGTGCCATTAAAAAAATTAAAACATGTTGTTTTTATTTCAGTTTTAATTCCAGTCCGTTTTGAAAATATCAGCTATGTACCTGTCAACATCTCGGTATCATTCTGAGTGTGCCGTTTTGACTTTAAAATCCTTGTTATTTTGATTAACTTGTGGTTTTATCTCTAATTTTAAGATTACGTTTGTTTGACTTTGTGTTTATATTGTATAATTTAAAGTTAATTTATCTTGAATTTTAATTATGTTTGTTAAATTAATACTTTATTTTTTTGTATATTTATAATTAATTATATATGAACAGTACAACTTCAAAACGACACGCCGAAATGCTTCGAAACCGAAATGTTCTGTATCAATAGAAAGACCAGAACAATATTGACAATCTTGATTAAAATAGTGTAAGATTATAAGCTTTTTAGACAAAGTTTCATGAGAATTATGATTCCAGTCACGATGAATTAATCTAAATAAATTTATAAGATTATAAATAAAAATAAAAATATTTTTTAAGAAAAGCCAATTGATATAATTTAAGGGGTATTTTGGTTCGAAAGGTGATTTGAAAAGAATAAATATAAATATATATATATATATATATAATAATAAAAAAAAAAGAGAACGACAGCAGGATCATAGCCATTCTCTACCTCAGGAAGATTTGCCGGGATTTGTTTTACCAAGTAACATGTACAATAAATACCCTATGGTATGCATCAACAAGAAAATGCCTTGGAAAGGCTTGAATAATTAAATAATCCGTAAAATAACAAGAAAATGACATTTTTTAAAGAAAAAAAAACAAGAGATTCCACAAATGGGCGATAGTGATGTACATTAGATAACGTCGAATTTTATTTTTGTCAGAAAGCTGAAGTGATTGCTCGCAAAAATAATTGAATTATTTGAAGAAAACAAGTGGCCACATTTATATGATATTCTCTAAAGTCGGTCGGTCCACGTCAATGTAATTTCACTCTCATTCTCCAGGAATTAATTTGTCACTATCATCATATAAAATGAATTGATTCTCAATAATTGTAATTTTATTGTTACCCTTTTTTCCTGGCGATTCAAGGCTTTCAGCCTTGACCCTTTCTTCTTCTGGATTATTATAACAAAACAAGATTAGTTATTTTAAAGTTTTTATTACCGTTTCCCCAGCCAAATACGTTTTTATTACGGTATTGCCATAAAATGGCCACCTGGAAAAGCAGAACTACCCAAACTGAATATTCAATAGTTGGACCATATCCATGGAGCAAATCGTCTAATTATGAACTTGGGATCGATGTATCTTGCCAATGTCAAAGTAAACTGTGCGTGGTTCAATCATGTTTATTAGCTAGATTGATACACCGGAGGGAGACTTAGATATATATATATATATATATAATCTGTCAGAATTTCTTTTTTATTTTTAAAAAGTATTAAATTAACTTTTAATAGACATATATGTTACAGGATGGGGTCCCAGAAATAACAATAATTGATGTAGCTTGTTGTAATTAGGAATCCAACTTTCGCTATCAACGTGTCTCTTTCCGATAGAGGTCCCCCACCTTTCTAAAAGAATCCAAAACCCTAGTCCTGTCTGATGTCCCCTTCCCTTCCCTTCCCATCCCTTCCCGGCCCGGCTAGTCAGTAAATTTTCCCTCCGTTCTGGTTTTCCCAGGCAGTAATTATGATACAGTTCAGAAGATTCTTTGTTTTCTTGATCCATGCAACTGCTTTGGTGTTCCACGACCTGTGATTGGTTCGAAGTTCGAACTTGGAAGCGCTGTCAGCTTATTACTTCCGCAACCGGACCAAGTTAATATCTTATGTGGTTGTTTTGTTTTTTGAATTGGAATAGAATATTTTGGTTTTGAAATGTTTTGACGTGATGTTTTGGTGTTGTACTGTTCATATATAATTATATATATATATAGAAAAAAATATTAATTTAACAAGCATAATTAAAAATTGAATTCTTTTTTATTTACAATATTTTGGTGTTTTTAAATTATTTTGATGTATAGATATCAAAAATAATTTTTAAAAAATAAAAAATAGATTTTGAACCCGGAACGGCACATCTGTAATGGAACAGGCTTTGCCATAATTAATCAATTTAACGATGAATTAAAACGGACAAAACAACGATTGTCTCGTTTTTGAACGGAACGGAATTAATAAGTCAGTTAATTTTTTTCTTTTGTTAAAATAATATTATTTTAAGATTTTTTTAATAAATAAATAAAAAAAAATTATGTCCATTCACAAACCTGTTTCAAGAATACTGTCCGATGAAAACGAAAGAAGAATAGCTATACAAAATTATCTCGATACACAAATACCTGTTATAGGATACCTTGGTGAAACATAACTCTTTTTTTAAAATAAAAAAATATTTTTTTTTATTTTAAATTAAATTGTTTTGGTATTTTAGATTATTTTATGTGATGATGTTAAAAATATTATTTTAATAAAATTTTAAATAAAAATCAATTTATAAAAATAAATTAAATGATAATTCCCAACAATTATTTTTTTTCGAATGGTACGGATTCTTACTGAAGTGTAAAAACAAATTGAACTCAGGATGGTAAGATCTGTAATTTATGTGAACAGTTTCGAACACAGAAGCATCTGTGGTACACTAGATGTCGGGTAATTGAATTGAATAAAATATTATTTTAGTGAAATCGGTTGAAATTATTAGAATTTCAGTTATACTTAAAGTCAACCAAATCAATATCAATAACTTTATTTATTTATTTATTGGTTTTTCCAAAAAAACAATAATAATTTAATAAAAACTCAACTGATAAATCGCAAGCTCAACTATACTTTTCCAAGTCGGTGTTTGGAGTGGCGACAGCCCTCGTGGCCAGTTATGTGGGGTATGTTCGTGTGTCTCTGTGCTGTGAAGGCATCGATGGACTATGAATATTGACAAGACATCTGACATATCTGCTATTGACATGTCCTTCATGGTATCCAATCAGACATTTATATCACTATTTATTACCTACAAAAAGTATTAAAATATATTTTAATATTTCCATTATTTTTTAAAATATTTTATGTGTTGAAATACATTCAAATAGTTTTTTATATTTTTTATTCTTGATATCAAATCATTAGAACAATAAATGTGTTCTAAATCCATATTTATTAAAAACATATTTTATGATTATTATATATTAATGCTAAGAATAAAATTCTATGTATTGCTTTGCTATTAAATTGTAAATGACTGTAATTATTATCACATCAATCATCAATTTATTTTCTTTGTACTACCATCATTTTGCTATTATTAACGCTAAATTGAATAGTTTATTTTTATTATAAAAAAACATATTTCTTACAACGCAAATAAGAGATGATTGTTAATGCACTATACAGAACATCTATGCTTTAATTAATTGATTAATTAATTAACTAAAGAAAATCAAGAGCATATACAATAAATTAATGAATCAACAAGTTTAATTACTCATAATGTCATACGTGTGATTGTTTTGCATTGACAGCTATAAATGGATATGATATTTTGAAGAACATGCAATCGGCTCCTTGTCATTATTCACTGAGATCTTTCGAATCCAAGAGTTCTGTGGTTGAGAGCATTTTGTCTGAACGTGAGATTTACGCGTGTGGACATTCGTCAAGCATGCATATACACACATACACGCTTGTGTGTATGTATACATGTATAAATACACGTATAATGTATGTATGTATGTATACAATGCCATACTTCTCGACTTGTCTTCTTGCTGGGATATGGGTGTCACTTTAATTTAGAGTTGTCCATGCAATTCTTTCCCTTCCGAGTTTCGAGTAGAAATTTATTTATTTTTATTTGTTACGGAATCGTTTTATGAGGTTAATATTAAAAATATTTTTTAAAATTAAAAAATGCATTGATTTAGTATATTTATATATATATATATAACTACTATTATCAAAAAGACCATCCAATAATTTCTTCTTCTTCATCTTCTTTTTGGTTTTTATTTATAAAGTTAGAATTCTCGTTAAATGAAAGCTCTAAATTCAAACTAAAAATTTAGATAAGTTATCTGTCACACCATTCTTTTAAATTCAAACTTTGAATTGTAAGAAGTTGGATTTATAAATGTTGATTAACACTGCCATAAAGATAGATTTAGATAATATATACATGGAATTAAATCATAATAAATGATTAAAATATAAAATTACTTCATGAAAAAATAAAATTTTATTTGTTTAACATGGCAGGATGATGCCTTCGTACAACCAATACTAATGATATATAGGAATGGCACAAACAAATTACATAGAAAAAAATATATGGATCAATCTATAGATCATCAAGTTGTCTCCTATGAATATTTTCTTTTCAAAACAATATTATTTTACTATTAAAAAAATAATTGATGTTGACCCAAACATGTTTTGACAGAGTCAATTGGTTCACTATTCAACTCATCAAGTCAATCTTGTTTAGTGTGGTCAATGTTTTTTTGTTTGAATTGAAACCTAACATAACAAATCTAGATCGTTGCCCAACACCTACTACACAAAAACAACAAACCCAACCAATATCAACCAATTACCCAACACTCAGCACACACAAATCACAAAACTCAAGCAATTCCAACCCAATCAAACCAATTGTCCAGCACCCACCACACAAAAACAACAAATTCAACCAATACCAACTCAATTACCCATCACCTAGCACTCGAAATCATAAAATCCAAGCAATTCCAACTCAATCAAACCAATTGTCAAACACCCACTACACAAAAAACAACAAACTCAACCAATACAAACTCGGTTAAACCAATTACCCAGCACACCAAAATTACAAAAAAACAAGCAATTCCAACCCAATCAAACCAATTGCCCAACACCCATCACACAAAAATAACAAACCTAACCAATATCAACCCAATTAAACCAATTACCCAGCACCGAGCACACACAAATCATAAAACCCAAGCAATTCTAATCCAATTAAACCAATTGCCCAACACCTACCACACAAAACAACAAACCTAACCAATATCAACCCAATTAAACCAATTATCCAAAACTCAACACACATAAACCACAAAACTGAAAGAAAAGAAGCAAAACAAAAGCAAATAAATCGAAATAAAGTTGATCGACACATACAAACCATATCAAGCGAACCCAAAATCCATACAAAACAATGACAAAAAAAACCTTCGAGGCACCAACCGAACTTGCGAAGCTTGCCAGGAAAATCACCGCACGCTGGCACCAAACTAATTGAAAACAGGCTAGAAAACCCCATCTCCTCTTCCCGAACTGACCTGAGAAAAAAACAACCCTTCGGCTCGCCCCCTCTGCCCAAAAACACACCCAATACACACACAGTTTACACAAAACTTTAAAAACCAAATAAGCCCCCAGACCAAATAAAATCAAACAGATTCATTAAGGGTATAATAGTCTATGCAATGCAACAATCCACAGTGCATTACCTCACAGTCTAAAATGTCCGAACCAGTAAAACATCAACAACATATCAAGTGATATATATATATATATATATATATATATATATATATATATCACTTGATATTAAGTTAATCTTGAATTAAAGTACTATTTTTATTTTTGATTTGTTTTTCATAAGATTATTTTAGTCTCATAACTCGAGTCATGAATGAGGGTGGTTAATTGGGGTTGATTCAAGTAGTTTTTCATGTTATTTTTTTTTAAAAAATCTTATATATTAGGTTGATCTAGAATTGAGTTTCACAACTTGTTTCAAATTTTTTTATACAATTTTATGGTCTCATAACTCAAGTTTGACAAGTTCATTTAGTTTGACTCAACATATATTTCTAATTGAATTTTCTTTTCAATTTCATACAATAATTAATATTGGGTTCATTGATAATTGAGCTTAATAATTATTCTTTTTATTTGTCTTTTTTATATAGTTATCAAAATCTTATGACTTTAGTTTAAGATTGATATATTAACTTGAATTGATCCAAGTAAATCTGAGTCGATTGGAGTAAATCAATGTAAATCTAATATATTATAGTCTCAATATTTTTTTAAAAAAAATATAATATTAATATTTTTAATTGTTTTAAAGCTAGTAAGACAACTGCATCACACCATACAATCTCTACCTATCCTTTTTTTTTTCCAGCTAGAAAACATATCAATAACAATTGATTTTTGTTTTACATTCATCAAAAAATTTCATCCAGCCCACGTTGGATCACGAGTCATTAATTATATAGGCTATAAGCAAACCATCTCACGAGGATTCATGAAAATTCTACTTCTTTTTTTTTTTTTATATATTCTTAATATTTTTTACTTATTAAAAGAACATTTTTTTTAGATTATAGTACAGGTTAACCTGTTGATTATCCGATCCACGAGCCGAACACGAGGTCGATTCTCACAGCTATATTTAAACCTATAACCTTACTCGGATGAGAATTCATTTTCAGAAAATATTGTTCAGGTTTCATTTTGAAAACGACAGACAGAGTCCTCCAACCCTAGTTGCAAAGGGAGTGGTGAACAGGAAGAAACTACAATGAAGATCCCGTAAACACAATGCCCAGAATACCCCTCACATCACGAACCTAAAAACCATAACCAAGGCGAAATATAACAATTCCACGCATGGTAATTCAGTCAATGTACGAAAACCACCCGGGAAGGTAGTTATATTCCAGGAGTTCCGCTTTCTCAGTAGGTTCAGGCATCTCTTCATAGTCACTTCGAAACTGAAACACATATCGCGTATAACTGCTCCCTGTTGGACGATCTACGTGAATTGGAATTCAAGAACACGAGAGAAAGACAATGGGAGATAGCAAGCCATTAGGGTTTTTGTTAGGACTTCCCTTTGCATTGCTTGCGCTAGTTTTGTCCATTGGTGGAGCAGTAATATGGCTCGTTGGGTGAGCCCATTCATTTAATCTTCTTCTTTCTTCTTTCTTGATTGCGATTTCAAGAACTTGATTCCATTCCTGTTCATGAACCCTACGTGTTTGCACTCTGTCAGGAAAAATATAATGTGTTGGTGTTAATTTTCTGGAAAAAAAAGCAGGTGGTTTTGACTTAAGATTGATTTGAAGAAAACCCAGATGATAATATCTTTTTTTATGGTAATTAATTTTCATTTTCGTGTGTGCGATTGACATTTTTTTGATGGAATGTAGGACAATATTGAGTTGCCTGTGCCCATGTTGTGTATGCTGTGCAGCTCTGGCCAATTTTGCAGTGGATATTGTGAAGCTTCCTGTTAGGATACTGAGATGGTTCATCGATGAAATCCCTTGTTAATGCTTCTGCTGCTGCTGCTGATCTCTGTTTTCTCTGTTTGCTAATTGCATTTTCCCTCCTCCATAAGAACTTTTTGTAATCTTTTTTAATGCCCAGATCAACTCTGTAATTCCTCTAACTGTCTGCTATCCTGTTTATGATCATTTCGAACGTTGGAATTTAATACTTTACAGATAAATAATGATAAGAAAACCTCTTGTAATTCAAGATTTCATTCTTACTGATGTGGGTTTACTGGGTTTCTCCCCCCTGAATTATTTGATTTGTGGTTCATTGAAGCTTATACTCTCATTTTAGTGAGAAAAAAGATGTTTTCTTTATTGAGAAATGAAGAGTGGTGGATGCTTTTTGTTATCCAGAGCACGACAACTTGCATAATCATATGGTTTTCAAAGTGCTATGATCATGTTATAACAACTAATTTGATGTGTTATCTTAAATTAATCACCGAGTTGCCTATTTTTTGTACCATGATTTGACAATTAACATGTAGAAGGGCAAGTTGAGTTTTATTTATTATTTACTCTACAATATCTCTTTCAAAGGAAGAAAATGTAATGGAGCAATAAAAAGAGGGTGGACAGCTAAACACATTATTTACAATATAAAATATAAACATATTATTCACTAAAAAGATTTACCAGGCAATTTTGATTTAAAAGAAAAATAGTTAAAATTATTTAATTCAATCTAATTCCATAGATATTTTTTATATAATAATTATTAATAAAATTCAGATTATACATAAAATTTAATTTAATTTAATTTAATTTAATTTAATTTCACATCTAATTTGATTTTCAAGAAATTATAAAAAAATCAACACATCCAGTGACACTATATTTTAAAACACTCTTTGAGTCTTAGAGTGTATATTAAAAGAGTTTTAGAGTGCGTTTGATATTAAATTTTAAAAATATTTTTAAAAAAAATAAAAAAATATATTTTTATTTTAAATTAAAATTTTCAATTATTTTTAAATTCATCTTATAATATCAAAATTAATTTTTAAAAATAAAATATTTTAATTTAATATATTTCTAAAAAATATACTTTTAAAAACAATATTGATCGATTTCTTAAACAATCACTTAAAATAGAATAGGGTGGTTGTTTCTGGAACATTCTCCATGTTTCTCGAATAATCAAAACCAAAAAAGAAAGAAGCAATTTCTGCTCTTGCTTGAATTAGAGAAACAAGGATAAGCAAAGTGAAGAAGAGAAAGAGAGGAGGCAGCAGTAACACCATGGGAGTGGATTACTACAAGATATTACAAGTCGATAAGACTGCTACAGATGATGATTTGAAAAAAGCTTATAGGAAATTAGCCATGAAGTGGCATCCTGATAAGAACCCAAATAACAAAAAAGATGCTGAAGCAAAGTTCAAGCAAATTTCTGAAGCTTATGAGGTATGTACCTGCCTACCTTTAACTGTTCAAGGCTAGATTTTGTGATCTGGGTTTGTTGTTAAATTGGATTATCTTGCTGAAATATGTGAACTTTGATTAATTTATCGAAAAATGTTTTCCTTAATGGGATTTCATATTTAAAACTCTTGGATTTGTAGTTTGTTGTGTTTTTATTACTGTTATCTCGAGGAATTATCTGTTTCATATTAGAAAATATTTGAATTTGATGGCTTTCATTCATGTTGGATTAAATAAAGTTTCTATCTTTATTGGGATTTCATGGTTAAATTTCTGGGATTTCTAGTTTATTGTGATTGTTATATTATCATTATAATTATCTGGTTCTTATAAGTCAACAACACCAAAGTTTCAATCTTTGATGGCGTTTATGAGCATAGAAACTTTGGAGTCTTAGCTGGGATTCTCAGTCATTGATGTCATGGGGAATTCTCTGTAAAATTGGAATTATTAGTGAAGATTGGTTATTTGATTGATTTTGTATTGAAATTCAGTGTTTTTTATGCAGGTCCTCAGTGATATACAAAAAAGAGCAGTATATGACCAATATGGTGAAGAGGGTCTAAAGGGGCAGGTACCACCACCTGGTGCTGGTCCTGGTCCTGGTCCTGGTGGAGCTTCATTCTTCTCCACAGGAGATGGGCCTGCAACATTTTGGTTCAATCCCCGCAACGCTGATGATGTTTTTGCAGATTTTTTTGGGTTTTCAGGTCCATTTGGAGGGATGGGAGGTGGCAATGGAGGCATGAGAGGGACAAGGTTCCCAAATGGGATGCTTGGTGATAATATCTTTAGTTCTTTTGGTGAAGGAGGTGGAGGGTCAATGCATCAAAGTGCTCCTAGGAAATCTCCTCCAATTGAGAAAAGGCTGCTCTGTAGTCTTGAGGAGCTTTACAAGGGGGCTACCAAAAGAATGAAGATATCTAGGGACATTGTTGATTCAAGTGGGTAAGTTTATATCTCCTTACATTAATTAAATTGCTCTAGGTTTGTTTCTGAAGTATGGTTCCCTTTAGTTTCTGTGAAATTCTGCTAGGGGTTTCTGCCTATCAAATTGAGCATCAAGTTCTTCTCTTTTGATTTTCCACATGTAATGGCCTGATGGAGGTGCTGGCTAGATCATAGAATAAATGCATGTGTGTTTTCGTGGATTTTACTTGCTGTCCATGCTCATAACACAAGAATTTTGAATCTCTGCTGTTAGCGAATCATGATATTAGTTGCCATATCAATTCACAATCTAGTAAAATCCTTGGAGCGTTTTTGATGATGATTTTTATGCGTAGAGCATTAGTTGCTAGATCATTTCACTAAACTTGCACTTTTCTTCTTGTGCAGCAAGACCATACAAGTGGAGGAGATTCTAACCATTGACATAAAGCCAGGTTGGAAGAAAGGCACAAAGATCACCTTCCCTGAGAAAGGGAATGAGCAGCTGAATACAATACCAGCCGATCTAGTATTCATTGTTGATGAAAAACCTCATCCCGTGTTAACTCGTGATGGAAACGACTTGGTTGTCACACAGAAGATTTCCTTAGCTGAAGCCTTGACAGGTTACACTGTCCATCTCACCACCTTAGATGGGAGGAATTTGACCATTCCTATCAACACCATGATTCATCCAAACTATGAGGAGGTTGTCCCAAGGGAAGGGATGCCAGTCCAAAAGGACCCAACAAGGAGAGGAAATTTGAAGATCAAGTTCAACATCAAGTTTCCAACAAGGTTAACTTCAGAGCAGAAGGCAGGAATAAAAAACCTCTTGGGCTGAGAACATCAATGCCAATATTTAATACACGACACATGTCCACATAAATGGAGCAGTTTTGTAAATACAAATTACATAGGACGTGGTATTTGGATCGGTTCTTTTCGATAAATAGCTCCCTAGTTTCTGTTTTAGAGCAAGCATGCCATCATCGATGTGCTTGAACTTGTACTGAAGTACTTGCCAGTTACAATTTCAATTAAAATAAGCTCTTGTTGATTTGTTGTGCATCCCTGTTTTCTTTCTCTTTAGTTCTGAACAGCTGCCATCAAATTTATGCAAAGAAGGTGAATATGAGAGGATTCCTGCATGAAGAAGACATGATTAAGGTCAGCTGTGCTAACCCTACTGTTTACTTTATATCATTTTTCGAGAACAATTGAAAAGCATCCCGTTCTATAATATTAATCACAGAAACTGTTTGATGTTGTGATATTTTTTATTTAACTACATAGAAAAACAGTTTAGCTGGTCAAATAATTTCTAATTTTCATACTGGATCTCATGTTTCAAATCTTAGTTTTATAACTTGTTTTTATTTATAAAGATTTGTTTTTCTTTAGTTTTAATTAAATGTGTATGTGTATATTTTTTAAAAAACTACAGCAAAAAATTATTTCTGTAAACCAAAAGGTAAAGAAAAACCAAAAAAGTAAAGAACATTAATATTCCTGACATTCACTTATCTTAGATTTGGCACCTATACTCTTCCCATACACCAAAAAAGTGGTTGTAAGAACAGATGAGTCTTGGCTGGAAAGAATTTGTTCTCTTTTCTTTTCAAAAAAGTGGTTGTAAGAACAGATGAGTCTTGGCTGAAAGAATTTGTTCTTTTTTTTTTTTTATATCAGGGTTCAAGTTTTACTATGCATGTCTATCATCCTCGCTGTGCCTTTCTTGCTCACTGGGCTTGCAGGATGTTCAGTTGGATCAATAATTAGTTGTAGTACACGTAAGCTGACACGAATATCCAAGTCATAAAAAAAAAATGGTTCTAAGAGTTTTATACCTAAATCTAAGATGAATTATTGATTCTGTGTTGTCATTCATGCACAAAATCTCAATGATTCTATGTGTTCACACCGATTGAATCACCAGTCTATACTAGTTTTTTTTTATCATGTTTGATCGGTTCAATTGGACAAGCCAATTATCTAGACCCGTTTAATGATCGGTTCAATTGGACAAGCAAAAAAAAAAGAAGGTTTGACACCTTAGAAAAGAAAAGAGCTTTGTGTAGTTTGATATTTTTATATGAGGTTTTTGTGTGATTAAGAGAGGTTTACAGGGTGTTTTGATATATATATAACATACAAATTACCCATTTCGGTAACATTAACTGTCACTCATGTACTGTTTTTCATCAAACATATGACATTTTACCATGTTTTTCAATACAAGATAATTATATACAGCCAACAATTATTTGTTAGTAAATAAAAATTGTATATTTGATTATAAGATGCTTGAATTTTTTATGATTTTTTTAAATTATTTTTTTTAGTATTTTTAGATATATTGATGTAGAGATATCAAAAATATTTAAATATATATATATTATTTTGATATATTTCAAAATAAAAAATCACTTTAAAAAAAATTCAATCACACTATTAAACATACCAACTTTGTTTTAGAAGTTTGCAAGATGAATTATATATTTTTTATTTTTAAATTATTTTGATAAAATACTATTAAAAATAAATATCAAAAAATAAAAATAAATATTTTTTTTCAGTAAAAAGCATTGCTTAAAGCAAAAAGATTTTGCTACTTTTTTTTTTGAACAACTTAAGCAAGAAGGTCTTTTATTTCCAAGCCAATCACTGTCCTTCATTTTTTCCACAACATAAAATATGCAACCCACGCAGGACGATCACTTTTGCTATAAGTAGAGCAGTTGCAGTCCACAGAGGTCGAACAGCTCTCTCATCCAACTTCTATCAACAACATGACTAGTCGGAGTAGCGCATCAGCTGATGATATCTTTGCTAAATTTTTCGGCACAAATCAAAACAGGAGAGTAGCAGGGCTCTCCGGTGACATATTACACGGCGATGGCGATGGTATCTCTAGAATTTTTGAAAGAAGTGTGGACGTTAATGCTGCAGGAAAAGATCCTCCAATTAAGCACACCCTGCCTTGTAGTCTTGAAGAGCTTTATCAAGGGGCTACCAAGAGGGTCAAAATAACTAGACAAGTGACTGATCGAACCGGGTAAGTGTCCTAAACATCACTGTTTTGGTCATGTTTCATGGTCAACTGGCCCTGCTTCATGGTCCTGTAGTTTTGATCAAACATGTTGACTCTGGTCAACTGGTCCTGGGCTTGATTGTCGAAGATTTGTGTGAGATAGCGATTATCATTTATCATTTTACGGTCTTCTGAAAGGCCGAAGAGATTTATTAATGATGTTTCTTGTGCTCTTTATATGTTTTTTTGTGGGATCGAGCGCAGCTTGACCAGGAAAATAGAGGAGATTCTAACCATTGAAACGAAGCCTGGTTGGAAGAAAGGCACGAAGATCACTTTCGAAGAGAAAGGGAACAAACGGCCGAATGTAACACCCGCTGATGTTGTCTTCACCGTCGATGAAAAACCCCACTCCGAGTTTACTCGTGATGGAAATGACTTGATCGTCACTCGGAGGATTTCCATAACTGAAGCCTTTACAGGCTACACTGTCCATCTCACAACCTTGGACGGCAGGAGTTTGACCCTTCCGATCAACGATGTGATACATCCCAACTATCAGAGGGTTGTCCATAATGAAGGGATGCCGATCCTCCGCGATCGAACAAAGAGAGGGATTCTGAAAATCAAGTTCGATGTCAGGTTCCCGGCAAGTGTTAATGCAGAGCAGAAGGCTGGAATCAGGAGAATCTTTGGTGCTTGAGATCTCTATATCAGCACGCGAGACATATCCTCTGTGAAGGAAGCCCTAGTATTGGTTGTATTAGTATTTCATCATTTCAGACTCTTAAGTTGTGTTATATATGTGTAGGAGGTGAGCCATCTTTCTGAGATGTTTAATGGAGGTTTGGCCAACTTCTTGAGAGTGGTTTCGATGAAAACTGCTTTGCTTTGATTGGTGTTGAATCCTTTCTTTCTTGACAGCAAGAGGTCTGGCTCGTCGGAAAATTTCCTGCCGGCCAGATCCTGAAACATCATTCACTGGAAATCTAAATTAACATGCACAACACATAACATGTACCTTAGATCGAGCTGAATTTAGTAACTTTGCACAGGAATACAACAAAAGGCAACCCAACGATCAAACTAGAAACAAATATTAAAAGTTTAAGGATGGATGTAGCAAGGAAAGACAAAGCAAGGGACAATAAAGAATAGAAGCACAAGATTAGCATTAACCCGTCTCCTAAATACCACAAATCCCCAAATATTACTACTCAACCTCCACCATCATCACATCGCCATAATAAAATATAATAATAATAAATAAATAAAACAGAACAAAAGCGAGCGAGCAAAGCATCCCAAAAAGTTTTTGAAGTAGGAAAACAAGATAAGCAAACTAGCAAAGTGAAGAGAGGAGGAGAGGAAGAGGCAGCAACGCCATGGGAGTGGATTACTACAAGGTATTGCAAGTTGATAAGACCGCAAAAGATGATGATTTGAAGAAAGCTTATAGGAAATTAGCCATGAAATGGCATCCTGATAAGAACCCAAATAACAAAAAAGAAGCTGAGGCTCAGTTCAAGCAAATCTCTGAAGCCTATGATGTATGTACCTACCCTTTATGCCAAATGCTTAATGATTAGATTTCGTGATATGGGTTTGTTTTAAAATTGAATAACCTTTCTGAGATTAGTGGGCTTTGATTGCTCTATTTCTTGCTTAGATGTGTGTATGCATGACATTATATAATCTGTGATCCGGTTTATGTTAAATTTGATAATCGTGCTGAAATTTGTGGATTTTGATTATTTTGGCTAATGTTTAGATTAAAATGGAAAAAAAAAAGTCTTTTATTGGATTATTGTGATATTTTTCCCCTGTATCGAGTTCTCACCTTAGCGTGTTGTTTCAGGATTATCTGTGTATTGTAAGTCACAACTTCAAAGTTTAAATCTTTAATGACATTAATCATCATAAAAACTTGTGGGTTCTGTGTATTGGATCTGTAGACTACCCGATTATAAGCAACTCCAAGGATGCATGATTTCTCTGAAATTTGTGGAGTTTGATTGTTTTTGTTCATGATTATATAAAAATGTCTGCATCTTTACTGTGATCTCGTGCTTAAACTTCTGGGATTTGAAGTTCTGTTGTGCTTGTTTTTAGTTATCATGAGGAATTAACTGTTTCTTGTAAAATAAAAAGTCGAGAGTTTGAGTCTTTAAAGGCGCAAGGAATTGTCTGCAATGCAGTTCTTGACTGGTCAAGATCGAAATTCATTGTAAGGATTTATTGTTTGATTGTTGTTTTGAAACTTAATGTTTTATCATCCAGGTTCTTAGTGACTCACAGAAAAGAGCGGTATATGACCAATATGGTGAAGAGGGTTTAAAGGGTCAAGTACCACCACCTGGTGCTGGTGGAGCTTCATTCTTTTCTGCTGGAGATGGCTCCACATCATATAGGTTCAATCCCCGAAATGCAGATGACATTTTTGCTGAATTTTTCGGGTTTTCAAGTCCTTTTGGTGGGATGGGAGGTGGTGGTGGAGGCATGAGAGGGGCAAGGTTCCCAGGTGGAATGTTTGGTGATGATATCTTTAATTCTTATGGTGAAAGTGGAGGGTCAATGCATCAAAGTGTTCCTAGAAAAGCTCCACCAATTGAGAATAAGCTGCGTTGTAG
Organism: Salix exigua; assembly: GCA_032356905.1. NCBI lineage: Eukaryota > Viridiplantae > Streptophyta > Magnoliopsida > Malpighiales > Salicaceae > Salix > Salix exigua. Next base: position 4,074,235 of record CM063594.1, on the reverse strand, counting down.
TCTTGAAGAGCTTTACAAGGGAGCAAGCAGGAGAATGAAGATATCTAGGGAGACTTTTGATGCTAGTGGGTGGGTATTAAGAATTGCCTTTTATGTTAATTACCTTTTCTCCTTAGTTTGCATCTGAAGTGTGGTTCCTTTCAGTTTGAATTTCTTAGGGACTTCTATTTATTTATTTTTTGTCAAATTGAGCATCAGCTTGCCATTTTGTTTTCAACAATTCATTGCCTAATGGGATTTACTTGATAGATTAAGAATCAAGTGCATTTTATTTTCTGAGATATCACTTGCTTCCTTTGCTTGTAGCATAATAAATGTTCTTTTAATGTTGCCAGAGATCTGTGGGATTAGCTGGCAGACCATTTTGCAATCTAGTGAAAGCCTTTGAAGCTTTTTCAATGATGTTTTTTGTTTAGAGCTCTACTAGTTGCTTGCTTGTTCATTTCACTGAACTTGTACTTTTCTTCTCTTGCAGCAAGCTCGTGCCAGTGGAGGAGATTCTAACCATTGACATAAAGCCAGGTTGGAAGAAAGGCACCAAGATCACCTTCCCTGAGAAAGGGAATGAACAGCAACATGTTATACCAGCAGATCTAGTCTTCATTATTGATGAAAAACCCCACCCCGTGTTCAGTCGCGATGGTAATGACTTGATCATCACACAGAAGATATCCTTGTGTGAAGCCCTGACAGGTTACACTGTCCATCTCACAACCTTAGATGGAAGGAATTTGACTATTCCCATCAACACCGTGATTCATCCAAACTATGAGGAGGTTGTTCCAAAGGAGGGGATGCCAATCCCAAAAGACCCTACAAAGAGAGGGAATTTGAGAATCAAGTTCAGCATCAAGTTTCCAACAAGGCTAACTTCAGAGCAGAAGGCAGGAATGAAATCTCTCATGGGACATTGAGATCAGTATTAGAAAGTGATGCCCCTCCACAGAAATGGAACGCTTTTTGTTAATAGGCATTTTAGGAATTACTGAACAGAATGTAGCATTTGGATTGTCATTTCTTGACACACATGACTCGTTATTTTTGCCTTCTCTTTTTCGCTCAATTAAGTATTTCTTTTATGGCAAAACTTCCACTGAATTCTGCAAAACACTTGGTGCATTATATAAGTTTGTAATTGAGCTATTGAATTCGGTAATGTAATCACAGAAAGTGATAATGTAAGTCGCCAAATGTGATGCTGACTATATAATGGAATAGGAATTCGGTGACAAAATTACTGAATTGCACAATACAATGAGCTCTTATGCAGAATTCAGAGAAAATTTTGTAAACAGCAAGGAAAGGCATTACAGAAGCAGCTGCGGTCAATGTCAAGGGCCTTAAATGGCAAGGGTGTATTGAACTTCTTGATTACAGTAATAAAAACTTGGCACCAGTTTTTTGGTGGTGAATCCTTCTCTTCTTTTCAACTTTCTGCAGAGATGATGAATGGGACTGAATTACTAAAAGAATAAGACATGGTTAGTAGATGATGAAGGTTGCAAGTGTATGAAGCTACCTGGCAATGGAATGGTTAATCCTGCTAAGAATCCCAATGGCACGGGAAAGGCTAATGCCAATGGCTATAAAATGAATTTATATCAACACATCAAAATTATATAAAATTACTAAAAATAATAATTTAAAGCAATAAATAAATAAATAAATGGTGTAAACAAACACACTCTTGATATTTTTTTAGCCTTTACGTCTCTAAACCTTTCCAAAATACTAACATGATCCGTAACCGGCACAAACGAGATGTATTTTCCAATTAAAATCCTGATATGTAATAATAATAATAATAATAATAATAATAATAATAATAATAATAATAATAATAAATTGAATTATAATAATAGTAAATTAAAAATAAACTAATTAAAAGATTACGTGGAATTAATCAAATACCTGAAAATATGATTTCATTTATTATTATCATTAATATCTTTTCCTTTTTTAAAATATTTCCGGGTATAATATGTCACACAAAGCCCTATTCACAAAGCATGTCACTCTCTCTTTTAAATAACAACACTGAAAAACTATGGTCGTTACTACTATGAAACCTGTTCAGCATGGTTTGGATGAACCTCAAGAAAAAGTTCATCGTATAAGAATTACTCTTTCTTCAAAAACATCAAGAATATTGAAATGGTTGCTTTTACTTTGTTTTTTTAATTTATCAACTAGTTTTTTTTTTCTGGTTAATATATATAATATGAGTTGATCTTGTCCGTGGTACTAATGATTAGAGCTTGAGAGTTAAGACAACTATTAAGATACTGATCAAAATTCTTCATTCAAAAAGCTGAAGGTATTGATTTAAAATCTAGATTTATTAATTACTTATATACTTTCAATGTTCTCTTAGATTTATTTTTGAGGATTCTCTTTTGATTATTACGTCTCAATGAATTTGAAAATTTGTTTTTGTGTAATGGATTGATCTTCATGGTCTCAATGTGCGTACATATATGTTGAATCAACAAACACTTGGGATAAGTGTGAGCTCCGTATACACAAGCGAGTAATTGACGAGCACTTGAAATTTCTTTTCAACTCTGCTGATATGATAAAATTACTTCCATCACCATGAACTGGTGTGGAGGTTTAGGGAACAATTGCAGATTGATGAAGTCTTTTTTTTCTATGATTATTGCAATGAAAATGTTTTAAGAACAGTTTTAGTTTGGTATTTTGAATTTGAATTCTCTGTTTTGAATTGTTTTGCTGGAGTAACTATGCAATGAATCTTAAAATTTCATTTTTTTGTTGATTTTTTTTTTATTACGATGATAATGTTAAAGTTTGTATTGAACTTTTATAGCAAATGTTCTAAACTTGGAGGAAAATTTCTTAGACCAATGAACAAATCATTGATATTTTGATTTCCAGTACAGTGATGGTGTTTTGAGCTATGCACAGTTACTGCTTCCCCTATAATTACATGAAATTCAATTAAAATGTGCAGCAGATTTCAGTAAAGAATACAAATCAAGGAATTGACTATTTCTCCTGCATCAGCAATATTCTACACTTTAAAGGTTATTTCTCTAGTCACTGAAATCTGAAGATGGAGATTCGGTACCATGTTGGTCCCCATTTTGTCCTCCATCCCTGATTCCATCCTCATCGGAGTCCCTGTTGATGTATTCCTCAACATCCAAGTTCCCAAGCTCATCTTCATCTTCATTCATGGCATCATCATCGTCTTCTTCTTCATTGCTGTCAATATTATAATCACTTCCCTCCAGCAAGTCATCAGATTTGCCATTAAAACGACCTGCATAGTCTTCTTTTACCTGATCATCATATTCATCTCCTGATACGGGAACATTTTCATTTTCATCATTGTACCCGGATCTTTCAGAGCTGCTGGAATTTTTGGCCTCTTCCATGTGGAACCTTGTTTCATCAACATTCTGGGCATGCCTTCCCAAGTGTCTTGTAGACTGTTCATACATAGTTTCTTTGGGGATCTTTCTCCCAGGAATGATCTCAGCTGCTTTCTTGACTGCTTTTTGCCTACTTCTTATGCTGCGACGTCCACGTTTACGTCCTCCACGGCCACGAGGTTGCACTGTCCATGACAATACCTTGTCTAACCTATCACTACTTCTGGAAGCACTTTTCTTGCTGGATTCAGATCTGGAACCTATGATCTTTGTTTGTGATCTCCCACCACGAGTGCGACCTCGACCCCTGCCCCCAGTCCCTTGTTCACGGCCCAATCCAGCTAACCCAGCCCCTACATCAATCCAATCATCTTCTGGAAGTAACCCAGCTTGACGTGGGGTTTGAGTGGTTTCATTATCTGGGGTGTTCTTTACAACAGCATACTTTGATGGCAGCTTCTAAGAAAACGTATAGAAAAAGAGTCAGGAATATAATACTAGTGAAATAAGAGATTATGTTCTGGGCCAGCATAGGTGTAAGAGTTCATTGCATAAGAACAAACCTTCACAAAATCCAGTAGTTCCATCATTAACACCCTCTATAGGCTAAAAATGAAATATCATAATTACCACTTTCCTCTGAGCTTTTTACAACAAGGGATAATTAATAGTGGTTCTCTGCCCATCACTTGTGTGCCTTGTTTACATCTGAAACCAATTGACAACTATGTTGCTTCAAGAGAATTTAAGGTTGTATTTGGTTAGTGTTCCAGGATAGGACAGATGCAGAAAGGAGAGAAACATGTTTGGTTGGAGGGACAGAGATAGACATGAAATATCCCACACATGGTTTCTTCTGTCTCAAGACAGTAACCAAAGCTACTTAAAAGCTTCAGACCTACATCCCTTGCTTTTAGTATTAGGGTTACTATTCTCAGGTTTCTACTTCAAGATGCACATTTAATGACCAAGAGACAACTCATTGGAAGCATGGCTTCATGACATCAGTCTATAGCTAAAAAAGACATGCTCTTTTTTTCTTCTCAAATGACTAAACCTAATGAAACATGCAAATGGTTTTTGTTTATCATATCATCAAGCACAAAATTTCTGAAATGGTGTACTCACAATAAAATTCCCAGCGCTCCTGTCCTTCCGAGAATCCAGTTTATGATGCAGCATGTATGAGATGGATGCATCAAATTCAATGATCCTTAGAGCTACAGCAGCTGTTGTTTGTGGTAACCATGGAAGAACAGGAGCAGTTTCTGTATTGAAAGCATCATGAGCAGTACATCCTGATGGCTCAGATGAGCTCAAAAGTTCACTGCTTGTTTCATAATTTGAGGACAAATAATCCCTCTTCATGCCAACCTCCAACAGTGTCAGAATCTGAGGAAGAGAAATGTACATTTGCATGATAAGTTCTCCAAATTATATTTAACTAGACTAGAAAACGAGAAAAGAAGCAAGTAGCTCAGTATAAAATTTTGTCAAAAATGACAAAAAAACGTATAAGTAAAAAATCACCAAGTAAATGTAGTGGTGTAGCATTACATGTTAATGGAAGTAGATTAGAAATGCTCTAAGCGCAATAAACACTGGTTTCGGTATGTCTACAGATAATGAATCAACATTCAAATTTCACCCTCATTTTGATGTTACATAGAGACCTTATCCAACAAATTGATACCAATATTGCAGGCATTTATTCTTGCTGTGAATATTTATGGACCACACCGTTATACACATCGTTTGACACCATTTTTTTTAGGAAAAACAAGGGGGGGGGGGGGGATGAAGTTCCTTTATTGACTATTGGCCAGTTGCACTTATTTCAACATGAAAACATAATCATCATCATAGGATATGTAAGTATCATCTCAAATGCCACGCAGTAGTTCCAATATCCTAGGTTCATGTCTTCATGATCCAGGTACACAGGAGAGCACAAAAATTCATGCCAAAAACAAGTATCATCTCAAATGCTAAGCAGTAGTTCCAATATCCTAGGTTCATATCTATATAATCCAAGTAGACAGGAGAACACAAAAATTCATGCCACAAACAAGGCCAAACATAAACCTGAAGTAAGTCGTCAACACATGATGAGGACTGCAGCTTCATACCCCAAGATTTCCGGTGGCCATTGGTCCAAAAAGGTTGGAGAGCTTCTGGCAGAACAGAAACCTGCCAACCCAAAGCACACAAAATTTAAGAAAGCAATAATAAAGATGTAACATAGCCATAGTTTTAAATTGTGGGTTTCAATCACGATAGCATTAGAAATCACGGATCACCACCAACAGTACTACAGCACTGAATAACTATAATGAGGTACTCTGATTCTGTAAATAATGGCTGTTATTTAAACTGTGGACTTTCTTGCCATACTTTGAGTCATTATACTGATAGGTGGCAAGGAGGATGTATAATTCAAACCATGACTTTGAGGGCACTTGCCTCTATCAAAGCTAGTAGCAATTTTAACAATCTGATCCTTGGTGGAAAAGATAAGCTGCACAAACCACTGTCAGGGTCCATCTTTAGCTTCCTTTCACAATAAGCCACATGTTCAGAAAAATTCAAGCCAGTCTGAGAGGCTTCAAGCGTCTTGTGGCAAGAAGGACAATGGCTGTCTTCAAAAAAGTAAGTGTCATGGCAATAATCACAAACACCAAGCAGTTGTGTGCATCTTTTTTTCTCATACTTCATGGCACACAAGACCGGAGACTTGAAGCATTCTTTCCGCATCCACTTCTCAAAGTCTTGTAATCTCTTCAAGGTATGATTTTTTTCAATTTCATTCCTTCCAAGCTCAATTGTGAAAGACGTTGAGGTCTCAGACATATCAGAATCTGGAACACACACAGTGCTGCGTGGACTATCCATACCAGTGCCAGATTCAGGGCCAGCAGCCATTTCAACAGCTTCAGCTTTGATTAGATCTTTGATTTGTCCTTCAGTGTTAGCACGTAGCATTCTCCTCCTGATAGTTTCCTTGAAAGGCACCTCAATCTTTTGCAGCATTGCATGCAAATGAGATTCCCTAACCCCACGTACATCCAAAGATGACAGCAGTGTATCAAAACCCTGCATGAATATCATATAAATTGATGAAAACAAACAAATGAAAAATGCATTTGTAGGCAGATAACTTATAGAGAATTAGCCATTGTTTCATGGTGAAAAAAGTTTTAAATGATCTTGAACAAAGGAACTTGTAAATTTTATTAGTTCTGCAGAACACCATTCTGCATGTGGCAGCCATAACTTGCCCTTTTTACTACTGTAAATTCTAGCACAAAGAGCACAGCATTGCCAACACAATCTCAAGTATAAATTCACATATTCCACATGCATGGAAAATCAACACCATGCATACATGTGCACATGTGGCCTGATTTGTACATAGAGACGCGTGAGGCATACGGGTTCAGAGGGTAAAATACCTCTTCAGAATCAATAAGCCTCCAGCGACCATCATGTAACTCAACGAAGATCCTGCCACAGCCAGGATCATTGTGGGAAGTAGATGTGGTGAACTGCCAGTATCGGTTACGCCTGCGATCCTGACCAAGGGGCAATGATCTATATACATACATCTCTTCTGCCCTGTGACCAATAACAGATTTCAACTGCAAATGTGATTTTTCAGCAATATGTCCTGCTTGCTGATATGGCAGATTATCTGGACCGGAAGATAAATCTTGAATTTGCATGTTTCCTTCAAATGGCATATTATTCAGATAATTCATGTCACTCTGCCGGTCACTTAATTGTTCATGCTGAACAAATGCATTCACAGGCATCCCGATACTTCTTTCATCGACACTTACCATTGGGTCTGTAGCAGAAACTGTTAGGTTAGGTTCCATCTTGTTCCCTATAGATGATGAATATTGTGTCCTCATGACAAACTCTTCCTTCATACGACGTTTATCAAGTTGTGCTTCTGCCCACATTTGCTTCTTTAGAGCATTTGCTGCTTCTAAGCGTTCCTGAACAAATCTCATCTGATATGAGAGACAGGCATATAGCATTTTTTAAGATTTCATTAGAAACAAAAGGAAATTATACCTCAAGAGCAACACGAATGGAGTTTCCTTCAATTGCCACACCAATCAATGCAACAAGCGCATTAAGACGCTCCTCGACACTCAGATCAGAGTATTCCCCTTCTACAAGCCCTTGAACCCATGGCTCACCCGGGTTGCTTACATCAATACCTACATCTTGATCAGGAATGGTGCAGATTTCAGCAACATCTACAGATCCATCTATAGAAGAACCAGCACCCTTTAACTCATTAGTGTCTTCAGAATGTTGGGAATTCAAACCCGCTCTGACATTCTCAAGGCGGACTTGTGGAGTTTTGAGAGCACCACCACTCTCCGTTCCATTACCCAGGAGTGTTTTCCCATTAAATTCATTAGTTTCAGGAGAGTCATGAGCCTCCTTCTTAGAATTCAATCCAGTACCTAAATCATCAATCTCAGGATCCTCTGCCACGTCACTTTCAGAATCTTCATCTCTTTCAGCATCATCAGCATCTTCTCCATCTACAATACCACTTTTAAATGTCCTAATTCTTTCTTTGGCAGCAGAAAGTATTGCATCGGCATCAGCTGGGTCCTTCCTATATGCCTGACGTACACAATATGTTGATGGAGCTGTCCTCTCAAATAGTTTAGAATCCCTTGACAAAGCAGCAGCAATTGACGCTTCAGGTGTCTTGCTTGTTGTAAGATCCCTCAGCCCAGATTTCTTACCAAACATATAAAAAGGAGGGGGGGAAGTGAATAGATAAGGCAAGTTTATGCAATGGAGGGATGAATATAAAGAGTTGCAATTATAAAAGTACCTGAATCTTGTCTGCTACTTCTAATATGGTCAAACCCTTGCTCCCCTCAAGAGAGAGAACATGGAATGCTGCAAATTTAACAGTACCAGGAGTCAAACGATGCCTAGATCTGCGTGGATTAGAAAATCCCCTTTCTTGCATTATGGAAACAGCATTTTCAACAGCTGCCCCATTCCGTAAATTAGTAATTACATCTTCACCATCATTACCCTGTATTTTAATGACAGGAAAAAACAAAACTATGAGGAAAACCGAAGGAAGTAAAAAAGATAGCAATAGGAATGGGAAGTGCCCTGAAATGCATGCAATATCTCCAGGTATTATTGTGAGAAAATTTCTGCACAATTATTAGACATGCTTTTTTCTTTTTTCTTTTGGCAACATAATGACTTCAGGAAAAAAAAATATAGAACTTCTTAACAATCCAAATCATTATGAGATTGTGTCCCTCCAAGCTTCCTAAGTAGATAAATTGAAATTCCTCAAGCTTGGCCTAAAAACTGGAACTCATTTGGACAGGAAACTATGCCATGCACACGCAGCATAAAAAATCGATAGTGCAAGCTGCTTTATATTTACATTTATCAAACAATTATCACGTCAATCAAAAAGTGACAGCAAATCTTAAACTACCAGATGCAAGATCCCCTCTGGTCAAGCAAATGTATTTGACCAACAAGTCAAACAACAGAAGTTGAGCCAGCCAACCACAAACTTGAGAGAATTTAAAAACAAAACAGAAATGAAAAAAAGGTTGAGTGCCGGTATGTATACCCCCATATTGAAAAATAGAAACCTTAAGGACCAATGGAACAGACAATATGATACACCTGTTTCACAATACAATAAATACTGAAGCAGAAGTAAGCCTTAGTATAAGATGTTTGGTACATAAGTCACCCTACAAGGACTATAGCATTCTAGACAACAACAAATCTGATATAAGTACTACAAACTATGATAAATGATCATCTTTAGAGTCAAGCAACAATCAAACTTGGAAAACAGTCCAAGCTTACATAACCCATCCGTGATGAACAGTCATCAAACTATAGGAGAACAGTTACTGCAAATAAAAAATAAAAAACAATTGACCAAAAGAAAAGGGCAACCACCTCATTATCATCTCGGAGATATGCCTTATCAACATTCCTTTTCTTCAGTTGTGGCCCAAAACCTGCAGAAAGGCCGAATTGCCGCAATATTTCAGGCCAAGTTAATGGATTTAAGTGTCTCTGCCAGCTACGTAAATCAAAACCCCATGCATATGCCTGCATAGAAGCCCAAAATAGTTTAGGAAGGACACAAGGAACATAAGTGAGGAGATAAAATTGCCACTGAAACAGGCAACAAAGAAGACTTACCCCTTCAACAATCTGAGGATGTCCACCACCAGGATTAGCTGCACCGTTTTGATTTTGCCCCAGCCCAGTTGAAGGTGTCCTAGCAACATCTTCAATGTCTTTAATGATGGATTTTAATAGGGCAACGTGTATTTCACTCAATAGCCTTGGATCCTGAAAGTACAGGGAGCAGGAAACACATCTGAATTCCACAAAAAGTAAGATAACACAGCATCATTTGTCATGGATACTTACATAATCATGAAAAGCTTGGACAAACTCATCCAAAGTGAATGGCCATATCCCAAGAATATCCGCAAATGTGATCAAGAACCTCCAAACCTATACATTTACAGTATACTTCAAAAGCTTAAAAAAAAAAAAATATGCCTATATTAGGAATTCTTAATCTTGTGGGATGCTGCATTTACTGCCAAGAAATAAACTCCTGTCCAAAATAAATGAACATGCACTCTATAATGGAATTTATTGAAAAAATTGGCATGGATGTTCTTGGTTAAAAAGGGACAGCATAGTAGTAACACCCACAAGAAACAATACAATCAAGGTTCAACTATATATAGAAGAGGTAAGATTTTTGGTTGAAAAGATGGGCTTTGTATTGAGGGATTGAAATATACAATGTATTGATAATATGATAAAATAGACACTAACTTATAATGAAAACTCATTCTATCTCCTTTTTTTTAATTCATTAACCCCACCCACCTCACATTTATTAACTAAGGCATTAATAAATCAAATGGTATTTTCAAAACAATTACTTGAAAACTCATTGTACCCCATTTATCAAAAATGATTTACAGCTATGCAGGAGAAATAAAATGTAGCAAAAAAATAATTATCGTGCCTCCTTGAACCAAAATACAATGACATTGGGAAACATTGAAAGAGAAAATCACACTTATGCTCAAATGTAAAGAAAATGATTTTTGTGCCTGCTCTAACAAAAATATAAATGACAGGCAAAGGATCAATATCTGAAACAAAAGCATAACACTAATAGAAGAAAGTATTTTGTTGCATTCCAGTCTCAACTATTCCCATCTTTCCAAGTCAAGCAGAGCGTAACAGAAAATAGGAAAAACTACAGAAACTCACCATAAGAAGATTTCCTACATTCTCCTCAGAATCATTCCAAGGTTGAATAAGAAAAGGCCTCTTTAATAGCACAGATTTCGGAGGGAACTCAGTCAGCTTATCTGAAAAGCAATATAAAAAGTTAAGCAGCAAGTGGAATGAAAATTGACCCACAATAAATCTTAACAAATGCATGTGCCTTTTAATATAATATAATATATATATATATATATAAATGTGCACCAGTAAAATCTTCCAAGGCTCTGAATCAACATTTTGCATGAGTTGCAAATGTTTGTTTGATCAAATCTAACATTACCAACCTCGAAATAAATCTAGATTTTGCAAAGTTTCAAAGTCCAGAGGAATAATTGAAGGCAATCCCTTGCTGGAGGCAGCCAACTCCATGAGTTCCAAGCGTTCATCGTCAATGAGCTCCAGTGACTCTTTTGCCATCCTCCGTGCTCTTGCCCTCTCAGTAGCAGCTTTTTGCCTTGCTGCCTCCTTTTTTCTACGCAATTCTTCTTTTTGTCTCATTTTCTCAACCTGAGTGCATAAATGAACAAAAAAGTTGCAATTTATCCTCATAGGCAAACATAACAGGACAGTCTTAAATATGGTTTTTGAGCCTACTCTGATAGACTCCTTCTGCAAGTACTTTTCCCTGCGCTCCAGTTCACGCCTTTGCTCCCTCTGGTATCTCTCCACCTCTCGCTGCTTTTCACGCAACAACCTCTCTTCTTCCTTCCGCCTCTCGCGGTCATGCTTTTCCATTTCTTTCCTCATTTGCTCTTCTCTCTGAAAGTACAATACAAGTTACATAACACTATCAGTATGAAATTACAGGTTTTAAAAAGGAAACTCTTGTATGGTAAGACCCAGACCCTTCGCCTTAGAATATCTTGCTTTTCAAGCTCCTTTCTAATCCTTTTTTCATGGGCTTCGACTTCACGTGCTATTCTTGCCTCCTCACTCTGCAAAAAGTCAATAAAGTGCATTGTTTACCGGTCTACAGTTCAAAACTTATGAAATGCTTTACTTAATACCTTGCGTTTCCTCTCCATTCGCAAAGCATCCTCATCATGGGTGACTCTCCTGTCAGATGACATACAAGGATTGTCCAATGCAGTATCCGGGTGAGCACCATATTGCACATCCATACCAATATTTGTAAAGGAGCATTTTTGTAGTACAGTTTCATACTCTGTAGTAGATGGAAAGCGATGGCCCTGCCTGCTTTCTTGAGGCATCAGACTTAGACTGGGCACTTGATTTGATAAACCATATTCAGAGGACACTTGTTCATTTGCATGCATGAATGGCAGGGTGGCAGATATTGATCCAGTCTTCACATTATGACCATCAGCAGGTGAGCCATACTGGCATGATAGGGCAGCTCTTTCATATGCCTCTGCTCTAACAGTTGGCTGCTGTGGAAGGAATTGGTATTCATGCAGAGTCCTTGTAGTACTCTGAAAAACAAAACACAAGAACATATCTATTGCCCATCAAAATTCAAGGGCATAAATGGGACAAAGTATAAATTCTACAATTCACCACAAGAAAATGACATTACCACCAGATAAACACCCAAAAAAAAAGAAACCAAGTCATAAAAGAAACCTAGTTTTAATCTTCAGTGAGTAAAGGGATGGGCATCTTCACCTTGATGGGTTTTATATCAGGTCGCTCATATAGGTTGGCCTCAAAAACCCTTACAGGTTGTTTCTGCTGCCCTGTTGTCGCTGATCCTAGAACCATATAAAAAGCTCATCAGATGTTCAAACTTAGTATTCTCGGAAATACCATCATATTACATGAAGCAGCAAAAAAACACAGGTTTATTCAAAATCTATAGCCTAAACAAAGGTTTCAATCTCAAATCTACTAAAGCATGCTGATCTCCACATACCCTCATTTATTCAAAATTTTATAGAACAGATCAGTCTAAGTTTTGGCAACATCACTTCTGCCGCAAATAGACACGTGAATTGCATATAAAAAAACATGTCGAACCAAAGAAAGAAACCAGAAAAAATTAAATTAAAAGCAGGGCCTTGTGGAATTGTCTGTTGGCCTTTTAATTTCAATAAAAAATCCATTATTTTTTTATACAACTACTTCCACCATCATCTCTAATGAATACTTCAAGCAAATTAAGATTTCATGCATTCATACTCCAAAAATCACAACCATTTCTAACATGTTCTATTGTACTAATAATTTCTTCAGGGCCAATATATCACGCAAATAATCATAATCTGATTAAAGTTATCTAGTAGGCTCAAACTCAATAATCACATATCAAGGAAAACAATCTGCAATGTTGTCGATTAAAGCACATTCAGTGATTTGATAAAAAATTTGTATGGCTTTAAATTTCAACATGTGATCATAGAATAAAACGGTGCAGAATGCAGACAACAAAACTCAATCCAACAGTACCTATAGGTGCACCAAATGCATCCGGTGGCAAAGGGTCAAACTCCATTCCAAGAATTGGACCATCCTCTCTCAAAGGCTCCCCCAACTGAGCTTCCACAAATGCTATCGCTCTAAGCTCTGCAATAGACTGCTGTGGCTCATAATATCTATTCATTGTTTGCACATCAGCACTAATTCTTGGAACAGCCACCCCAGTAGGTCTTCCAACTGCTCGTCGCGGATCCACGCCGAGCACAAATGGACTTGACCCTGACCCATGTTCATTTCCCACCTCAGCCACCACTCCCGTTTCCCCTCCACCTGGTATCCCTGCCAGTGATGGTGACTCCTTACATGGGCGCTTCACCGAAGGTGCCTTCCTGTCCTTCAAACGCCTATGGCAGAACCACATCTGCAACTGCCGATCAGACAGTCCTAATTGTACTGAAAGCTCAGCCCTTACTGCTTCAGATGGGTATGTATCCACTAATGAGAAAACCACAAATTTACACCAACCAACAGCAAAATTAATTATAAAAAAAAAACATAAATCAAGAATAATAAAAACACGCCATTACTATATATAAACAAATTCTGCAAAATAACAAAGCAAATTAGGTACAATTCTTAGCATTTCACAAACAGGTTTTACATTTCAGTTCCAGGATCAGAATAAACCACCAAAAATAGTTGAAGACAAGTGTGTACAAAACGATAATTAAAATAAATAAAAAAAGCAAACCCAACCTGTACAAATGAACAAAAGAAAAACATAAATTTATCCTAAAAAACCATCGCAAATGAAACAAATTACTCAGACCCCATTAAAGCTCGACACTTCACAAACTACCACAGCATTTAAGCTTCCGAAAAATCATAATTTCTCCGAAAACACAATTAAAATCACAAATTTACAGCAAAACCATAAACAAAAAATGCAAAAGTTCAGAACTTGAAAAGAACAAACCTGAATAGATTTTCTCCAAAATCTCAATCTGGGAAGCAGATTTCATTTTCCTCTTGGACTTACTTTCTCCCTCCCCTGGTGTCTTATTCTTCGCTTCCACCTCCACGCCACCACCATCAGCAGCAGCTTCCTCCATTAGTCAAGATCACCAAAAAGCTTCCAACTTTAACAGAAATACCAGCTTTTAAAACAAACCCATTTCAGAAATCAATAAATAGATCCAAACCCACCAATTTAAACTTAACCAAATCCCAAAAAATAAAACTTGACAGATTGATTCATGGACAAAGCTCCAAGCTTTCTCTCACTAAAAGATGAATTATTAGGTAAAATATCGCTCTCCAGGAGAAGAATCAATGGTGGTGATGGTGTTTTTGTTTTTGGTGAGTGTTGTGATTTCGATGTGAGGGTAGGATTTAGATTTGATGAGAGAATAAAAGAGCAATTAATGATAAAGATTAATAATAAAGATTGTTGTTTTCTGAGTTGTTGAAAATGAAAATAAAGTAGTATCCAAAAATAACAGTAGTAGGAAGATTGTTTCAAGGTTTGATTTAATGATTGAACAAGTGATACTATTGCTGTGTTTCTCTCTCTAATTGCTCCTTTCATTTTCTTTTCTTTAATCTTTTTATTTGATTTTGAGATGGTAATAATAATAAAATTTGGTATTTGTCAGATGACAATAGAGACTACTTTTTGATTTTTTGAAATCAAAAGAAAAAAGAATGGAATTGTTTTAGATTGATTCACAAATTGTGGACTTTTTTTTGTGGATTGTGTGTCTGGGAAGGGAGGGGAGGGGAGGATAGAGTTGAAATTTATATCTCTCCCTCTTTTGTTTTCCAAGTTTTATACTTTTATGAGTGGGGTGATAAAGTAGCGTTTAGCTCCTCTAGTCTTAAAATGTTTCAATTCAGTACTCATGAGTTCCCTTTTTTATGTCAACTCCATGATTTCTGGAAGGATTGTTGTTTTAATATTATTTTTATTTTTGTCTTACTTTCATGTTTTAAATTTATTTTTATCTCTTTAAATAGTACTTGTTTCAGTGGATTTTTTCTAGAGCAATAAAATTAAGAGATATTATGTGATTTGAACATTTAATTGCCATTGTTAAAGTTTATCTTTCATTTAAACTAATTTTAGCTAAACTCACAACTAATCCAACTAAATGATGTTTTTTTAACTGAGTGATGGTTTGAAAGTGTGGTTGAAGTTATTTTTAAAAGTATTTTTCATTCAAATATACATCAAAATAATGTTTTTTTTATTTTTTAAGAACTATTTTTAATATCAACACATGAAAATGATCTACAAATACTAAATTTTTTAATTTAGAATAAAAAGATTCATAAGCGATTTTGAAACACAATGTTAAACAAGAAAATGTTTGAGGATATGGTTTTGGTTTATTTTTTAAAATGCTTTATTCACTTAGAAATGTATTAAATAATATTTTTATTTAGTTTTTAAAAATTATTTTTGATATCATCACAATAAAATAATATAAAAATACTAAAAATAGTTTAATTTAAAGTAAAAAAATCTGATTTTATTTATAACTCTCTACCTATGATCCTTCAATTCCCTCGTGCTCCCTAGATGGTTGAAGTTTTCAACTAAGGATGAATTTATCTTTGAAAATGGTTGAAAACTTTTCTTTGTGATTTTAAAACATAAATTGCTACTTTTCATTTATATATAAACCAATAATATATATATATATATTGCTAATTTGCATTTATATATATATATATATATATATATATATATATATATAATAAACATCACACATATTTTTTATACTCGCATGTTGTATTTAATTTTTTTTAAAAATATTTTTGATATTATAATATCAAAATGATCTAAAATTATATAAAAATAATAATTTTAAACTGAAAAGAATATCATTTAAAAAAATAACATTCATAGCCAACTGCGTTCCCAAATGCTTCCCTCATATGCTTCACTCTCCATGGCTATCTACTAGAGTCTAGAGTCTAAATTACTTGATAAGAAGAAGAAAAAATTGTGTCCAGAAGTTCTTCCACCACCAATTGGAGCGCGTGGATACCACTCTTCATTGCCATGATAATCTTTCTTTTCATCATTAAAGATAGAAAATTAATTTTGGGAGATAGACTTGTTCAATTTAATTTATTCAAACTTTTTTTTAATTTAAAATCTTTTAAATACAAAAATATATAATTTTTTATTGAAAATAAATGACACGTGGCGAGGTGATGTGTGCTAGGGAGAAAGCTTACTTTGATCGATCAATGGATAATTTTCGAGAGACTGCATTTAACGCGATTGAAGAAACGAGTGGGTTAATGCACTCCTTCTCTTAACATGGGCCCATCTTCATTATATAAAATTGAATATTAGGGCCCAAATCATATTTATTCCTTTTTATTATTATTATTAGGCTCTTTTTTTCAACAGCCTCTGTTGGGGACTAAGCTTGATTTGTTTTCTTGTTTAAGTGTTTTTAATTTAAATAATTATTAAGTTTTTTAAAATATTTTTTATATATAATTTTGGTGTATTAATATTATAAATAAAAATTCCAAAAAGTATCTTAATATATTTTCAAACATAAATTATTTTTAAAAACTATTATACATCATGACATGATATTAAATTTATACTTTATAATATCGTGTAAGTTTCTTTTTTTCTTTCTTATCTATACTCTATAAGAAAATATATTTTTCAAAATTAAGTTTATGATGTTGTTTGTTCTTGCTCGGACAAGTTTTAAAACTTGTTTCAGAGTATTATTAATGTTATTTTTAAAAATATTTTTCTATAAAAATACATCAAAATAATATATTTTTTTAGTATCAACACGTCAAAATTACATCAAAACATAAAAAATATCATTTTTGTTCTAAAGCACTTTTAAAATACAGTGTTAAACAAACACTTCGAATCCGTTTGAGAGCGCGGTTTGAGGTTACTTTTCAAAGTTTTTATTTTTAAAATCAGCATATTAAAATAATTTTAAAATATAAAAAATAATTTAAAATAATATTTTTTTTCAAATTTATTATTAAAATGCTATGTGAAACATGCTTTTAATCTTTACAACGCCTCAACCCACGGCTTACCATGAAATTTATATGACTTTCATACATGGGATTGTTAGGGATATTGAATTTTTGGAATGCAAAACAAGCCATATCCATTATTGTCAAAGTTTCTTTTTCTTTTTTTTTTCCTTTTCTCCACGGTCAAAGTTTCTTTAATAGCACCATGGAAAATTTGAACCACAAATGACCAAGATCATGGTGTTGGGCTCTCTTCAATAATTTAGTTTGGTGGAATCTACTCTTTTATCATTGTACAAAGCTACCTATTCTTTTTTTAAATAATAAAAATTATAAAATGATTTCTTTCTAATCTTACTTGAAAAGGATGGGATATTCCATTGTAGAGATTTCTGTCTTTTTTGGAGAGTGATTGAGATTGTTTTTTAATTTAAAATATATCAAAATTATATATATTTTTTAATTTTTTAACATCAACAAATGAAAATAGTGTAAAAAAAATATTTTTTTAATTTAAAAAATAAAAAATGTTTTTTTAAATGTTTACAAAAACACTTTTGAAATGCAATGTCAAACACAGCCAAAAAACTGTTTGTTTAGCTTCGCCTTTGAGATTATATTTTAATTAAATAATTGTTTAATACTATAGTAGTTTATCATATTAATATGTTTTTCAAGTGTTTTTCAATAATTTTAATATAAAAAAATATTTTAATAAAAAAATATTTTTAAAAAATACACCGGGTCAAATTACAAAACACTCATGAAAAAAATATCAATTTATGATCATCCAATTGTTTTTTTTTAATGATAAACACCATCTCAAACGCTTAACTAAACATTCGGCAACAAGTTCCACCAATCTATTTTCTCTTTGCTTGCAATTTGTATCTAATAAATAAAATTTAAACTATTATGAAAAAGAAGAAGGTTGAAATGCTTTTAGGTTAGAAGCCCACTATTTCTTTAATAGCAATGTGATAGATTGTTAGGCAACAATCAATTCCAATTCAAAGGAAGACTTGCAAGGATCTAGGAAATGAGGGCATGCTCTGTTTTTTTTTTTTGTATAAATCACGCGGTGTTTCAGACGCTGACCTAGACTAATCCACATTCACACCGGGTGAGCCCCGAAGGGATGAAAGTGCTCCCCAAATGGTCGATTCCATACAAAAGGAGTGATTGAACCTCTGACCTATTTTAAGGGACGAGAGTGCCTTCACCACTCACGTCAAGACTTCTTGGGCATGCTCTGCTCTTTTCAACTACTATTTCTTCCTCTCAACCAATTTCGCAGTCATGTTCTTAGGTTTAAAGATGATTTCTCTCTTATATATGGTGCACAAATTGCCCATATATCATTTTGATATACTAAGGTACAAATTAGTAATTGTTTTATATTTTTTAAATTTCAAGTAAAAAACAATTTTATAAAACATCGAGAATAATAAATATCAAACAAGTTTTAAAATAGATTTTGTGGATTTTTTTAAAAAAATGGATAAAAGTAGGCATAGAGGCCCATTTCACTGCTGAGCCACTTCCTGTTAGGTGCTCATAGGTATGCACATGGGCCCATTTAGCCCAGTGTGGTCTTCTCTGCCCAGCTCTCAATAGATTGGACCTAAGCCATGTACTCATATTGGACTAGAGTCAGTACAAGCACAATTCATTGTTTTGCATGGGCTTTTCGAGGCCTAAGTCCTCGATAATGGGCCTGAACAAGTCCTAACAGTAATTCTATCACTTGTAGCTGTCTATTGAATCCTCTAATATTTTTTAAAGTGATTATTATTTAAAAATATATTAAAATGAAATTTTATTTTATTTTTTAAAAAATTATTTTTGATATCAATACATCTAAATATCTAAAAACATTATTTTTAATATATTTATTTTTTTTCAAATCACTTAACGTGACTCACATAGGCTGGTAGAATCGAAAAGATGATTGTTTTTTTTATAAATAATAATGTAATTATTTATTTTTATCCCCAGAACTTTGAACCAGATCTAACATCTATATTTTTAAATTATTTTGATATATCTATATTAATTTTTAAAAAAACATATTACATAAAAAAAATACTTTCAAACTCTTATCTTTAAAAGAGGCTCCGAGGCAACTCAGGCAAACTAATTCAGGTGAAGAAATTGCAGCCACGCATCCACCACTCACCGTCGTTGATAAAACCACAGAGATGCGAAACACCAAACCCAGATTCTACTTCTGGTTGATGTAGACATCGATCTACACTTGAATTTGCATTTTGTGGCCACTAATATGCACCCAGACTCCCCTTTCATCGGATTTTAGGGACGGGTCGTGATTCGTGGATAGTGATTTGTGGTCGTGACAGTGGAGTAATGTCTATATCGATTTTTGAGATTTTTCGCCTTCCAAATCGATGAAACTGGTGCAGCGAGTCAATATTTCAATCAGCGTTTCTTCGCCGGCACGATGAAGTGAGCCACCCCATGTGGACATTGATAAATACAAAGGCTACGCTATCAATTAATGAACTGCCTGTCTGTAGGGGCATTTAATGAGCTTGAGAACTATGACCATGGAAGAAAGGAAAGGCAGATCGGAGAGGGATCGTTCGAGAAGTGGGAGGAGATATTTGTTAACATGGCTGCTTGCTCGCATTAACTTTCTCGGATTCCTAAAAATTACTTTTTTAATAATAATTTTAACACCAAAACAATTGGATTTTTTTTATCTCACCCAATAAAATCTTAAAATATAATTTATATTTTAATATATTTTTTAACTGAAAATTTGTGTGAGTTTCAAATTTGTATAATTTTATATAATTTTATGAATTTTTTATTAAATACAATAAAAATAATAATATTAAAATTCATGATCACTTGATTAATAAGTTTCTGATATAATATTAAAAAATCATCTCACTTAATATATGGTTCTTTGACATGATATCATAGTTTTATCAACTAACCAGTTACGAGTTCAAATCTTATCAAGCTTATTATATTTAACAAAGATTTAAATATAACGGCAGTGTGAATTTATGCAAGTTTCAAATTCAAAGATCTTTACTTGAGAATAAATATTAAAAAAATACATTTAGATTATATTATTGGACTTATCTAATAATTTAAACATTTAAATGATAATTAATATATACCAGTAAGAATTATTGAGTTTTAATAATCTTTTCATTAAATCCAAGTCAACAAGACGTAGAACTAGAATTTTATAAAATATCTCCTTTAATAATTCTCGGAGGGGGAGAAATATGTAGTTTTCATGTAAGAAGCTTTAAATTAAAGGAGATATTTATAATTTTAAAAACTTTAGGATTAAAATGAATGGATGTTACATCTCTAAACATTAACGTAACTTCTCTTGCTTCCAAGACTCCATTTGCTAGTGTGGCGCGCCATGCTAAAAGCTTTAATTTTATATTTCTAGTATCGCATGGTGTCCCATGCTAACACACAATCATAACCCATCATCTCTAATTCCAACACAAAAATACATTTTAAAACTTTTTTTTTAATTTACAAATATGCCATTTCAGATCCAATCAATAACCTTGATGATCGAATTGGAGCAGCTACCAAGAAACGTGTGGACAGATAATTTGTTATTTTTAAACTAAATCGAATTAAAATATGTATTTTTTATAAAAATTCAAACTAATTGAAATTTTATTTGTTAATCTAGATCTATAAAATATATTTTATACCAAAAAAAAAGAATTTGAGAAGGGAATGAAAGACAATGGTAAAATATTTCTAGGTATTCGAATTCTTACATTTTGTTCCCCTGAAAACGAGACATTCTTGAGCTTGTAACCTTATCAGGAATACAATTCCTATTCTTTTTTTTTTCTAGGGAAAGCAATACACCTTTAATACAAAGAAAACTTGGTTTTGCATGTAGGGTTGTTGGCCTGGAGGAGTAATGTTTTTTTCTGCACGGGGTTCAAGTTTTATTATGCATGTTTGTGGTTCCTATGATGTTTAACTTATCTATAGGGCTTGTAGGATGTTAAATAGATCTGAAAATTGATTGTAATGAGTGTAAGTTGTTCCAAATATCTAATTATATATAAAAAAATGGTTCTTGTACCGAAACCAGACATAAAATATTTATCTATTTTCTCTTAATTATCAGAAATAATATGATTCGGACTACATGGGATGTTATCCTTGTTGTGTAAGTGAAGATATGATATATATATATATATATATATAATCAAGATTGATCGATAAATATCGTATAGGACTATGAGACCCATGTTACTGAGCATCAACATGTCACGTTTCAGACTTGGAGTTGCTTTATACCAAATTCCCACCTTCAGAAACTATTATAGACTTCAGAGCATGGGCAGATATATTCGTTTTCTTTTCCATTTTTTAACGAATTTATTCGGTGATTGTTTGAAGTTTCTAGATAATGTTTTTTTTATAAATATATCATGATAATATTTTTTAAAAGTTATTTTTATATTGTACATCAGAACAATCTAACACTAAAAATATAATTAAAAAAACACTCAAATTTTGATAAAAAAAACATATTGAAACTCAATATCTTTATTTTAAGGTCTAAACTAACACAAAAATCGAGTTATAAGACTCTAAAATAACTTTATTTTATTGTTTTAAAAAATAATCTGGACCAAAAAAATTAAATTTTAACAAAAAAAAACATGTTGAAATTCAATGTTAACACTCTTTTGAGGGATGAACAGACTTGAGATAGAGTTTAGGCCTGTTTGAAAATATTTTTTGTTTAGAAATATATTAAAATAATATTCATTTATTTTTTTAAAATTATTTTTGATATCAGCATATGAAAATGATTTAAAACACTATTTTTTAAAATTTAAAATAAAAAATAAAAATAGAAAGTTTTTGATTTTTTTTCAAAAATAAAAATAGACTCTAAAACAACTTTATTTATTTATAAAAAAACCAAGGTTATTTTGGATAACTGTTTTTTACTTATTTAAATAAAATGATATTATTTTGAATAAAAAAGTTGATCCAATGAAGCCTCACTTAAGTTTAAATAAATCAACAATATCAGTTAAATTCGAGCAGATTAATCTCCAAATTAAATGAAAATGAAACTTAACTAGTGCCAGGTGTTGATAAATGGGCCCGACCATCACAGGTCAAAAAGAGGGAGGCCTGTCATTCGGAATCATGACTGGCTTGCGGTGCCACTTGCTCGCCACGAATAATTAGTCCATTAAAAAATAAATAAATAAAATTATATTCAACCACGAGGAGGAGCATCATTTTCAACAATTGCAACCTTTCTTTTTTAAAGCCATCCGCCAAATTCACATGCTCAACCTCACTGTCCTCACAATCATCATCCCACTCCCCCCCTCCCTTCTAGATCTAGCTTTCATACATACATACATACATACGTACATACATACATACATACATGTACACACATATATATTGTACAACAAAGAATTCAAGTCATTGACAGCTTTCTTGTACTCGTTTACTTATTTTCCACTTGAATGTATTCTTAAATATATTCATAAAATATAAATTATGTTTAGGAGTGTGATTGCGGTTATTTTTAAAAGTGTTTTTTGTTTAGAAATACATCAAAATGATATTTTTTTTATTTTTTAAAAAATAATTTTGATATCAGCACATTAAAATTATCTAAAAACACCGATTTGACCGTAGTGCTAAACAGGCAGTAAAAATCGAATATATGTGTTTTTACTTTTATTTTAAAAAAATAAATTGCTCTATCAAGAACCCGGTTTGATATAGAGCAAAACCTAACTCTTGACCAACTGATATTTTTCTTGTTCTTATAACATTCCTTGTCGAAACATTGTCGTTTGTTTTAAAAAAACAAATCTAGGTGAACTCTCGTGATCCAGAACTCATATTTTTATCTCAATCTGATCTCATGTTAGGTTTTTATAATATATTTATGATTTAAACTGAATCTTTATATATGATCATAGACAAGTGATAGAAAACTTGTAAGAAAACTATGATTTAAAATTGTATACTTGTAATTAAATTATTATTAGAATCCAAGGTGATAACACGAGAACTAACTAATTATTGAGTTCGGTGAGAATGACTTTTTTTAAAAGTTGATCCGTCAAAAAATAATCTAAAAATATTATTTTTTATAATTTAAATAAAAAATAAAAATAATTTTTATTTTAAAAATATTTTTAAAACACAACGGTTCAAACACATTTATGATCTAAATATTGCAATTTGTTTTCTTTGAAAATGAATCTAGGTCTCGTGATCCATGACTCATATTTTATCTTAAATTGAGTTAAGTTTTATAATATATTTATGATTTGGACAGATAATAAAAAACTTGTGAGATTATGATTTTAAGTTTTATACTTGTAATTAAACTATTAATAAAATCCGTGGTGATAACACGAGAACGAACTAATTATTGGAAAAAAAGAAAAGAAAAAGAGTAGCTCACCACTTGAAACGACATCCGGAAACAGTAGTGATTTCTTTTCTTTGCTGGGAAGGCAATCCAATTTTGCTTGTTGGTTGTGATTGCAGCAAACAACTTTTGAACAACTTGTTGCTGCATAATGGGTTTGTCAATATTAAAATCATGAATAGCTGGCTAGCTTCAATTATTCTTAGATTATTAAACTCTAGAGTTTATTGTTTTATATTTAAAATAATTTTGCAATAATTTAAAGTTTTTATTTGTTTTAAATGATTTTTAATATTATTTTATGTGTTCATCAAAATATATTATTTTAAAAACTATTTATGTATTTTCAAGTGAAAATATTTTGAAGAGTAACCACCCCAAACATACCATCTATGTTTTTTTTAATATTTTATTTCGATGATAAACCATCTCAAAACATTTTAAAAAATCATTAAATCAATATTCTTAAATGAAGAAATGCTTGTGTCTCGTTATAAAACACATATTTAGGTTCAATTGGAGGCGGTTGCGTAATTTTCAAGTGATTTTATCTGAAATATATCAAATGATATTTTTATTTTAAAATTATTTACATCAAAATGATAAAAACATCAAATATATTTATTTAAAATAAAATTTAAAATTTAAAATTCTTTGAACGCTGCGTTCATGCTTGTTGTACAGTATTTTAAAATTTTAAAATACACGTACATATAATATTAAATTAAATAAAGAAATAAACGGTGGAAGACGCAAAAACCAAACTCTAATGTCTGGTTCTGGAAGATAAAATGGAAAAAAGAAGAAGCTAATTTTCCTTCTGAAAAGAGAAATGAAGGAGCAGATTGCATTATTTCACTGCACGAGACCAGGACAAAAGCAGTGTCATCCATCATCGTTAAAAACAAACCCTCTTTTTTCAACGTTCAGACATCAGAGTGTCTTGGACTTCACTTTCCACGGAAATATAAAAAGGCATGCGAGCTTTTCGTTGTTTTCTCTCGTTCACACTGGAAGATGGCCACGATCTACAGAAAAAAGTAAAAAGTTTTTATTAATTTTTATCCAAGCAATGTCTTTTCTGCAAGTAAAAATGGCAGTACACTCACCCACTTTCAACTTCAAGCCCACGAGAGATTCCAGATATCAAGTGTACTCCCTCCTATTCGTTTTAGATTTTTTCTATGTCCGGACTTTTTTTTTTTATATATCTTAAATAGTTCTATTTTAATTATAGAGTTCAAATCGGTATTAACTAACTAACTTA
Source organism: Salix exigua (assembly GCA_032356905.1). Classification (NCBI taxonomy): domain Eukaryota; kingdom Viridiplantae; phylum Streptophyta; class Magnoliopsida; order Malpighiales; family Salicaceae; genus Salix; species Salix exigua. The sequence continues at coordinate 4,049,373 of CM063594.1, read as the reverse complement.
TCTAAAAATTTAAATTTTTAAGCGAGATACTAAAATATGATTATTATTCTTTTACACATCATCTCCATTGAAAGCTCTTTGAACTTGAAATTTGTACAAGCTCACACTAACATGTATTTGATTTTTATCAAATAGAATAAGAATGATAAGATTTGAACTCGTGACTACTAGGTCAAAAAGGCTCTAATATCATATTAAAGAACCAACTCACTTAAAAACTTATATTTTTAGATGATATCCAAGAATATAATTTATATTATCATCTAACAAATGAATTATAAAAAAACAAACTTTTTCATTATAAACTCTTACCTTAATATATATACATATATTCGTTTTAGATTTGGCTCGGCTTGCTTGTGCATCTCGGCCTGCGATAGAATATTCTCTTTTCAGAACCAAACATGCTCTAAAGAGTTGTGAATTCTAGCTAGCAACAGCACCTACTTGGCTTCAAAATTCTTAAAAATGATTCGAAACCGAGGACCAACATGATTTCTCTACCTGTTGATTCTAGCCATCAATGTTTATTCTCAGAGAAACCAGCTATATATATATATTTCTCAATTGTTTTTTTAAAATAAAAAAAACAGTTTGCAGTAAGTAAACGAACAGGTATTAAAAACTTGATTTGATGGGATTGGGGAGCACTATTTGGCCATGTGATGCTTAAAGTTTCTTGGTTAACTACAAACCTAATGAAAAGAACCCACCTTTAATTAAAATTCCAAATCGAAAGCATAGAAACTTCCAAAATTGTATCTTTTAGTTTTATCAACTCCTTACTGACTCCCTTTGACTCACCAAAGCTCCCCATGGCCTTTAATTTACCCGCACACCACCTAGATTTTCTATCCAGAACTATAGTGGCCGGGACCCACTTCAGTGCTCTTCAAGACCCTCGTCTCATAAAAAACCAAACACTCAGACACTTCCCACCACTTTCCCTCCCTTTCTCTCTCCCTAAAAAAACATGTTTTTTCACCTTTCCCTCCTCTTTCTCTCCCTCCTCCTTCCTTCCACCTCGCTTAACCAAGATGGCCTGTTCCTCCAGCAAGTCAAGCTCGGCCTCTCCGATCCTTCTCTAGCCCTCTCCTCCTGGAACGACAGGGACGACACCCCGTGCAAGTGGGATGGTGTTACTTGCGACGAGTCGACTCAACGAGTCACCTCACTGAATCTTTCTAGCGTGGGGCTCATGGGACCCTTCCCTTACTTCCTTTGCCGCCTGACCAATCTGACGTCGGTTAATCTGCGGAACAATTTCATCAACTCGTCTCTCACCTCCGACATTGCCGCGTGTCAGAGTCTTGAGGTTCTGGATTTGAGCGAAAATCTTCTGGTGGGGTCCCTTCCCGAGGCACTTCCTGAGCTGAGAAACCTCAAGACACTCAATTTGGCCTCGAACAATTTTTCCGGCGGTATTCCGGCGAAGTTCGGCGAGTTCCAGAAGCTGGAGTGGATTTCACTTGCGGAGAACTTGCTAACGGGGACAGTTCCCGGCGCGCTTGGCAACATCTCCACCCTCCGGTATCTTCTACTGGGTTATAACCCTTTCGCACCGGGCCCGATACCGAGTCAGCTCGGCAACCTGACTAACCTGGTAGAGCTCTGGCTTGCTGGCTGTAGTCTCGAGGGCTCGATTCCCGAGAGTTTGGGCAAGCTATCGCGGCTGACTAATCTTGATCTATCACTGAATCGACTTATGGGGTCGATACCGAGCTCCCTCACTTGGCTGAAGAGCGTTGAGCAAATTGAGCTCTATAATAACACTTTATCAGGTGAATTGCCTCCGGGTTTCTCGAATTTGACCCTGTTAAGAAGATTTGATGCCTCAACGAACCAGTTAACTGGGACAATCCCGAATGAGTTGACTCAGTTGGAGCTCGAGTCGCTGCACTTGTTTGAGAACAGATTTGAAGGGACTTTGCCGGAGAGCATAGCAAGGTCACCGAATTTAATTGATCTCAAACTGTTCAACAACAAACTCACTGGCGAGCTACCGAGTCAGCTCGGGCTTAACTCACCATTGAAGTGGTTAGATGTCTCATACAACGGGTTCTCCGGTGCGATACCAGAGAGCTTGTGTGCGAAAGGTGAGTTGGAGGACCTGATCTTGATTTACAATTCATTTTCCGGGGAAATCCCAGGAAGTCTGGGAAAATGCAACAGTTTAGGCCGGGTTCGGTTAAGGAATAATGGGTTCACTGGCATTGTTCCTGAGGGATTCTGGGGGCTACCACGAGTTTACTTGCTTGAGCTTGAAGATAATTCATTTACTGGGAAAGTTTCTAATAGGATTGCCTCTGCTTACAATCTCTCTGTTTTGAAGATTTCAAAAAACCATTTTTCGGGCAGTTTACCTGTGGAGATTGGTCTTTTGGGCAAGTTGATTGAGTTTTCGGCTAGTGATAACTTGTTTATGGGTCCAATTCCAGGGAGTCTGGTTAAATTGAGTAACTTGAGCACGCTTGTGCTTGTTGACAATGAATTGTCTGGTGGGATTCCAGCCGGAATCCAGGGTTGGAAGAGCTTGAATGACCTTCGTTTGGCGAATAATAGGTTATCTGGCTCAATCCCAGATGAGATTGGGAGCTTGCCGGTGCTTAATTATCTTGATCTTTCTGGGAATTACTTCTCAGGGAAGATTCCGATACAATTGCAGGATTTGAAGCTCAATCTGCTGAACTTGTCGAACAATATGCTCTCCGGGGCGCTCCCTCCACTTTATGCTAGAGAGTCGTATAGGAGTAGCTTTGTGGGGAATCCAGGTTTGTGTGGTGATTTGAAGGATCTTTGTCCACACGAGGGTGATTCGAAGAAGCAGAGTTACTTGTGGATTCTTCGGTCGATTTTTATACTTGCCGGTATAGTGTTCGTTGTTGGTGTTGCCTGGTTCTACTTCAAGTACCAGAATCTCAAGAAAGCAAAGAGAGTTGTTACTGCATCGAAGTGGAGATCGTTCCATAAGATTGGTTTCAGTGAATTCGAGATCCTTGATTTTCTCAAAGAAGATAATGTGATCGGAAGTGGAGGTTCTGGGAAAGTCTACAAAGCTGTGCTTAGCAACGGCGAGACTGTGGCGGTGAAGAAACTAAGTGGAGAGAGCAAGAAAAAGGATACAAGTCGCAGCTCCAACAAAGATGAATTCGAAGCAGAGGTTGAAACTTTGGGAAACATCAGGCACAAAAACATTGTGAGATTGTGGTGCTGTTGCAATACTGGAGATTGCAAGCTTTTGGTTTATGAATATATGCCAAATGGGAGCCTGGGGGATGTGTTGCATAGTAGCAAGGGAGGCTTGTTGGACTGGCCTACGAGGTATAAGATAGCTCTGGATGCAGCCGAAGGCTTATCTTATTTGCATCACGATTGCGTTCCTCCGATAGTTCACCGCGATGTAAAATCAAACAACATACTGCTAGACGCAGAATTTAGTGCTAGAGTCGCGGATTTCGGGGTCGCTAAGGTTGTTCAAGGAGCTAACAGGGGGATAGAATCCATGTCTGTTATTGCAGGCTCCTGCGGCTACATTGCACCAGGTATTTTCACTTGTCTGCTGGGTTGCTACAGTTTGGTCGATTTAAGCTTTGTTTTTGCTCGCTATAGCTACTCGTTTGAGCTCCAAATCATTCCTGTAATTGAATTAGTTTGAACTTGATTTGGTGTAGAATATGCATATACGCTTAGAGTGAATGAAAAGAGCGACATCTACAGTTTTGGGGTGGTCATATTAGAGCTGGTAACAGGCAGACCGCCCATAGATCCAGAATTCGGAGAGAAAGACTTGGTCAAATGGGTCTGCACAGCCTTGGACCAGAATGGCACGGAACATGTAATTGACCCCAAGCTCGATTCACGTTACAGGGATGAAATTTCCAAGGTCCTCGATGTCGGTCTCCGCTGCACAAACTCACTTCCCGTCGGCCGGCCATCCATGCGGAGGGTGGTGAAAATGTTGCAGGAATCCGGCATGGGGAGCCAGCCTAAAGCCAACAAGAGTGGCGGGAAGCTCTCTCGTTTTTACAATGAAGTCTCCGATCAAGCAAGTTTAGTTTAAGAACTCTGAGTTTAGACTTGACACTTCTTCAAGGTGGCTGATTTCACGGGGACAGGGAAACCGATCGCTGAGATGACCCGAGGTGAGGTAGATTGGCTCATGCCGCAGTAAATCGATACATTAAGACCACGGATTTAGATATACCAGGTAGACTGCAACTATTTCTGCTACTTTCTTACTGGTGTTATCCACTTTGGTTAGGTTACTGTAACACGAAGAATCATGAGAGCTGCCAAGATTGAAACTTTTTCTTTCCATTAGGAACAGCTGTTATGCAATTGTATAAATTTTAGATCTTTGTCCATTTTGAATATGTTGAAAAACTTTCTATAATATCTAGTTGTTCTTCACTCTATCTGATTTCTTCAAAGCATAGAGCATGTGTAGCAATCAACAATGGAGGGAAAAATCAATTTATAGTACGTGTTTTTGTTTTTTCTCACAGAAAACAGACTTGAGGAGATACAGATTTTAATTCTATTTTAATGGATATAATTTTTCATCCACAACCTAGAGCATCCTAATAGAATCTTCCTTCCCTCTCTTATCCCTTAGTTATTGAACTAGGCCTTGACCCAATTGATTTTTTGTAAATTTGTGATTTAAAGCGTGAGGGTTTTAATTGAGTTAGATTACTACAACTCAATGAATTGACTTGCAACTAGATTGAGGCCAAATCATCCATTAGGGTTACAACTAAGATTTTTTTTTTTTTCAAACAAGTGGAAATTATTTGTTTTTTATTTTATTTTGATTAACATGGATATTCGGGTCAATTCACATCACCTCGACTAATTTCATAAATCATGAAATTAACAATTTCGATGAAAAATTACACGTGATTTACTCCTGGACTCAAGTTACTCAACAATCCAGTGATTTCTCGGATCAAATCTCGAACCGATGATTCAATAATGAAGACATATAAAGCATATATACCTATCGATATATATATATATAGTATACGCTATACCTATATATCACTACTCAGTGCAACTCTCTTGTGACGTTATTAAGTAGCAAGGGACAGCTTTGTTGATTGAATGGATATACAACTAGATATTTTTTTGGATTTCTGTTAATTTAACCTTCCTGTCCATGAACTAGCTGGCCTTACCTCATTGACCTCCAGATCGTGTTTTACACCTGGGATCATCGATAACATAGAATTCTATAGATCTGGGCAACTCATTTAAGTCCTATACACACACCATTTTTAATTTCTTTTTCTGGAAGAAGGGGCAGTCGCAAACATGGAGCACTGTGCTTGCATGTATCTTGGAGGTGCAGGTAAGGGCACAACAAAAATCAAGGATGCTGAGAGAGAGGCTGTCAATTTACTGTGATGGATAGGTTTCTTGCTTTACATGAGAAGTCTACGCGAAGAAATATAATTATATTTGGCTGGATAATATTGACTGTTAATAATATCTATCTATCTATCTATCTATATATATATATATTAATAATCACTCCAATTTATCTCTTTTCTTCTCCAATTAATTTCCTCAACGATATTTAAGGAAATTATATGTATATGTATTAGCTTTGTTCACACTCTAGGTCGACATTGGAGTTGAAATCTCTCCATCTCCAAGAGGTGGCACAAATCAGATTGCTCCTTCCCCACTCAACCCTAAGCAGCCATGATTAATCTTTGATTTTTGTTCTCTTAATCTTTAAACTTGTTTGAAGAAAACAATGGCGCCTTCAGAAAGAGAGTAAAAAAGACCCTAAAACTACATTTATTGACCTACAAGTTTTCATACGCATCCCATTCATTTCCATGAGCGCACACCCAAACTTAAGATCCAAGCAACCTAAATTTTCCCCTTAATTTCTCTGCAACAGATTGCCACTACATTTTCAGAAATCACTGTATTTGGATATTTGAGGGTAGCGTGCACTGTGCAATGTGCATGTGTTTTCTCATCCAAAAAAGGAGGAGAATTCAATTCTTTCCCTTCCCTTAAGATCAAGAACCATGTCTTGAAAAGAGACAATACGTACATGCTTTAGAAGGGACAACCTTCTTTTTTCCTTCTTTTCTTTCAAGCCCTCTGTCTGTCTGTCTATCTCTCTCTCGCGCACACACATCACACATCACACATAGTATTTGTTTGTTTTGGAGTTGCAAGAAAGAGAGGTCTTCTTCCTTAATTTCTATTGTGAAATATGTCGGCATAAGAGGAATTAAATTAACTAAGGAAATGACTTGGTGCAATGGCGTCTGCAAAAATGTGCAGACAATTGAAAGAAGCTCACCTCCACCTTGCAATGCAAGTGTTCTTGCTCAAGAACACAAAGAATGTTTGATCAGAAGTTGCCCTTCATGCGGGCACCAAATGAGATGCCGAGACCAGGTTTTTCCGTTTCCTTTTTTGCTTCATGGATAGTTTTGTGAGCTTGGAATATATATCTTAGCTATATATAGTGGTTTATGATGATATAATTAATGTTTGCGCATGCAGGCAAGAATTCATGACTTGCCTGGGCTACCAGCCGGAGTGAAGTTTGATCCGACTGATCTAGAGCTGCTTGAGCATTTGGAGGGGAAGGTGCTGAAGTCTGATACTTGCAAGGTTCACCCTCTGATTGATGAGTTCATCCCTACAATCGATGGAGAGAATGGGATTTGCTATACACACCCAGAAAAGTTACCAGGTGACAATATTCCAGGGATGCTAATACGATATGTTCTTAGCTAGCTAGCTAGTTTATAATGTCATCCAATTCGATTTACATGCTTGATCAGTGTTAATTTGCAGCCCATTTATCATGAGGCCTGTCATTGTTTGAGAAACTAATTAACCCACAAGGCTATAGGGAAAAACAATGCAGAGGTTGCCATTGTTGAAGATAGGAAATTCTTCATGATCTTAGATTCAATGAGGACGATCACCATGACTTCTTTCACCCATTCTTCTCCTTTGAAGCACCAACCAAAAACTTTAGGGCATAGCACTTGCCATTAGATCCTAGAAGAAACCCGGCCACCACCTAATCTCTGTATATCTGTTAGCATTTTCTTTTAGACATGGACAACCACCCCAGCCAACCCTAGACATTCAAGATATATAATTCCTAGCTAGAAGGATTAGCTTTCCAAAGATGGTAATATTATAGCTTAATTAGGTCCAACAATGACATTTTCCTCATGCATGGTAATGAAAACCTTTTTTTTTTTTTTTTTTAACATGTACTGTAATGTAACAACCCGTCTTTAGAAATACATTAATTTATCAACAAAACATGGTGTAATTTTTTTTATTGAAATTTCAGAAGAGTTTTTTCTAAATTAAATGGGTTTAAATTATTAATTTTCAATCTGTTATGTGATTTTTAAATTCTTATCTAATAGTAATTCAACCATTTTTAGTTTCAGTCTCGTTAAACAACATCAACACCATATCTCATTAAAATCATGAAATACAATTTGAAAATAAATTTTTTATTATATAATCTATCATTGCAAAATATAAATTTATGAAATACAATTTGAAATTATCACTTATAATTATATATGAAAATTTTCCTTCACCCATTTATTTAAAGCATACTACATCTATTTACTCAATAATCCTAGTTGATAAATTTCAACATTATGCATCAAATCTTAATCAAATTCAGATTAACTTCATAATCAAGTTCAATGATCTCTATTGGAAGCTAATATGGACCTTGATTCATATCCAATAAATTGTTTTTAACTCCTCCCTTTATTACTCCAACTAGCCCTTTACATCTTTTTTTTCTACAATTTCTTCACTTGTTTTCTTGCTAAAACCTTTACTTAATGTTGCTCTCCCCATATATCGATCTAATTTTATGTGAACTTAGCTAATTTTTCAGTGTTTTCTTCTTAATTATTGGTGAAAAATTCATTTTTTCTCTCATCGTCTTTGTGCTTCAACTTTCATCCATGAAAAAGAAAAAAAATAAAGGTATTTATAGTATATTTCTTATTGATTACACAAATGACCCTATTTACTTATGTGTTTTATTTTGACCCCACTTCTTACTTCTTTTACCATCTGAGTTACTACCTATTTTTATCTCTCACAATTTCACCCTTTAATGTTTAAATTCAATTTAATTATTTTTTATTTATTTCCAAATATAAACAAAAAAATTATCTTCGGGGTTTGCATGTATTAATACTGTATGAAGTAATACTTGTTGGCTTATTGTGATCACCATGTAGGAGTGAGCAAAGATGGGCTAATTCGCCATTTTTTTCATCGACCATCAAATGCATACACAACCGGAACAAGAAAAAGGAGAAAGATACACACAAACACAGAAGATGGCGAGACTAGATGGCACAAAACAGGCAAGACTAGGCCAATTGTTGTTGTTGGAAAAGTCAAAGGGTATAAAAAGATACTGGTGCTTTACACTAATTATAGGAATCGAAGGAAGCCAGAGAAAACAAATTGGATAATGCACCAATACCATCTTGGAAACAATGAAGAAGAGAAAGATGGAGAACTCGTTGTTTCAAAAGTTTTCTACCAGACACAACCCAGACAATGTGGTTCACTCATCAAGGTTCCTGTACCTGTTCCTTCAAAATTAAAGGTACAAAGCAGTGGACATGAGGGTTCTAACCTTAAGAACACCACCACTCTTGTCGAGTACTATAATCCTACCTTTATATCCTTTGACCAAAGTGGACAAAATAGATCAACCAACCATAACCCTCCTCAACAACTACTTTCTCATTTTGCACTTCATGATGGATCTTCTCTTATCCCTTAAAAAATTAGGAAAGCAAGGCCGCCATTACTGAGGCCTTGGTGAAATAAATTAATAAGTACATATATAAAAACCTAGGAGAGGCCAAAATACAAGATACATTGAGAAGAATATGATTTCTTTAGCTAATAATTAAGAACTGGATTCTTCAAGAGTCAAGTAATTGAAGTTTTTGGATACTTTAATTGCTTTCTTCTTCTTCTTTTCTTCCACAACTTGTTTTGTAATTCATGCTTTGTGAGTACTATAACATGAATGTTAAATTCATATGAGTACTAACTCTCTTTCTAAGAGTTTATATTAACTTTAGAACTGTATAAAGATGATGATTCTTCAACCACACATACACTTTGTTTTGTAAAATCTTGGTGATGATTACTCATCAAAATAAAAATGCAGCTCCTTCCCTCCCATGTTGCCTTGTGATTACTTGTTTATACCTTCACAAATTCTATAAACTGTCAGGTTGATCATGGCAATAAGTTGAACAACTAGTCTTATACAGAGTATAATCGGCATCTCGAGCTAGTTCTTACAACGATTATTAAACCTTACTTGGTGAGTTAGAGTTATAAAATAAAATAAAAATCTAAAACTAGATTCTAATCCATTTTAAATTGAACACGATATTAACCTCCATTAACCTGATCAAATTTATTTAGATAAACATAAAAAAATGATGTTTAGATAGCGATGATGCTCTTAGCTTCAACAATATCTATATCCTGTACAAAATCTAAACCCACATTCAGAACTTCTTGCCTGGTTTTCTTCTCAGAACTCAATGGAACTTCATTTGAATGGTTAGATGAAAACTCTACCAGTAAAGAAGGCCCAGTTCCCAATATATTTGTCACTTGGATTGAGCTTAATCTCTGTACATATTTTATTTTCAATGAGTCCACCTCTTTATCTGAAACAAATCTAAATACATCTTCAATGGCAAGATCCACCTTTTATCTCTATAAAACTCCAATATCCTTTTATGCATTTTTAATCCGGGCAACCCTTTTTATTATGAGCTGAGAAACATCTTTTTTTTTGTGACGATTTAAAGTGCTCGATTTTTTGCTCTCATGCTAAGCCTAAGGATTCTCCTAGTCTTAAGATAAGTGTCGTCTGTAATCCCTGGCTTCCTCTCTCTTTCTTCTTTGATAGTTTTATAGCATGTTAGTTCTGTCTGTATATAATTTGAGTTTGATAAGAAGTCAAGATCAAATAGCTGAATGTTTTTGTTATGTGTTAGAGCTACCAGATTGAGGAGCTGAATTGTGTGGAAAAGAAAATAGCTGAAGAAGAACAATCCATTAATAAAATGAAGGGAAAATCACTCAGCTAGCAGTTAGAATCAACTACAGTAGCGCTAGTTGATCATAATAATGTTCTGCAGGTGGCATCTGCCGGAGCCTCAGAAAACTAGATAGCTTATCAAAATGAAAAAGCATAAACCCTTGAGGATAAAGATCAGCAGCTAGAACAATTACAACAGCTGATATAGAGGAAGGACTCAAAAAAGTTTAATTTTTTTTGAAGATAGTAAATAGAATTATGTTATAAAAAAGATATCAGATTATACTTATCTTATTAAAAAAGAAAGATAATATATATATAAAAAAAGCATTTTTCAGTTCATATTCAAGATTAACTTATTTTCGACTACAAAAAATAATTAATTTTCCTGGAGATTTCCCCGTACTTATGCTGAACCGAAACTCAGGATAGGCCATGGGATGCTGAGACCCAAACTCTTGGGAAAGATGGACAAGGTGACTGACTCACGGCCAGGACAGCCCTGTTAGCTAGATCGTTTTCAAGAAATTGTAAAGAGTCCATATCATACAGGATGATGACCTGCTAGAGTATTGAGTTCCCGTTTGTCTACGCAGTTTGATGTGTTTCAACCCGGAAAACATTATTTGTTTTTTTTAATTTTGGCTTGAAAAGCAGGCAAACGAGCCCCAAGTCTATCAGGATTTCATTAAATGCAGAATTATTGAAGAAGAAAATTTTGATAAGTCAATACCAGCAAGGCTATGATAGATCAGTCTCTTTATGTAGCAGTTGTAGTTCCTATTGATCTGTTGAACAAAGTAAAGAAAGTAAGACCCTACTGTTTAATGAACACCGTTCCCCACAAGAGCAGGAGCACAAACTTGACCCTCTAAGCAGAATCCAATCCGTGCTTGCAATTATGGGACCAACAACTTGACCCTCTGAGCAGAATGCCAACACGTGCTTGTACTTAAGGGTGTTAGGGAACAATATAAATGATATTATCTAACAATTTAAGTTTATATCACGAGTTCGAATCTCATCATCCCTGTTCTATTGAATAAAAAATAAGCATAAAGTAGTCCGAGCTTGTGCAAGTTTCAAGCCCAAATAGTTTTCATTTAAGGGCGTGTTAGAGAATTATATAAATCATATTCTGGAATCACACCTAACAGTTTAAATTTTTAGATGAGATGTTTCATTGACAATAATACTAGCACGTGTACCCAGAAAGCCTTTAAAAGGAACTCAAAGATTATCCTTCCAATCCACATAGCCTCATGTGACATGCCTGTCTTAAGCTCCACTGTCTAGAAACACCCAAAGACATGAATTCCCATCTACACAACCAATCACAAAGCCATGAAAACCATGCTCTGAAACCCAGAAAGAAAAGGCTTGATGAAGACCAACATAGGATCCTGGAAACAAGTTTCAACGCCAATCAGAAGTTGAAAGCAGAGCTCAAGATCAAGCTTGCCCACCAACTAGGCCTGCCGCCAAGACAAGTTGAGATATGGTATCAAAACAGAAGAGCCAGAAACAAAAATAATGTCATAGAGCATGGCTACAGGAATGTCCAGTTACAGCTAGGTAATGTAATGGCAGAAAACATCAGGCTCGAGAAGCACGTTAGAATGCTTGAACATGAGCTGAACAACGTTCAGCAAATGATACTTTTTGGATCAGCCACATCTGCTTCGATTCTCGCCTCGGTTTCAGGATCTAGCAATGAGCAGGGAAACTCAACCTCTCCAGGAATCAGGATCTGTGATTGGAGAGATGCTGGAAATGATGAAATCTATCGTGTAGAAGAGCCATATACTTGTTCGACAGGCTCTGGCACTCAGTTATGGCCTCCTAGCTGAATCAGAGGATACTCGATCATGAAACAAATAATGACAGAAGAATTTAGAGCTTTTTAAAAGTTTCCAAATAAAATCAGGTTGTTTTTGTTTTTATTTCGTTGTCAAGTCAAGAAATTTTATTCAATGTTCAAGCTTAAAACAAGTAGAGCATCTGTAAGAAAATATGAAAATCAATATTGTTCCACTAGTAAGTGCAGTTCAATTCCTGCCACGCAGTTTTCTTGACATGCCAAAGAGCAAACAATGCAGAGAATTAAGCAAGAATGACCTTTTATTTTTTTCCTAAGGGATGCAGAAATAAACAACCTGGCAACTCAGATGAGACTACGCGGAAATAAATTTTGTAAGTTTACAGAACAAAGAATGCAAGAATTATATTTCAAACTCATCACAGATTGTAGCTCAGGACAAAATCTTCAAGTTCAACTGAAAGTCCAAGTTGAAGCACCTATTTTCCTCAACTGATTAAAAAAAAAAACACCCATCTCTTTCATGATTAATGGTGGGGCTTATTTCCTTCATGAAAGGATTTGGGTATATGCATGCACTTGACATTCTGATACCCTGGAGTCTTGAATTGAAAAACCTGGCCAACTGGCAGGTGGGGTGTTGGCCTAGGGAGGGAGTGAATTTATTGATATCGCAAGATGTTCAGTGGATCCAAGAATTAGTGCACGTAAACTAGTTTTAAACTAGGACGGATACCTTAATTATATATATATATATATATATATAACTTGGCCAACTGTAGGTGTCCATAATGCTTAATTGCCTTCGAGTCAAATAGGGTCCCACATGTTTAGGTTCTTCCTTCAGCAACTTGTATAGAGACTAACAAGTCCAATAAGTTTGACAGAACTCAACTTGCTTCACACTGCTGCAAGTTGATCTGCAATTTGAGCCAGAAATAAATTCACTTGGCCAAACAAAAATCTGTACCAAGATTCAGCTCAAGCATAACATAAATTGACCTAAATAAGGCCAGTCCAACTCAAACTTCTAATAAGGTGTAGAAGACCACATGAACGCTAGATTTACTAGAAAAACACTGCTAAATTTGAAGGAGAAGTAGAGCCCACTTCCGAGGAAGAAACAGATTACAGATGACAAAAACTGATCATGTACGACTCCTATTTCGTTCTATTATAAATTGAAAGTTAAGAAGAGACCAGAGCATGAACCCTAAGCTAAAAACAAGAACATATCCCAATTACCAGACAAGAAGAGAACTTGACAAGACTCATTGAAAACATCAGGTGAATGCTAAATTAACCTATTCCACCGTTAGATAATTGATACATGCAGAAATCACAGAAGCAATGGCCATCAATAAGTGACACAGAGAAAATATTGTAACAGCCTTTTGTATTATGTGTAGACACAATTCTCCTGTTATATTAGAAGCTCAAGATTTCAAGGTACTGCATGATGTTCAGTAAAAATTTTTTAAGAAACCATCTCATTTAAAAGATTTTAATACTATGTTAAAAAATGATTCACCTAAGAACTTAAACTATTAGATGAGATCGTAAGATATAATTTATATTATTCTTGACTAAAGCTAGAACCCTTAGCAGTAATCACACATACCTGATCCTCAGACAAGAAAGGATCTTGAAAAGACTGGTTGATTTCACCCGGGAGAGTGCCAACTTATCCTTCTGCAGTATGAATAATAAAATATAAGCAATAAACGACCATCCATTAAAATCTGCAAGTAAAATAATATAATTTGGTCCATTGCAGTTGGCGTTTACTTGTGGGAACAAAATTCTCTAGTTAGATTTGAAGTTCAAGCTTTTAAGACATTGCTCAAGTAGCAAATCATTCGCCAATATGAAGAATTCAAAATTAAGAAAAGTCAGATAAGTCTACTCTATCCTTGACATTTTCAATATTTTCTCACATCACATAGAGACTGTGGGGAAGAAGACGTTATCCTTCTATTAAATGCTCCTAATTTCCATGGATTAAAATTGTCTCTACTTGTGCTTCTAGAGCACCAAGTCTGAAATCCTAACTTTCAAAACCAAGCACCCACCAGGTACATTCTACTCAATCTAGAACAGATGGGAGTGAATATCCTGTACAATAACGAAAGAATTAGGCTCTTAAAGGTTGAAATAGTTCTATCAGGATGAATCTGATGCTATCTGTGAACTGCAAATTCACATGACAGGCATACTTGCTCATGCACAAGGTAGTTTGCATTTGCATGTACAAGTCTCCAAAAGCGTCGAAGCATCAGCAGGTTTTGAGTTCGAATCGGACGTACATCTCTTGTAGAGTCAGGATAATCAGGGTTTTATTTATCGGCTCACAAAATACATTTTACAGGAAGTGGATCCAGAAAAGCAAAAAACAAATATGCATGTACAAGGTTGTACAAATGACCCATTAAGAGTTTTATCCTAGCCAGGGAATTGATAAATCATCTTGAAGTAAACGAGCAACAAGCTTATATTCACCACTTGAGAGTTGGTTATCCCAACCCCAGAATCGATAACTCAGAGCAAGCTAACCACAAAAGCAGCATGCTTCAACACACAAATCGTCCACCATAAACACAACTTCTTAGACCTCCATAAACCAACAATCCCAAACACAGTAAAAGATACTGAAACTTTCAATTCAAGAAACAAAGTCCACATGTTACAACCTGGTTTCAAGTTTCAAGCCACCAAAGAACCAAGCCCAACAATTCATTTTCTATGACATAGGCCGAAAGGAAAGCAACAATTTAATCCTTTTCCATCAAGAACCAGGGATGAAGTCAAAATAAAAGGTAAAAGAACAAGACATTTTACACGTCCCAAGAAGTAACCATGAGTACGAGAATTTATGTAATTCGGGGAGAAACTCAAGCATTATATGGATGCATGTTCTTGATTCCTATTCTCTTTGGAAGAGAGAGAGCATAGAACAGTTCAACACTGGGCTGTAGATGGTGTGTCTATATAGAAGTGAGTACTGACATGAGTGGTGAGGCATTCTCGTTCCTTAAGAGAGTCGGAGTTCAATCTCTCTCTTGCATGGAATCGGTTATTTGGAAAGCACTTTCACCTCTCAGTGTCTCACCCGTATGAACGTGGATTAGTCTAAGTACATCGCGTGATTTATACCAACAAAATAGAGAACTAAAAGTCCCTCTTGACATCCAAAATTGACTATTTAATGACTTATTATTATGATTGTGGTTTGGATTGATTTTGAAATTATATTTTATTTAAAAGTATATTGAAATTATATTTTTTAAAATTATTTTTGATATCAATATATGAAAATGATTTTAAAATATTATTATTTTTAATTCAAAATAAAAATATTTTTTAAAAAAATACTTCTGAAATATTAAAAAAAAAACTCAAAAATACAACGCTCCTTTATGAATGAAATAGAGGGGGATGGCTACAAAGCAGTACTATGAGTAATCAAGAGGTAGGGGCCTCCAGCTACACATGGAGTCTCAAATTTCACGTGGCTACAGTGCTACTTCTCCCAATATTATTTTTTAAAGTATATTTTGATAAACAAAATTATTATAATAATATTTTTATATGTTTTTAAAATTATTTTTAATATTAGTATGTCAAAATTATCTCAAAAAATATAAAAAAATAATTTTTTTTAAAAAATGAAACTTCTATATTTTTTTAAACTTTTTTTTTAAAAAAATAAAATTGTTTTAATTATTATTTCTAAATATAAAACCCTTATAATTCATAATTTAAGTGTTGTCTCTAATCCATGTGGTTGGTTGTTCTTGTTGGGTTTCAGGAGTGGTTTCGGATTTGGGCTTAGCTTTGAGAGCGGCTTTAACATTGTCGGGTGTCCTGGGCTTCGTGGCCTAGATTGGATCATGCTATGAGCACAGGAATTTAGTTTTTTTTTAAGGTTTTATTATTTTTTAAAATAACTTTTATTTTACAATTTATTAAAAAATATTATTTTATTTATTATTTATTTTAATATCAGCGCATTAATTAATTTAAAAAAATCCTGTTTTTTTTTTCTTAAAAAAAAACATGATGACACCAAATCGGGATGATCGATGAGCAATAGAAATTAACTTGATTTTAAATTGTCTTTTTTTTTTAAAAAAAAAAAAAAACATCGAGGTTTAATCAATATCTCTAGCTAGTGAACATATAGGCGAGACAAATTTAATATTTGTGTTTGAAAAGCAAAACATAAAACTGATTCAAACAGACAAGATCTACATTTATTTTGTTTCATATCTAGAAAAAAAGAAATTGTCAGAGAGGTGGGGCAAAATTATTGTGTAAGCATATGTATATGTATATATATATATATATAATATGATTTTAAATTAATTAAAATAACTTGACTTGAACCGATTTCGATTGTATGACACAGGAGGCCAAGTTAATTCTACTATCATATCATGTAATTATTAAAGCTTGTAAAATAAAAAGAGAAGGAGGTGTGAGAATATGTTTCCCTTCTTTCTTTAACTCCCCCCCTTTTCTTTTGACTTTTTTTTATGTCATTATCATGCACTCTTTTGTACTAGAACTAAGGAAGGTAAGCAAATGATTAAGAGTTTAATTATCTTGAATCAAGGGATTTAAAGTGGATGCATGCATGGACTTGTGAATGAGAAGATGTTTATTCGTTAATTTATTTTTATATTTTTTCAAAAAATATACATACAATTAAAATTGGATTGGCAGGTATTTTTTAAATTAACTTAAGTTATTTTGACAATTTTACATAATTTGTTTTTCAATTTTAATGAAATCAATCTGATTTTAAAACTATAAATTTATCTAGTAATTAGATTAAGGTATGCTGGGCCATTGACTTTTATCAATTTGATTTTGGGGAAAATAATTTATTTTAATTCTCAGGTTTTCAAAAAATAAAAAAGTCTTTGAAAATCATCAATCAGAACGGAAAAAAAATGAAAATTGTAATGTGCTTCCCTCTAATCTCTGCTTGGAATCATAGATAATTAATCTTATCATATAGTACTATAATACAGTATTCATGCATGGATTGTTGATAGAAAGAAAAGCTTCATTAATTTATTGATTTAAACAATAGGCCAATTAAATAAACCCTACTTTTACTAGAAATTATGAGGCCTTTTGCCATTGGAAATACCCTCACAACAGTTGTGAAACAATGCAATAATGGAGCTCAAAAGGTTCTGTAGTACTCTCTGCCTCTGCTCCCACCACCCCACCCCACCCCACCTTCCTTTTTCTCAAAAAAATGAAGAGGGATCAGCTTTTAGGGTTCGGCAGAATATGCATGGATCTCCAAATCCTTCATCAGCTGGTACTCTCTACTAGTTTTCAAAGCAAAACCTTTTAGCCCTCCATCAAGCACTCGTGAATGCCGCCTTTTCCTTGCTGCAAAGTTTTTTTCCCAATACTAACTTCTCTAATGTTTTACTTTCACTTTAGATTTCTCCACTTTATTGTCGAAATATGCAAGCCTGTGAAATTTAAATCCATCCATTGATAGATGGTGGGTGGCATATGGCCTGAACACCAACACCAAGAAAGTCTCTGGTTTGCCCTCCTGCAGGGCTATCTTGATCACTTTGAAATATTTTCTGCCTTTTAGCAGAGTACATTTGAAGCTGATTTAGAGTGGGAATTTGATCATTTCTTGATTTTTCCAAATCACTTGCTGGGTTAGTGCTTATAGGGCTCGAACCATACAGTCCACAGAACTTGTTGTTCCCATCTTGAACTTTAAAACTCCCGAGGAATGATGGATCTGTTGAGGTTGCACCGATCTGAGCAGCTTTTTGCAGCAAAGCAGTGGCTGACATGTTTGCTGAAGCTGTTTGATGGGACTTTTGCTGCGGGGTGCTGTACAATGAAGGAACACTTACCAGCTGACTTGCGGCGGCAGCTGCTTCCTTAACATTGCTTAAAGGAAGTGCTAAAGTGCTTGTCAGCTCCTCGTGAGCAATATTTGAAGAGATTTTGTTTCCAAAAACTGGCCAATTGAACTGATAATGATCAGACGGCGGAGTGTTTGAGCATGAAACAGCAAGAGGGTCGCGAAATATAGATCCTGAACTAGTCACAGAGCCAAGTTGATGAATCTCTTGAATATTATTGCCCGCCATTGCTTCACTGAAATGGGGTGCTCCTCCTTGGCTCATCCACAAGGAATGCCCTTGTCTTGTGAGACGATCATTGCTTGAAATTGGCTTGAAAATTGAAGAGAAATGTTGTGCCATGTTAGGCCCTAATGGATTCCCCATTAGATGATGATAATTGCCGGAAGTTAAGTTGCTTATGCTAGATACGGCATTAACTCTTGCTGTTTCCTCCGCTAAGGCATCACAGAAGGCCCGGTGAGTGATGAAGCTATCTCTCCTGCCCCATCAAATTTTTTTTGAACATCAACTTAAATAATAATTAAAACTACATAATTAAAAAAAAAAAACTTGGTATTGCATAGCTAGTAATAGGTACTAAAAAAGGTTAACTGGGCACTAAATTCAAAGATGAATAGTAAGAATTGAAGATGGAAATGAATGATATTGCCTTTCCACCTATCTTTGTCCTCACTATACCTCCCTTTTCTCTTTATTTTCCAAATTTGAGAGATAGAAAGTGAGGGGGCTGCACAGACAAAGATATCACAGCCACAAAAATCACTTTCATGCTTCACATAGTTTTTCTACTTTGACATGTTAGAGTGTTGTTCTTGTTGTTGACAAGAAAAAAAGTGATGCCCTATCATCTATGCTTTATCAACTAGCTAGTCCTCCTTGATTAATTTCTTCTTTGAAACCTTTTTTTACGACTATAATTAATATCATTAATTTCAGTAGCTCTATCACTGTAAATTCTACTAAAAAAGAAATTATACCTTGAAAATATAGTCCCACAGTCACATTTGTATTCCTTAGTGCCACAAGTCTTTGAGTGCGCTTTCCAATCTGACTGGACAGCATATCTCTTCGAGCATTTTTCACACTTCCATTTCTTCTCGCCATGCTTCCTACAAAAGTGCTTCTTGATACCTGTTAAGTCTCCGAGAGCCCTAGTGGGATGGTGATGGACGCAGGTCTTTTCAGGGCAGACATAAACGCGCTTTCTCACTTCCTTATTAGTCCTTTGCTTCAGCTTCCATGGAAGGTTGTGTCCTCTCCTATGGAGCTGTAGATTTTGATCCCTCTGAAACCCTTTACCACATATTTCACACAAGAATCTGTTGGTGGCCATGAGAGTTTTGGGTGATAAAGCTATGACTTCTGCTTCAGGATCTGCATAGAAGAACAAATATTCCGGTTTGAATATTAATATCATGGCATTAAAATTTTATAAGACATGAATAACTTTGAATATACTGAAGATCATGATCATAAAGACGAAGGAATTAGAAAGGCAGACATAAAGAAAGAATAAAGATAAACACAAAAACTCAAAAGGAAGATAATTAAATAGAGAAGCTAGCTAGCTTGCCTGGAGTTCCTGGGAGGTTTCTCTTCTTCTTTTGAGCAGGGGGGTTGGATGATCCACCAACAGGGTTTTCAACAGAACCATTACAGCTACTAGTTAGTGCTTCTTCTGCTCCCATGAACATATCTCAAGCTTTTATTTTCCTTTCTCTTATATCAACTCGATCGGTTGACTCAATCTAGCTAGTTATGCAACTACAGTTATGATCAAGAGAAGAACCGAGAGAAAAAGTTCTTTCTTAATTACGAGGTTTCGAGTCTCAACCCTAACACATGAGAATATATATGCAAGATTTGATCTCCCCCCCTTCTCTTTCTACCTCTAAAATGCTAGCTGCAGTCATTTTATTTAGTATTTGCTTTTCAGACAAGGCTAGGATAGAATAATCAAAAATGTTTTTGGGAGGTGGTGAAAAGTTAAAGTTGGGACATGGGGGGAGGGAGAGAGAGAGAGGATGCTTGGAGAGGGAAGGGAAAAACACATAAAGGTGCATGATGACACATATGATGAGTGTGGGAGAACGCAAATCTCCCATGCCTTTTCCATTAGGAATGATTATCACATAATTTGCTTGCTTTTTGTTTCTCTTATATATAAGTGTGTATATATATATATATATTTTTTTTTCTAATCTACCATGTTTAAATAATATTGTGCACTGGATGATAAAATATGAGTTGATTATTTCCAAGAACCCCACAAACATTTGAATGGAACCCTAGCTAGGTTAATTATCCTACATAGCCAAAGGTAAGCACAAAGGGAATAGATTGGATTGATTTCTTTGGTTTTTAGCTACTATACACAGCCATTTTGGAACCATGCAAATAAAACTCAAAGCAGACATTATATTTTACTTCAATTAATTGTCCTCGCAAGAATATCCTATTTTACAACATGTTGATGCATAGACTATATATCAATAAATAAATTACATGGTCCTAAATACGGGGGGCGGGGTGTTCACTAGAATTTGAAAATCAAAAGCATCACTACCCATATAACCTACATTTCAAAATCAAAAGCCTCTAAGTCATGCTTTTGGTTTAGGAATACTGTAGATTCTACAAGCATGCACGCCCGTGTTTCTAAATATATAGACTCTTAGGGATAACCCCATACACTGCCTATATATATATATATATATATGCATGCATGCAGTGCTACTCATGACAAATATAGCTCAAATTAAGACCAAGTAGCCTAATATTCCTGCCCTCAAAGTTTGAAGGTTTATCCAAAAAACAAAACCATTTTTCACAGTTAACATAGCATGAATTGAACAACTATAAGTCATAAAAACGCAATGTCATGTACTATCTGCTGTTTTTGTAAGAAAAACAAAATTAATTAACATGTCTGAGAGAGAGTTGAGAGTGACTAGCTATCGTAAGACTCAAGAGACAGTACCCAGCTAGTCACCCTCTTGTCATTATGCATCCTCATTTTCCACAAAAGTAAAATCTTTAGTCTTCTCCTTCAAAGAAGATATCGATCATGCCATGGCCCATTTACATATACAAGTAAATGTGCAAATCTTGTTCTGTAATCTTCTGGGTGTTTAACAGAATCTGCTATTCACGTGCCCAACTGTCAACGAAGGTAAGATCCAATGGAAACGACGAAAGAAAGACATAAAAGGGAACAATCGTCCTGTAGACACTATGAACATATTGGCATTTGGCATCTCTCCCCTCATTTCGATCAAATTGACTGACTAGGATTTGTTTTTAACCCCATTTCGCCATTTTTTGTAAAGAAATTGATCGTAGTATTTGTCAAGGAATGACTTGAATCGAATGTTGAGTTTTAGGCTGGTTGTTTGATCTGCTTTACACTTTTGCTTAATTCGTATATAGCCTTTTGCGTTTGCTTTTCTTTTGTGGATTGCAAGGATGTTGCTTGACATGTTTAAAAGCAATGGTCATGGATCATGATCAAGGGCATGAATATATAAGTCAATTGAATGAGAAAATCTTAGCAACATTAGTGTGGGTCAATCATCGAATTAACTCTTAAGTTGAGACGCACATATGTGAATAGTAGACATTGCTTCAGATCTACAACAAGTCAATAGAAAATTTGAGAAAAGGAATATAATTGAACTTTATTTCCTAACTATTTAATAATAATAATAATAGGGGAGAGGTTAAAAGACAGCCAGCTGACAAAGGCAGTGAATTTTTAGAACTGTGAGCTAGCGGTCGTCTCCTTGCGGGCTGACTTCTCCTGCTAACCCCTTAATCATAATCTAATCATGCTCATGCTTTCTAATTTTGTTTAATACATGATCCTTGGAGTTTAGCTGTTGAACTGTGGCGGTCTCGGAATATTCTCTCCTTCTCCAACACTCCCAAGTCCCAACTTTCAAGGTATAATAATGGGGTTTTTTTAATTTACAGACCGACCCCCACATCTATTTTTTTTGCCAGTAGAGATTTGACCGTATATAAATAGGCAATATTTCATAATCGAAGGGTTTAGGTAAAAGCAAAATGTTGTCTCCAAGGGTACTATGTTTGATTTGCTTGTCTCTTATAGTTTGAAATTTAGGATCGACAAAAATCATGGAGGTGTTTTACATGTGATTGTTTGTGCAATTCTAGGATACCTCTCCCTGCCCCAAGCTTTTCTAATTACTAGACCTGATGAATTCGTTGGTAGCTAGTTACAATTCAAGGAAAATCCTTGGAAATTCCTATGCTAATCACGTGAAATCACGCAGTTATACTTGAAATTATTTTTTATTAGTATTCCATGACAAACATACATGTATTTTATTGAAAGAATAGAAATATAAAAATAAAATAAAGTTATTTTTGAATAAAAAAATACAGTCTCTTTTATCTCCAATCTCTTCATTATATTTCTTAATATCCAGACAGTAACCAAACATTATTATAAGAAATTAATTATTACCTTGACGTAAGTAATCTGTGTTCGTAACCAAAATTTAACTACAAAAAATTTAATCTTAAGTTTTTTTTTAACAAAAATGTAATCCATGAAATATTAAATATATTTTGTTTCTTTCTTTGTAAGTGTTGATATAATGAGTCAAGACGTACATTTCTTGTAAAAACATGTGACGCTGGTTTTACTTTCTAAACTAAGCTTACAAAGTACGCTTTTCAGGAGATAAAATTTCCTTTGTATAAAAAAAAAAGTGTTACAAATATTGTAGGATATATGCTTGGGACAGTCAATTTTTAGCATTACTTCTGAAGTTAAGTTTGGCATTACTTTTGAAACAAAATATCCAAAAAGGAGAGCAGATTTGGATCTGGGAATCCTATACAGAAATCCACATGCTTTGGTTTATAAAAAAGATGAAGAATATATGCCTTTTTTTTTCAAACCTATCTCAATTATCTTTCTTTCTTTATTTTTTTATTTTTTGGTCTGTCCTTTTTCCTTTTTTTTTATTTTTCCTTAGTTGTTGCACAATAGCATAAGGCTCATTACATTTGCCAACTTTAATTATAAACATAAAATAGTATTGACATGAATATTCTTCTGCTGTTTGTTTCTGTATCTTTTTTGGAGCATGGTGGTAGTAAGTTTTATTCCTTAATTAGTTTCTTCTAAAACTGGTAATTATTATTATTATTATTATTATTATTATTATTATTATTATTATATATAAAAAAATTCATTCAAGTAGGTTTGATAATCTGGATGAGATTGTGATCCCTAATTAATTACCATGATGTTTGAATATATTTCAGCCAAAAAAAAAGGAAAATTTATAAGTTGTATCCCCCCCCCCAAAAAAAAAAAAAGCAAATTAAAAAAGAATATTACAATTTACAAACACCCAATTGTGATCTCACGAAGGTGTGAATGGGGGAAAATACGAGCAATCTGGGGATCGAGTAACTTTATTTATTTCATGAATTTAGTAACTATACTTGCATGAATTATGATGAACATAATTAATTGAATGTCTCACATATCTTTGATTAGGAAAAGGATAGACGATGACACAGTCATTCCACCTGGACGACAAGTTGTTTAGTAAAAGAAAAGGAGAATAGTTTTGTCTTGTAATGCTTTAATGATTATATTATCTAAGAATTTAAGATGTCAAAGCAACAAGACAAATAATTTCTCATAAATGATTCAACAAATAAATACACAAGATCGTGTACATTCTGCAAAAGCAATAGAAAAAAAATGATTCCATACCTGTAAATAAGGTATTTTCGTTTGGGAAAGCTGTGGCTGGATATGCTTTTTAGTTGTGAGTATATATATATATATATGCTTTTTAAATTATTATCACATTCTTCAAAACCATAGCCATAGCTAAAAACCACATCCATGACTAAATTAGTGGTTTTAAAAACCACATTCAAAGTTTTCTTTTTTAAAAAATACATAAAATATTTTTGACATCAAAATGATCCATTAAAACAATAAAAAATATTATTTAGAAGTTATAAGAAATTAAAATTCTTCAAAAGCTTATCCCAATCCTAAACACGCCCCAATCTAGTGACGGTGAAGGTGCAATCACTAGGGCAAATATGGCTAAGCTTAAAAAAACATTGAATGAGACCACCACTTTGAACTCAATCAACCAAATGATAATGTGTTCAATAATATTTCAATTCCACAATATATATATATATATATATATATATATATATATATATAAACATTAAGATTCTCTTTATGGCTTGGAAAGCAAAGTTAAAGCACCCCACTTACCCTCTCTACATCTACAATGGATGGCCCGTCCCTTCTCTAAAAAGGTAAACCGATAAACCTATTCATGTCTCAGCTTTTATGTTTTTTCTTTTCCTTAATTACGATGAGATATACTCGGATCAGCTTTCTTGATACCTCCTCTCCTCATCGGTTCTTGAGCAGATCATCATAACAAAAAAAAAATATTTTTTCAACAATCTTTCAAAAAACTTGAATCTTGAACGATAACCTTTTGAAGAAGAAATTCACTTGTCTGAGTGTCCTCTGTAGTGCACCTCAATAACAAATGAAACCTAAACCTTGAAAGATTTTTATTTCACGTCCTTCTTTTATATATATGCGAGAGAGAGAGAGAGAGAGAGATTGCTGGTCCATATAATGCCTAAACGTGTGATTAAGTATTCAAGTGAAAGCACATCCAGAATTATGAATCTGAGGAGAAACAAGAGGTCGCCATCAAATTCTCGACAGGCACTAAAATCCCACTAAGAAAAAAGGACTTTGAATGTAATATGATAACAATTTTGTTATATATATCCATCGTTAATCATTGATATATATGATAGACAAATGTTTATTTCACAGGGAAAGGGAAAGAAGCAGAGAGAAGACAAGAAAATGTTCAAAACCAGGAATTCAAACATGGACGACTCGAAAAGAAAGGCATGCAGCAGGGCCATACATGTTCCACTAGGGTTGCCACGAAAATATTATTCAGAGAAGAAAAGAAAGCAATGATGAGAGGAAAATTGATCAGAAAGTGATCTTTGTTATCTTCAATAGTGCTAGCTAGTGCCCAAATTGATGGTGGTCTCCATGAAAAAAACAGAACCCTAGGTACATAGTACACGTTAACTAGCTAGATATATATATCTATAGAGCAAGATTTTTATGCAACATGAGGTGCTCATAAAGGGATTTTAGATTTGTTGTGCACGGATTGGGGATCCTATGTATCTTGAACGTGAAATGAAAAAACGAAATAAAATAAAATAAACGAGTCAAAGCTATCACCGAAACTTGTGAAGATATGGCCTGTAATCTTTGTTTACTACACCCGCTGATGATACTGATTTATCAATTGTTTATAATTTTATGTGATTTTAGAACATTTTAAAATGATAAAAACTCATTTCTCTCTCTCACACACATAAATAATAAATAATATAACGCTAATTCTGCCAGTAATTACACGCAAAAACTACGAGTTACATGTTTCCCATCTAAATAGTTAATAATATAAATCATATTTTAAGTCTCACTTAACAACTTAAATTTTTAGATGAGATAGTTTTTTAATATGGTATGAAAGTTTTATTGACCCGACGGTTACGAGTTCGAATCTCATTATCTTCATTCTATTTGATAAAAATCAAGCATAAAATAGTATGAGCATGTGCGAGTTTCAAACCCAAAAAACTTTCATTCAAGGGTGTGTGTTAGATAATAATATAAATTATATTTCCGGACATCACCTAACATGTTAAGTTTTTAGATGAGATGATTCTTTAACACTAATAACATTAACATATATACTACTTTACTTTCAATGACTCGTTCTTCATGCCATCCTCTTCAAAATACTTCATTGCTAGATTTTGTGGCCTTCTCTTATCTAGATGTTGGGAGAAATCAACAAAACCTTGTAAAAAAGTTGAGAAAACTTTTGTTTTAACCTTGATCTTATTGCACATGACCACTTTTAATAAGATATCTTCATTTTATAATTTCTAAATCCATGTCTATATACATATATTTCCACACCAGTTTAAATATATGATCTACTTAAATACTAACTATCTTGAAAATAGTTTTTCCAAGAATTATAACAAGTATATAATTAGTTGACAGAAACTACGCAAGTTAATCTAAGTTAATTGCTTTTATAATGATTGACTGAGTTTGAGTAATATTTATTGAAAATAATTGTATGCTTATATTGATGGTTAATATTTTTTATTTAATTTATATCTAATCTAAGTTAGATTCTAAATAGTAAATTTTCTAAATCAAGTTTAATCATATAATATATAAATAAAGCTAAAATGGTAAGTGTGTGTGTGTTTCAATATCTCTTGATCAATGGACTTTTGTTTTGAGCCTCAGTTACAATGTGGGTCCTTGTCACTAAACTCTTTGTTCCCTATGTATCATGGTATGGGCTTTTAGTTTGAGCCTCGATTCCATGTGGCCCTTACCAAATTGAGTATCATGGGCTTAGACTTCTCATTTCGGGATGACAGCCGGTTTACACACAACTTAAACCAGAGAAGAATCAGAGCAAAGAAATTTCTCCAAAATCTGGTCTGAAAGAAGTGAAATGGACATAAAAGCTTTAGCAAAATGAAAGAGAGAGCACCCACATTACAGCACAGCAAGAGCAAACAACCCATCCGGAGATAACCTTAAAAAACCTAACTTTAAGGATGGTCTTCTTTTTGTGAAAGAGAAAAGGTGCTGCTTTTAAGCACCTCCTAGATGAAGGTCTATCAAAATGTCACCAAGCTAACTTTCCTTCTCTTGAGGACTTCTTGGCTGGTATGTTTTTGATTCTGTGCCTATTTTTTTTTTCTTATTGTTAAGAGCTTGAATAATGATAAGGAGTGGTAATTAATGCGCAGTTGATGATGCAATTTGAATTGTTTTGCAATGAAATGTGGATGGATACTTGTATGGAATTGAAGTTGAAGGGTGTTTTTTTGGTATGTTTCAAGTCAAGTATTAAAGGTTCTTTCTTGACCAGTAACTAGACTAGGCTTTCAAAATTGTGTGCGGTGGGGATTCAACAGGTTAATTGACATGGTAATTTATTTAATTTTGGTTGCAGTATATGTGTATTTTGAAAAATCTTCTCAATTTAGGCCTCTAATCTCTTGTTTATTTGTTGTGAAGATTTCCCATTTCGATTTGCTTCCGTAGCATGTCGTTTTCCCTTTGCAATCACTTTGTAGAGTTCAGAAATTGATTATACCCTTGTCTGAAGCGTTGCCAGTTTCTCATCTAGCTAGCATTTTGACTGTGCACAATCCAGCTGCATTGTTGGCATGGTTACTTTCCTTCTGGTGGCTGGTTTAGACAGTTGGTTTTTATGTAGAAGAAATGGTTGCATGAAGCACACTGTTTTTGAGATCGTTTTCATTTTGGATGTTGGTAAATTATTGACTACAAATGCTTGATGGCAGAGGAGTCTATGCATGGAGTAGGCCCCATGCTTTCAGCCAGGGGAGAAAGCATTCTATCATGGATTGGGGTGGTGATTTTGCTGTAGAGGATGCAACTACTTCAACTCATGAGGTAATTGCGTATTTTTCATTTTATTCATTAAAGATTCTCTCTAGTTTTTGTTTAGAGTAAGATATTAAAACGATAGAGAAAGGTTTATAGCAATTCAATTCAAATGTGTTAACTCGTCTAATAATTTAATACTTAACGCAAGCAGCCTCTTGATATGCTAGCAATTTTAGAAAGAGATTTACTATCATCTTTTTTAGTTTTTATTTTCCATTCTCCGCTCACCTTAAAATGGTCTGATGTTAGCTGCTTGTGGGTTGGCCTGAAGAACCGTTAGTTGATCAGAAAGTGAGAGATAACCGTTACTGGGTTAGAATGAAAATTACTTGTCTATTCTCTAGATAGGATATATTATGATACGCGTAACATGGTTTATTGGACAATCTTGTCCGGGATCAAATAAAAGCAGCAGCCAGGAATTTGACCAATTGCGAACAACAGGATCAGAGGCAAGCAGCAGTCATGGACCTGGCAGAAAACTAACTCAAACTGAAGCCACCTTAACAATCTCTGAAGAATCGGCTTTTCAAGATTTTTCTGAGAAGAACAAGGCTGTCAATCAAAATGCCAAGGTTTTTGTATCATGCTTGACCATAGGCAATTCAGACTCATTTTCACTCATTCAGGGATCATATGTCAAGGGTAATTTGCATGGAAATCAGTATGGAAAATCCAATCAAAGCACAGCTCCAGAACCCCCAGCACAGTTTAATGTGAGAGCTCTGCTGTCCCTAAGAGCAGGCTGCCCACGTTTGAAGCCGAAGCTGCTGAGTCTAAAGCTGGATATGCTTCTTGGCTCGCTGAGTGAGACCAAGCTACCTGATTCTTCTGGTTTTGGGTGTGGTACTTCACCCATTTTATAGAAAGATGCTCCTGGCACCTCTGCCACATGTCAGAAGAAATCCCACTGATCAGAAAAAAGCTCCTACACTGCTGCCACCCCGGACAACATACTTGATGATTTACTCTAGGAAACATCTAATTTAAAAGAGAAAGAGGCTGCTACACCTCTTCCACTACTAGCAAGAAATGCCGTTGCCTCTGCAAAAAACACTTCTACTGCTGCCACTCCAGATGACGTACTTGATGATTTACTTGAGGAAACACCTAACTTATCAAACCAAAACAATCTGCATCAGCCTCTAGAAATTAAGGTTGCATCTTATCAAATTTTATCGTCTTCTTCCCCGTCTGTCACTAAGTCGAAAGTTTTGGATGACTTCGATTTATCGTCGGATACAATTTAACTGCTTGTAATTTTACCAAACCTCAACCATGTATCATTATTTGCTGTGCTTAATGCAATGCAAGGATGTATACTTCCAAGCTGCTATATTGATTCCGTGTTTTACAAGTGAAAGAATATTTAGGCATTGCCAATGTTACGTATCCTGCTAAGGTTTTCAACCACTCTGCCATGCATTTTCTCTTGAAACCTTTGATAATCAATAACGTATTTCTCACCTCACCATATCCTAATGGAAAATATTAAGTATTTCTCACCTCACCATATCCTAAAGGAAAATATTAGGTGGTCTGTCATGTAAGAGAGGTGAGATGTAAATAATTTAGATCCATGTGATGCAAAGAAGTGTCTTTTTCCTAAACCCCAGTAGAAAAAATGTCGACATATGTGACCTATAACCAGCTGTGCACTTAAATTTGCAGAAGTCAACAATGGCATGACAAGTTCTGTAGCCATTTGCCTCTATTACATTATGAAATATAAAAAATTGCCTGAGCAGAAGTCAGGCTGGGATCACAGAAATCAGAGAAGGACAACTTGATCTTCCAATCTCCTTATTAGTTCCACAAATCATTGGAAGGATAAGAAAACAGCAAAAAAAGAATATATTAAAAAAAATCACTCTGCATTTCCTTCTTTCTATAACAAAATTACAATTTCAACACTAGAACAGGAAAAAAAAAAAAAAAGAGGGGGAAATCAATTAGTTAGCTAGACAAGCACAAAATTGCAGTAAAATTAAAGCCACAAGGCTCCAGCTTCTTTCAAAATAGGAACCAATTCTCCAGAAATATGGGTAGCCATAAGTCTATCCAATCCACCAAACAACTTTCCACCAATAAAAAGAGCAGGAAACTGTACTTTCTTCTTAATGCCCTTTCCACCATCATCGCAGATCATTTCCAATTCCTCTAAAGCACAAATCTCATCAGCCTCATCGATCTCATAAACTGCTGGATTCACACCAAGCCCCAGAAGCAAACGTTTCGCTACATGGCTCATGCAGCATCCACGTCTAGCAAACACTATGATTGCATTTTCTTGTACCATCTTGCTCATATTTCTCGACCCTTTGAGCACCTCTGGAGTGGCAACCACTCCACCATTGCTATGGTGGCCAATGAGTTGAGAAGGGCTTATCAGGGGCTTGTTGGCGGTGTACAGAGGTAGCCATGACTTGTAAGGTATTGCCTGTTGCATGGTTAGAAACACAGAGAGAGAAGAAGAAGAAGTTTTTGTGAATGTTGAGCTCAGAGGTGCCTAGAAATGGTGGGAAGAGAAGGGTATATAAGAAAATGGAGAGGGGGTGACTTGATAAATTTGAAAGAGTCAAGCGTCAACTGAGTTAGGCTTATATTTTTGGCAACACGCAGCATGATGGTTGTGGCTTACGTTTGATTTGTGTCATATATCCTTCCCTATTTTCATTTATTTATTTTTAATTTAGAGGTTGCTACGTATCATTAAGAACGACCTTATCTTTTTGTCTCCGATGATAAATGTTTTTGTTCTCGAATTGGTGTTGCGT
This sequence comes from Salix exigua, assembly GCA_032356905.1. Lineage (NCBI taxonomy): Eukaryota > Viridiplantae > Streptophyta > Magnoliopsida > Malpighiales > Salicaceae > Salix > Salix exigua. Next base: position 4,019,183 of record CM063594.1, on the reverse strand, counting down.
TCGGTTTGATCTTCTTAGTGAGAGCTACGAGGAAGAACTTTTTTTTTTTTTTTTTACCACTTAGAATCACTTGGATTAATATAAAATTATATTGTTTAAACCTTTTTTTTTTAAAAAAAAAAATTTGTTTATAAAATGAGTGTTTTATATTGCGATGCAAAGTATTTTTTAAGAATAATTTATAATTACAAATACATTAAAATATTTTTTATATTTTTGTTATTAATACATTAAAATCATAAAAAACATTAATTTAACGTTTTTCATGCCAAACATACCTAAACATAGTTTCAAATATAAAACAAAAATATGTTGGGTAATATAATAGTGCTTTTCAATAATAATTTTAATTCAAAATACGTTAAAATAATATTATATATATATATTGAATTGAAAAAATCTCTAGATGTAGTCTTTACCCATCTCACTGTCCCTTTCTTGAAAGTCACTGCTTCATTTGATTCCATCTATTTATAGGTTAGGCTTGAATATTTTTCAAACATTTTTAAATGCAATTCTAAATATAAAAGTAAATAATTTCTTCATCTTTCTTAGTTAGGTCTACAAATATTTTTATCTGACTTTAAAAATATGCATTTTATTTTTTTCTATATTTTTTTATTAAATTGATTACTCTTGGAGCACACTAAAATTCATTCCCAATATACTTATAACTAAAAACCATTCATTATTGCTATTGTTATTATTATTATTAATCAACTACTTATCTTTTGCCACCTATTTGACCATACACGCAAAAGAAAAATGCAAGCTGGTGGACTGGACGGTGGGCGAGAGCTGACGAAAGCTAAGCGACAGTCTTTAGCCTCACAGTGACGTCATCAAGAGTCCACATGACGCCAGATCCGGGACCCTCCACGTGGATCAGACTGCCCTATCCCGCGGTATGACGCACGCTGACGTCATAAATGCATGTCCACGTGTTTCGAGGTTACCGATCCGATAGTGTATGATTGTACGCTTCGCGGATGAGCCGTCCACTCCTGGGGCCGACTCGTCGTGGCTTCTTCAGAAAAAGAGATACACCCTTGAAAATAATTTTGTGTCCAGGTTCTATATTGTATATAATAAATAATATAATCTTTATTTTTTAGCAGAATTCTATCATCTGTATTGACTTGACAGACCTTTTAAGATTTTTTTTTTAATGTTGTTTTACATTTATTTATTATATTGTGTTGCCATCCCATCAAAATTGACATGAGAGGCATTAAATTTATTTCACATCCAATTTAAGATGACACCTAGCACAATTATGTTAGTTTTTTTTTCATCTTAGAAGTGATATAAATAATTAATAACGATGGAATCTGATTAGGATATAGAAGTTTTTTTTTAATTATTTATTAAGATTTATTAATGTTTCTTGTTATCTAAATTACATATTTTAAAAAATAATAACATTTTTTTAATTTAATTTTAAAAATTTCAATATCACAGTACCCTGGATATAAAAACTCCTAGCCTAACATGTTGATCTAGAATTAAAATTGGTATATATATTCAAAAAAGAATAAAAAAAATAATTTACTCATTGATTTAACATTATCAAAATCTATCATTCATAATTACAATGATTACTATATGCTTACATGATTTAAGAGTTGTTTTCCTTGTGGTCTCAGGATTTAAGATTTAAGAGTTGATTTTCTTGTGGTCTCAAGATCGAGTCCCGGGATACTAATATGATGATTACTAGATATTTATATAATTATTAACTTTAAAATCAGTAAAATCAGTTGAGGTACACACAAGCTGGTCCGAACATCAACGCTAATAAAAACAAATCCATTATTCATGAGTTAAACAAGAGTTCATTTACAAGAAAAGGAGAAAAATAACTTCTTTTTTTTTATATATACATCTTAGATATAGACGTTTAATTAGTTTTTATTTTATAACACAAAGTTGTTGAGCTATAAATCATCCCCACTACTTCGAAAGTCGAATATTAGTTTGGATGGATCCACTATAGCTCGCTATATTATTCTAAGATGAACAAGTGAGTTCACGGGAGGTTCTTATTAAGTTGTTCAATGGCAACCTCTGTGTCGGAATCACGACATCACCTTTTCGTCACAGGTAGCTTTCGATCCCTTTTTGCGCGTAGAATCTTCATGGGGGTGTTCCTAGGAAGCCACCCCACCTCGTAGTTTCTCTTTTTCTTAGAAAAAACACAGTGTATGATCTTTGATCTTGTTGAGAAATGGGGATGGTGGGTGTATTTTAATTGAAAAGCAAAATAGGTGTCGAGATGGATCATCAGCAACCAAATTTGGCTAGCATGTCCACGTGGCTAACATATAGGGCCTGCAAAAGCAAGACCTGGTCAAGAGATAATAATTGTCAACACAACAGGGATGGGTTTGGGGGGTTTCCAACCACCTTACATCGGATTCTTACCTCATCCAATCCTAGGATAAAGATGAATGGATCTCAATTATTAAAGATAGAACATGCTGGCATGTTATGGTATGATAAAATTAGTAACATGTTGTAAGAGCATTCACGTGATTGCTTGAGTGATAAATGGAATTGTTGTCTAATATACTCTAATCTCAACTTTAAAAGTTAGGTGTGGTAGGTAGCTCAGAAGATTTCACCCCCTTTATTTATTTATTTATTTATTATTATTAAGCTTGTACATATTAGGGAAAATAATTTAAAAACAACTTTCTATATTTTTCTTTCTCTCGTTTGACATGATCAACAGCTTCATGGTGCTTACGAGCTGTTTTGTTTTATTTATTTAGCAAAACTGATGAGGCACTCAATTTCTTACGCAAGACTTTACAAGTTGTCAGGGACGCGTGAGGATCCATCGAAGTGTTCCACTAGTTTGATTTTACATTTATAGGCAACTTCATTTTGAAACAAGATTATCCACTTTGATGACCATGACTTTGTACCATCGAGGAAAATCAGTATTAACGTTGCTCCAAGTAGCTGTCCATGTTAATGTTACATTGGTGTTTTGTTTTTTCAATTAAATTGAAATGTTTTGGTTTCAGAATGTTTCGCTGTACTGTTTTGGAGTTATATTGTTTATATGTATGTGTGTAATTAAATATATCAATTCATTTTGTAGTTCAAATCTGAAAATATAATTTTTTAGAACTCTACAATTTAATTTAAAAAAGATAATAAAATGATTTTTTTGAGCAAAATTATAAACATGTATAATATTACAAGAATATAATCATTAATCTCATAAGGTCGTTATATTTTCTGATTGCTCTGAAATTTTAACATAATATATAAAAATATATCAAGAATCCTTGTAAAACTTCATCTCAATCTAATGATCGAATTAAAAGATATGATTGATATTGTAAAAAAAATATTATTTTAAAAAAAATACTATTTAGCCAAAACATAACAAACAAAACAAAACTATAACGTTCCAACCAGTATTTAACTGAAAAATTTAGAATACATCAAAATTTATAACAAGATAAAATAATATTATCTTATCTTGCTTTTTTAACTAGTATAAAATATTCCAGCTAAAACAAAACAAAACTCAGGTCCATGCACGCAAAGGAAATTGCATCTTTTTTAATATCAGAGATATTACGAACCATGCATGGAACAATTTGTAATTTCCATTTCTTATTGGTCATGCTTACCTAAGCATTTATTTATGCATTGGCAAATGGAATTGAAAGAGAATAACATCTGATACCAAGGACAATATGGAAAAATAGTCCATTATTATCCAAATCATTTTGCATTTCACTCGAGGAGGTTCCCTAGGAGCTGCACAGCTCCATCAACAAAGTTTTTTGAAGCCAAATATAATCCCTTGTTTGTTTCAGAAGAAGATAATTAAGCATTTGTTTCACTCATTAGTTCGGGAGACATCCCCAATGGATAGCTGTGAGAAACAAAACTTTAAGAGGGGGTGGAGGCGTGTTGCCAATGAGTTTAACTACAGGAGCCTATTTCTTGCTCTCTAACTCCATCTTCTGAAGGTTCAACAGCAAATCACCAGAATCGAGGAAAACCTTGTTGGCTGAATTTGAGATGGTCTGTGCAATTTCTCTTGCGGCTTCAATCTTCCTCAGAGTGATAAATGCAGGATTGTTGGCAATAGCTTGACCAATGAGCTGAGCACTGGTGGCCTCTCCCTGTCATCCATTGAGGACAAATGATTAAAGAGAGAAGGGGGAGGAGGATTGCAATTTTGGAAAGCAAGTCGAATGAAAATAAGAAGGCCTTCGTACTAAAAACAATCAAGTTTTCTTCTGTCTCACCTCAGCTCTGATAACAGCACTTTTCTTGTCTTGTTCAGCTTTTTCCACAATAAATTTAGCCCTTTCAGCTTCTTGTGCCGCCACTTGTTTGGCTTCAATGGCAGCAGTAAATTCTTTCCCAAATGTCAAGCTTGTAATGGATACATCATCGAGTGCAATGCTAAAATATGCTGCTCTTTCTGTCAAAACCTTTCTTATTTCTCTACTGACAGCCTATAAAACAAATACATAATTAGTGAAAACAGAATGATGAATATGAACAGCTACATACACAAAAAAGAACAGGCAATACATCCAGAGGACAAGGCAAAAGTAATGGAGAAACTGAAGAAAATCTTATCAATATCTTCCAAAATTCTCTAACAACAGCCAACAGATGCCTACTGTTAAATTGATGCATAACTAAAGGAAACAGCCTATAAAAAAACTGAAGTCAACAGAGAATGGTGCCTGAACAGCAACATTCACACAAAAGAAAAAATGGCCAAATTGCAGGTTCTCCAACTTTTGGTTTGTACTTTTATTACAATATACATGTCTGCACACAAGCGCGGGCGAGCTTTTTATTTTCAATATAACCATACTCTCAACAAAATAAATAGCCAAACACTTCTACATGTTTTTCACCGCTCTAAAAGCTCCATCACTTAATAGTGCAAAATTATGAAAAGCTGGAGAAAATATGAACATTATCTTCCCTAGTTCTCTACCAATAGCCCTACACAGAACTAAGGTCAGTCAAAATGCTGTCAAATAGATGTCTTATCAGCTATACACCAATACTCGTGAAAAGGTTATTTCAACAAATTTAGAAAGTATAGAAAATCTACAAAAGTAACATGTTAAATAAACACTTCCCCTTGCTGATCAGGTGAGTGAAACTAACAGTGTCAATCTGAACCAGAACTTGAATGGTCAGTGATTATTACCTCTCTCTGAGTAATGAGCTGACTGGCATTGTATTGTGCAACCACAGCTTTCAGTGTTTCATGAATGATAGAAGGCAAAACTCTTTCATTATAATTCTCACCAAGGGTTCTATAAATTTCAGGTAGCTGGTCTGCCACAGGACGAGTAAGAACTCGAAGCCCAATCTTGACCTGTTAACAATTTTAAATCCAATTCAGAAAGAAAGATTGTAATGTAATGCATAAAGATAGAAAACTAAAGTCATAAGATTCAGAGTTCTCAGCAACCTCCTTCCTTGAGGCATCAACAAAAGAAGTGTTGTCCAACAGAGTTCCATCAAAAATATATAATAAAATTTTAAGGAAACATGAAAGGCATAAGACATCTACCATTTGGAGATCACGGCTCCCTGAAGTACTCTCTACCAGATGGGGTCGTGCACGAACATCATAAATGACAGGCCTTTCAAACCATGGAACCATAAAGTGTGTCCCCTCAGGATAAACCTGGTCATTGAACATGAATTGAACACTACATATTTGAGTACATAATAAAATAGAGAAATAAAATGCATAGTATCAAGATTACAAATGAAATGATTGTGGTGGGGTGTGTGTGTGTGTGTGGGTGGGTGGGTGGGGTGGGGGGTGGGGGGTGGGGATATGATACAAGTTCAACAACTGTTAAATTAATCCTGATTTGAGAATCAAAACTCTAGTTTCAAGTGGCCAACCCGTCTACCCCAAACTCAACCATTGAGATCAAGCTGGTCCATAGAGGCTTTATATTCTTCTGGATATATAATTCAACAAGCAAATAATTTCCATTCTTTTATCCATATCATGTATGCTACACTGATTTCCAAATACAAAGACAAAATCACAGAACATGGAATGGTTGGTTTCAACTTCCACCCACCATTATATGGCATTGTTGAAGGTAAGAAAATGGAAAAGGGACCAAAATATTTCTAATTAGCAAACAATATCAACAAGTCTGTTCCAAAAAAAATATTAAGGTTGCAAATTATTGCAGAAAGCAGCTCAAAGAGTTAAATAGCAGAATTTGCAGTACATAAAACATGAGCATCAGCCAATCAGAAAAGGGTCATCATGAAAACAAAAAACGAGAAGCAAGTCGGATTTGACAACAAGCCAACCATCATTAAATTTACAAAACTAAGGAAATTAACCTTGTCTTTGACACCAACTATACGGTTGAACATGATTGCTCTATGTCCACCATCAACGTTGTACAGACTGTTGGCAGCTCCATACAAACCAAGCCCACCAATTACTCCAAGTTTAATCAGAGTTCCAATGGCACCACCACCCGGCAAATTAGGTACTTTCACATTCTTGAAATTCATCTAAGAACACAAAATCACTCACATTAACAAGGACAAACAAAATAACCTACAATGTCGACATCATATGTGATAAAAAGCTTGTTTATTTTCTATTTTCCCATTTCCGACTGTACAAAACAAAACCAAAAAAAACCCATCAAGGAAACTCAATCTAGACCTCAAACTTTTATTAATTTGCTTTCTGGACACAGATTTTAACAAAATAATCAAAAAGCAATAAAATCTTAATTTACTAAAAGTAAATAAACAAACCCCTTAAAGATAGGAGAGAACTTGTTAGGTTAATAAGGGAAATGAAGCAAAAAGAGCAAGATTAAGCTTATAGAACTCCATTTTCTCAATTTCAGTACAAAATGAAAAGAATCTAGCTAAAACAGCCTACAAGATATCTGGTGCCAAAAGCGTTCACAAAATAATAAAAAAGGACTTCTTTTGAAAAATGAAAGAAACAAAGAGAAAAGGAAAGATAACCCACCTTCGATAGAGTCTTCTAGAGAGAGAGAGAGGTTTAGGGTTTATAGCGCCGAGAACAAGAGAGGGACAGAGAAGGGTTTTAGGTCTTTCAGCGAAACACTATGAAAAAGAGAGAGGCTTGCTTGAGCAGAGGGTCAAGGAAATGGGCCAAGTGATTTTTGTTTTTAAAAAGCCCATATTTTATCTCTTCTTTGCTCAACCCTAAATTAATATTATTTTTTAAATTGTATTTGAAACAGTAATAAATATTGTTTTTAAAGTATTTTTCATTTTTTTTATTTTTAAAATTTATTTTTTATATCAATATAATGAAAAATCTAAGAATAAAATAAAAATTATTTTAAAATTACAGCACACCTGCAGCATGAAACCTCCTCGGGCGAGTGAGCAAGTGAGTTTTATAGCAATGGACGTGAGTCACGTGACAAGAGGAGCCACGTCAGCAAAAGTTAAATAAGCAACAAGATTTCGTTATCCACTTTCACACATTGCAGACTCCTCAATCATTTTTCTCAAGGAAAAAAAAACGAAAATAAAAATAAAAATAAATATAATGGTTTCTTCTTCTTCTCCTTCACCTCTTCTGCTTCCACTTGGTAATTAATCAATCTCTTCTTCTCCTTCTGAACCACGCTATTGTTGCGTTAATTTTTCACATTTGTAGTGGCATGCAGGTTCTTCTTCTGGCAAAACTACCAGAAGTCATGGCACTATTAACGTCTTTGACAAAGTCCAAGGTTTGATGAACATTAATGTGCAATGCTCAAACTTGGACCTTAGAATTTGAGCAAGAGAGCAGAAGATGGATACTGGTTTGATGAAGAGAAGAGATCATGCAATGGGGCTGGTATTAGGGGTTTCAAGTCTTTGTAACATAGGCTTATTTGATTATATTGCCAAAGCAGCTGGATTGCCACCCGAAGATAAGCCAGGATTATGTGATGAAAACTGCGAGAAAGAGCTTGCAAATGTATGGTGAGATTATCACACAGACCCCCTTTTCTTAATTTTGATAAGATTGTAAAGACTGGTCATTTTCAAATTTTGGGTTGATTAATCCTCTTTGTTGATGAAGGTACCAATGGCGACTACAGAGTCTGGATTGCAGTTCAAGGGTATTAAAGTTGGTTAAGGCCCTAGTCCTCCTTGTTGGTTTTCAGGTAAATAAATTGAGAAGTCATGTTTTGATGCTCTAGTGACCAATTTCTAGCTTCCAAGATTCATCATTTGACCTACCAATTGTGGACCAAATCCATGCTTCTCGGTCACCTTTCCCACCAGAAGGAGCATTCAGTTCATGTATACATGCTTGCTAAATTTTCAGACGTTGCTAGGAAAGAATTAGCTAGGCTCGCACATAAATTTCTTCAGTAACAAAAACCAACCAGGACAACAAGCAGATCTTCAATCCATTCACTTTATTTGCATCGTTAGTTACAGGAATTGGCCTGGCTAACATTACCTGGATTCAAATTTTATCTCACTTGCCCACCCCATCTAATGGCAGTATCCATTATACTCACAGGTTGCTGCAAATTATGTTGCCATGGTTTCATCTGGGAAATTTTTGACAGGTACATTGTTGATTTTATGATCATTAGTGATTTCTAATGATAAGATTTTGGATGATGGAAATAGATTTCGTAAAAAATGGATGAAATTTAGTGTCTAGGTATGAAGGGGGCAGGGGAGAGTTGCCAACTGTGGTGGGGTTTTGGCCTACGCGACCTTGCTCAATTTCAAACATTGTTTGCCTTTCATTGGAAAAAGGGCAGCTCTATATCTTTCGTGTTGGCTCTGATCAGGTAAGCTCCATAATTGGTAATCCATGTTAAGCTTGGTCCTGTTCCACTGATCAGGAAAGTGAGTTTGCTGCTTTTAGCTCAAATCCTGCTTAACATTGCAGATTCTGATTTTGCTCTATCACCTCCTTATATCAAAATATATTCAATTATCCTTTTAGTTAAGTTTCGGTAATTGCTTACGAATCCAATGGTGGATTGGTAATGCCATATGCTCCTTTTGTTGTTGAATAATCTCTAAATTCCATTACAAGGTAAGCTTTGCATGATGCAATGAAGACATACTCTGACGACTGGTATATATGGAACCAGAAAATGCACTGCCATTGATTTTTTTTTCCAACTTGAGTGACTAGAATAGATGATCAAGGGACTTGGTGAAGGGATCCTGAGCATGAAAGTTGGGGGGAAGCGGCGGCTCTACATTCCAGGACCGGTAATTTATCCTCATCTCACACAAAAAAATGTAGATAGTTGCAGAATGTTAGCCAAACAGCTGCCTTGGTCTACGTTAGATGGTCTCGCCGTTCTAAGTTATGCATTGTCTTGAGATTTAAAGAGCTGGCTAGGAGCAAATTCCAAAACTTGATGCCATAGATTCATACATATCAATCTATGTACACCCATCACGAGCGATGGCCTCACTGTTAGATTTTTTTTTTAATTCGAGGAAACCCCAGTATCGGAAAATACACTTTGTGGGTTTAGATGAGCGAGTAAAACCCCGGTTGTCACAGACTTTTACAAAAGATACACACCCTGACTCAAACTCGAGACCTGCTGTCCAGATCTTTAAGCTCTTTGTCATCATCTTTCTTGGCATCTAAACAAGAATCTCTTTCTGTAATCAAGCTTCTAATTATGCTGTTTTCATGGCTTATTCATGTTTCTAGTTGGCCTTCCCAAAAGGACTCACTTCAGCTCCTGGAATACATATTCAGCTCATGGAATACATACCAGGCCTTGAAGTGGAAGAAGAATAAGAATCAAATAATCTTCACTCCCATTTCTTGTTTCAGTCTTGCCCCTCCCCATTTACATGATCTCCCCAAACGTGAGTCTTGAATTTGTTGCCTCCCATTACTTCATTTTTGTTTTTTTCCTGATATTATACTTATGGAGAGCGTTCTTTTCTTGATGCAAGTTCTTAAGCATTCTCTACCCGTACCATTTGGCCTGGCTCAGGTTTTGAGTCGAATCGAGTGGAAGTTTACTCTTAACTTGACATGTCAAACCATGATCTTATTAATTCTGACAACTCGGAGTAAAACTCACTTGATTTTTGCTTACAGCAATGTTTTTTCAAAAAATTTATTAAAAAAATCTTTTTTAAAAAACCATTTTGATTCACCCGAGTTGACTCGCTCATCCCGTGATTGAGGTCATGTGTCAAACCGAGTTTTATAACTACACCCCTACTATACGAAGAAAGTTCAGGAACCTTAATTATTTTGATGTGTGAATCCAAAATCAATCACTCTGCAGATTTCTTCCTCCTTTTTTTCATCCTAACATGTTTATCATCAAGATTTGTGATTAGGGTAATTTGGAAATTAAGTCAATGGTAATTCACCTTCCAATGAAGAACAACTAGACTACAGTGCGATCAACCAAATGACGTGCCAGTGATCTCATGTGCTGCCAAGTTGTTTGCTATTTATGAGTTTATTTTCTTAATATAAAGATTTTGTTTTTGTGTTTTAAAAATATTTTTGAAAGAAATTAAAGAATTTTTTATATATTTTTTTCTTTTTTCTATATTGTTTTAATGTATTATATTTATTTATTTTTAAATAAAAAATATTTTAAAAAGTGATTCCGATCACAACACCAAATATATTCTAAATTGTTCTATATCAATTTAAAAAGCTTTTTTTTTGTCTTAATTAATTTATGGTTTTGAAGATTATGTTGAAATTCACGGATTAAAGCAACTATGCACCTAAAGGCGGAATTGATGCAAATACAATAAATAATGCAATCTTAAAATTAATTACTTTAAAGTAAAGAGATAAGGGAAAGAGATTGCAAACTCGGTTTTTAACGTGGTTCGGCAAGCCTACGTCCACGACTCAAGTACCAACCAGTACTTGAGTATTGTACTCTTTACTAATCCAAGTAACAAGATTACAATTTCCGCTGATGAATCCACACCAAGACTTTACACCACTTGAAGATATGCCCTCTTCAAGATTTTCCCTTTCCATTAGAATATGTCCCATCTTCAAGATTTTTCCTTAGTGATGTTCCTCACCAATACCAAGAGTTTTATACTCAACTCTCAAGAGTTTCACAATGGTTGTTTTAGTAAAACAACAATACACTCTTAATAGTGTAGATATTACAAATGAAGATCTAAAATCTCTTTCTCTCACTTAATAGCACTTAGGATATTTGAAGGTGTTTAAGTGTAGTGAGAATGAGAAATACTCTTTGTGTTAAGATATGAAAATTTAAACACAAATATGAGTATTAATGAGGGTTGATGATATGAAGATGTTTTTGCACTAGTAATTGCCTCACTATATGATATAGAAGTTGTATCTCATTAGTTTTGCAATTAAGAGGCCTATTTATAAGTTTCAAAGAAAAACTAGCCGTTAGAAACTAGCCGTTTATAGCCGTTAGAAACTAGCCGTTTATAGCCGTTAGAAACTAGCCGTTTATAGCCGTTAGAAACTAGCCGTTTTAGTGCAACTGCCATATCAAGCGGTCGACCGGTTCACAACGGACAAAACCAAGCGGTCGACCGGTTCACAACGGATAAAATAATTTGTCTTCCAAGCGGTCGACCGGTTCACAACGGATACCTCAAGCGGTCGACCGGTTCATGCAGAAATCTATTTTGACAAATTATCTTTTCTGAATTTCTTGAACCGATTGATTATGACTTAAACCTTTTAATCATCAAATCCTTTTAATGCATGCACTGTGAAGTGTGTGAGTTCATTTTAATTTGTGCTATCAAGATAGAAATTGAGATTTACACAAAGCACTAAAATGAATACTTATTCTAAGTCTTCACTTGCTTGCATCTTGGACTTCTTGGAGTGATTTCTTCTTGAACTCCATTTTGCTTGTTGATGTATTCTTTGAATAAAACCTGTTTATAGCTTAATCTCATCCAAGCATATTATTAGTCCATTTTCTTTTTATTGTTATCATCAAAATATATAAAGCATACAAAGTATGACATTATATGTCAACAATCTCCCCCTTTTTGATGATGACAATAAATAAAACACTTAGATAAAAAAATGAGTCTCCCCCTATATTTTGTAATCCAATATATAAGAGACATTGAACATTTAGCAATTTAATCTAAGTAAAAATATCATATGCAATCTCAAGACAAATCCATTTTCTCCCCCTAAATATATGCATATATATTTTTCATATACTCTTATTTTTCTCTCCCATTATTGATGCATTTGATATTTTCATCATATTCTCTCCCCCTTTGGCATCAACAAAAAGAAAATTAACATTTTAGATAAATAAAGACATAATATCTAATAATAATAAATATCCAAAATGAAATTATTTCAACCAAAGAATTCAAGGGGTGGTTCCTTTTGGAACCCAAATCATTTTAACATTCTTATTTTTCTTCATAGGACATGCATAAACCAAATGTCCTAATTTTCTACAATAATTACATGTTTGATTTGGATCATAAGAATGTTTAGCTTTAACAAAATAATTCTTTAAGTATTTTTGATTTATCTTAGGTTTATAACCTAATCCTCCTTTGTTAAACACACTTCTTTGGCTTGAAAGCATTTTCTCAAAAATTTCCGAGCCTTGTGTGAATTTTGAGATAATTACATTTAACTCATCAACTTTTTCTTTTAAAGATTTATTATCTTCTTCAAGTTGATTAGTTTTACTACTCTTGTCATTTAAATCATATACTTTCTTTTCTAATAATTCTTTTTCCTCAATTAAGCATATATGATTTCTTTTGAGAGTACTATATTTAGAACCTAACTTCTTATATTCTACATACAAATTTTCAAGTTGTTCATGTAATTCAATATAGGAAGGGTCAGATTCATCATCCGAAGATTGTACCTCATTTTAGCTTTCAATTGCCATGAAGCACATGTTACTCACATGTTCTTCTTCATCACTAGAGCTTGAGTTCGAATCATCGCTCCATGTCAGCTTTCAAAGCTCTCTTTTGAAAGCGATTTCTCTTCTTCATTTGAAGATGGGGACGATCGGGTTTGATATGCCCCAACTTGTTGCATTTATAACACCTTGGAGTTTCTTTACTTGAATCTCCCTCCTTTTTGTAGTTCGAGAACTTTCTTTTGTCATTTTTCCTTTTAAGAAAGTTTGAAGCTGTCTTGTAATTAATGCTACATCTTCTTCAAGATCGTCATTACTGTCTTCATCATCATCATTTTCCTCGCTTTCGATTCGATGAGCAGTTTTAAATGCCAAATTTTTCTTTGGCCTTTCTTCTTGATCTTGATTATCCATAGATATCTCGTGCGTCATTAGAGAACCGATGAGCTCCTCTAATGGAAGTTTTGTGAGATCTTTAGCTTCTCGTATAGCTGTCACTTTAGCTTCCCAAGCTTTTGGTAGAGATCTGAGAATCTTACTTACAATATCTGCATTTGAGTAAGTTCTACCAAGAGCATGTAAACTATTTGTTATGCTAGTCATACGAGTAAACATGCTTGTTATGGATTCATGTTGCAACATTTTAAATAACTCATATTGATGAACTAACATATCGATTTTTGATTCTTTTACTTGGTTAGTTCCTTCATGAGTTACTTCCAAAGCATGCCATATATCCCTAGCATTTTTACATGAAGATATTCTATTAAATTCACTTCTATTTAATGCACAATATAAAATATTCATTGCTCTAGCATCCATAGAAAGTAATCTTTTATCTAGGTCACTATATTCTATCATGCTTTTTGGAATCTCAATACAATATACAATTTTTAGTGTTCTATGAGGTCCATTTTCAATAGAAAGCCATAAATTAAAATCTATAGATTGAAGATATATTGACATTCTAGCTTTCCAATAGGCATAATCATCACCATCAAAAAATGGTGGTCTAGAAGTTGAAGCACCTTCATTTTGGAAATTATTGCATATAGTTGCCATTCTACTCAAAGTCTAAGCAAACTTAATAAATGAGAACTAAGCTCTGATACCAATTGTTGAAATTCACGGATTAAAGCAACTATGCACCTAAAGGCGGAATTGATGCAAATACAATAAATAATGCAATCTTAAAATTAATTACTTTAAAGTAAAGAGATAAGGGAAAGAGATTGCAAACTCGGTTTTTAACGTGGTTCGGCAAGCCTACGTCCACGACTCAAGTACCAACCCGTACTTGAGTATTGTACTCTTTTACTAATCCAAGTAACAAGATTACAATTTCCGCTTGATGAATCCACACCAAGACTTTACACCACTTGAAGATATGCCCTCTTCAAGATTTTCCCTTTCCACTTGAAGATGTCCCCTCTTCAAGATTTTTCCTTGGTGATGTTCCCTCACCAATACCAAGAGTTTTATACTCAACTCTCAAGAGTTTCACAATGGTTGTTTTAGTAAAACAACAATACACTCTTAATAGTGTAGATATTACAAATGAAGATCTAAAATCTCTTTCTCTCACTTAATAGCACTTAGGATATTTGAAGGTGTTTAAGTGTAGTGAGAATGAGAAATACTCTTTGTGTTAAGATATGAAAATTTAAACACAAATATGAGTATTAATGAGGGTTGATGATATGAAGATGTTTTTGCACTAGTAATTGCCTCACTATATGATATAGAAGTTGTGTCTTTTTAGTTTTGCAATTAAGAGGCCTATTTATAAGTTTCAAAGAAAAACTAGCCGTTAGAAACTAGCCGTTTATAGCCGTTAGAAACTAGCCGTTTATAGCCGTTAGAAACTAGCCGTTTATAGCTGTTAGAAACTAGCCGTTTTAGTGCAACTGCCATATCAAGCGGTCGACCGGTTCACAACGGACAAAACCAAGCGGTCGACCGGTTCACAACGGATAAAATAATTTGTCTTCCAAGCGGTCGACCGGTTCACAACGGATACCTCAAGCGGTCGACCGGTTCATGCAGAAATCTATTTTGACAAATTATCTTTCTGAATTTCTTGAACCGATTGATTATGACTTAAACCTTTTAATCATCAAATCCTTTTAATGCATGCACTGTGAAGTGTGTGAGTTCATTTTAATTTGTGCTATCAAGATAGAAATTGAGATTTACACAAAGCACTAAAATGAATACTTATTCTAAGTCTTCACTTGCTTGCATCTTGGACTTCTTGGAGTGATTTCTTCTTGAACTCCATTTTGCTTGTTGATGTATTCTTTGAATAAAACCTGTTTATAGCTTAATCTCATCCAAGCATATTATTAGTCCATTTTCTTTTTATTGTTATCATCAAAATATATAAAGCATACAAAGTATGACATTATATGTCAACAGAGTTTATGCTTTTTTTAGTCGCAATTAACATGTATAACGGTACGAGAATATCTTTAATGTTGTACATGGATCAATCAATTTAATTTCACTAATTTTATGTCCAAAACATTCTCTCCATGAACACATGGTAAAGATCAACAACAAGATTCATCTACTCGCCAAATAAATGGCTAACATCCTTCAAATTTGGTTTGTTTTATTGGTGGCCAACTAGCTAGGAAGGATGTTTTCCCAAGAAAAAAAGATATATTTAGAATGAAGTTTCACCACTTTTCAATCTACAATTTAGAATACAGTGCCTAACCCAGATGGGAGGCTTTCATTTTGGTGGTGACTGTTGAAGCCAGAACAAGAAATCTTAACTGTTTCGTTGGTATATAGGTCACATTGTTATTAATATATGGATTTGATTCATCTTGCTTAAATTTTAATTATAATGGACATCACATTATTTAAAAATGAGCAAAATTATTAAACTCTACTTAGAGATTACACGAGCTTGAGTTTCGGTTAAGTAGGTTAATCCGAGGTGATTTAATTTTGTAAGAATTTAAAATAATATCGTTCTAAACTGTTTTTGTACAAGTTTTCATCAAATTGATTAGGTTACGAGTTTATTTAAATTTTTAATTGGATCAATCAACTCCCTTTTATTTTTTATGAAATCTGACCCAAATTGGATGAATCAAACCAAGTTAAATACCAAAATATTCAATTATAGCTCATTAGGCGAGGAAGTTATGTAATTAAGAATGGGGCCTCTTCCTCCAATTAAATTTCTAAGCAATCATGAAAATTAACTCAAATTTTATGATCAGCCCAATTACAGTTAGGTCTAGATTAATGACTCCCAGCTGCTAAAAAACATCCCTCTAGCTCCACAAGCCCTTCTGAATTTGTTAGCCAAAATGTTAGTTAATTAGGTTAAAAGGGTGATCATCAAAACCTAAATCCTAAAAAAACACCCCATGCACTTGTAAACATCACAAAGTCTTAACAAGTTCACCAACCTGCTTTCTTCAATTAGCACTAAATTAAGTTACAAACTATATTTATTAAAAAATATTGAAATTCCTTGTAAAATCAAGAAGGCCAACACACGATTAATGGAGGATGTTGTCCTTGTCCCAATATCCTTAATTCTCTACCTAGCCTTTCTTGAAATCTAAATATCCTCTTCTAATGAAAACCCCAGGTATTAATTGAATGACCGGGGCTCTCCCTTGAACAATAACGATTATCTTTAATATACAACCTCACCCACTCTCGATATTAATTATTTTTATGTGATGGTATGAGATATTCTCGGACCATTTCTATATGTAAAATGCGATCATTTCTATGAAATAAATTTAAAACTAATTTACAGATATTTATATGAGTTGGTGTATTTTTTTTTGGTACGAGTTGTTCCAAAGGAAATAGCGTGATGACAAAGAACTGAAGATCTGCACGGTAGATCTCGAGTTTGAGTCTTAGACTTGTATTTTTTTATAAAAGTGGGACAATCGAGTTTTAGTCATTCACCTGACCTCATAAGATACACTTTACAAAAATGGAGTTTTTTCAAATCTAAGAAAAGAAAAACTCAAAGAACCAAGGAAAAGAAACATTTAACGTGGCCAATTCCTTGATATTAATATTAATAATATATAAATGGTTTAATTTAGTCGCTGTTAGGGCTGGTCAGTAGTACTATTAATTTCTTTTCATACAAGTAAATAGTACTATTTAAAAACTTTGTTTCTAAATCTTCATAAAAATAGAAAAAAAGATGACTTCTACGGACAGAACATAACACCATCTCCTTGTCCAAACACTACTTATTTTTTATACTTTTAAGAGAGAAAAAAATAATTATGCTGGTGGGTTATAAGTAGAAGTTGTAGGTTAGAAACTTGCAAAGACGTTGAAAGAATCCCTTCAACCTCCCTCCCTCCCTCCCTCCCTCCCACGAGCACAACACACAAACATAAACAACAAATTAAGATATGTTTTTAGGTAAATAACTTGTAACAGTATGTTAGCCTAGACGTTGCATCAATATCTGGTAAAGGTCGGTCCAAACCCTCCCAACTCTCTAACGAATTCATCAAATCATTTCTCATCTTCTTCTTCCTATATATCTTCTCTCCCTGCCTGTCTGGTTTGCCACCAAATCATCACCTCATCGCCATCTCTTGCTTTCTTGTATATATATATTCTCTTTGAAGAGAGCTAGCTAGGGTTTTCAACTTTTTGTTAACCTAGGTTTGAGCATGCAGAGCTAGGCTTCTTTCTTTCTTTTTACGTCTTCTGATTGCTGTGTTAGTTAGCAGATCATCAGATGTCTAGCAGAGGCCATTGGAGGCTGGCTGAAGATGAGAAGCTTCGCGAGTTGGTGGAACAGTATGGTCCGCATAATTGGAACTCCATAGCCGAAAAGCTTCAAGGAAGATCAGGTGAAAATTAAACCAAAATGAATTTGTATTGATCCCTTTTTGATTCTCTAGTTAATATGGTTTGTTTGTAGCAAGTTGAGGGATGATTGAACTGGTCGTGTTCGGTTTTTTATTTAAAAAATCTGAAATATATACTTTGTAGAAAAAAAAACATTAAATATGATCGTGACTCCTAACTAACTCAAAAATTCTAAATTAAATCAGGGAAGAGCTGTAGGTTGAGGTGGTTTAATCAGTTGGATCCCAGAATCAACCGAAGCCCTTTTACAGAAGAGGAAGAAGAAAGGCTCCTTGCCTGTCATCGGATTCATGGCAATAAATGGGCTGTTATTGCGAAGCAATTTCCCGGCCGTACTGATAATGCTGTGAAGAACCATTGGCATGTAATCATGGCAAGAATATGCAGAGAAAGATCGAAGATTCATGCAAAAACAGCAGCCCGAACGTTACTAGTCAACGATCAGAAACCTTCCTTCTCAAATCATCATCAAGTTGTGAGGATCATGAACTGCGAGACACGGAACATTTCTCCATCATTTGTCCACGAATTCTTTGAAAGTTATTGTGATTCTTATCGACATCCCTTCACTCTCAACTATCCATCAATTTCCAAAAATTTCTGCAACGAAAATCCTAGCCCCTGTGAAGGTAATTAACTGCAGAAGATCCCCATCAAACTCACAGTACTCTTAGGTTGAGAAAGGTTTTTTTTTACGGGTACTCTAGCTAGCTTGAGTTCTGATGGAAAACTTATTACTCGGGTCGAGTTTATATGCACCAAAACTGTTTAATTAATTGATTATAAGTGCTGTAAATCTGTATATTTTTGGAGGTGGATTTCTGTAATGTATAGGTTGCATTGAGTTAGTATCTGAAGATTAATTAAACAAAGAAGAGATATAAATTATATTTGATTGAGAAAATTAAGAAAAACATTTACGACAGTACTCTTAAAATGAGTTTATGTTTCGACAAAAACATGTGCTATATCTTTCTTGGTGGTTATCTATTTCTTATAGAATAATTTCTTGACGCGTTTTTTGGTGTGCAAATATGGCAGGAAAAATTCAACCTCTCGAGTTTTATGACTTTCTCCAAGTGAAGACCGAGTCCAGCAAAAGTGAGGTGATAGACAATGCGAGAAGAGACGATGTGGAGGTGGATCAGGAAGCCATGGAATTCCATACGAGCAGCAGGGCTGGTTTTCCATTCATAGATTTTTTATCTGCTGGAAACTAAGTTAGTGGATCATACAAATGTATGCGACCTGCAGCTCAGACTGATGATCATACCTAGCTAGCAGCTAGATACTACACAGATGCAATATTGACACGTATAATTGGGCAGGTATATGTTGAAAAATACGTATTAACTATACGGTACAAGGCGTATATACTGCAAATAACAGCTGTATGTGTAGAAATTGTAAAGGTTATATATATGTAGTACTGCATTAATCAATCATTAACACTTTGTTACAAGACATACATCACGTTGGTTTATATATATATATATATATATATATATATTGCAGTATATTCTATATATTAGATTGTATAGTCATCAGTGGATTTGTACATATGCATAAAACCAAATACGAATACCACCATGAAATATAAGATTTCTTGACAATATATCTGTTTCTGCTAACAGTAATATCAATAATGGAAGGACATCTACTACCATGCATATATATGTATGTATGTATTCTATCCTTTGCCTATATTACTATCGAAATGCGTTTGAGTAAAGTAAATGATAGAAACTTTTGTAATAATTTTAGAGTGGTTTTTATATTTTTAAGACAAAATTTTATATATTGTTTTGTTTTTGTCTCAGAATATTAACCAACTACTAATTAAGTATTATTAATAATTACAAGTTGGATAGAAAACCATCATTTGTATCTGTCAAGAAACTATCTTATCTAAAAATTTAAGTTTTTAGGTGAGACTCCAAAATATGATTTATATTATTCTTTAACATCTATTTCAAATGAAAGACTTTTAAGTTTGAAACTTGCACAGACCTACTCTACCCTGTGCTTGATTTTTCATCAAATAGAATGAGTGGTGAGATTTAAACTCGTGATCGTTGGGTCAACAAGACTCTAATACCATATCAAAGAACCATCTCACTTATAAACTTAACTTGTTAAGTGAGACTATAAGATACAATTTATATTATTCTCTAACAACATCTTAATTTTCATTAACTTTTAATGAGTATAATAGGAAAATATTTTATACAACTTTCTGCATATACAAAGAAGATTTTAACTGTAAAACTTATGATATATAGTATGATATATAGATATAACAATGATCTTGGACCCTCCAATTGATCCTGGCTAACAAACTCTAGTCCTGGCTAGATCTACCTGCGTTTTAATGGGAAAGAAGAGCCAATGTTCTCGGACATTAATTCATGATTTTGAGGTTTGAGTGGCTATGATGTAATGATCAAGCACTCCAGCAATCAAAACAACTTCAATTAACCACCTTCAAAGATTCAATGGTGTGATTGAATCAAAAACTGTGCAGACTTTGACAGGACTAATAACCACCAAATTCTTCTTGTCTTTTCTTCACTTGTTCATGATTCAACAACGGTCCAGAAAAATAAATAAAATTATATCATATGATATTGCCCCAGTTGACATTAATTTCTCCACTCATGTCAATCAATCTGAACGTGTTAGTTTCTTGACAGCGTTTTTAGCTTGGAAGCAACCAAACTTTGAATTACATCGTCTGTTTAATCATACCACTTATATAGACTTCAACTAATGACGTTTAAGAGTCCATTCGTGAATTTAGGGACCCAATTGAGAAGGATACTAATTTAAAAACAAGGTGAATGGGAAAAAAAAATATTTGTTTCAATAATTAAATAAGATTGAAAAATCACTTAAATTGATAGAAATTAGACTTGTGGAACAAATTAGAGACAAAATTCATGAACTTAAGAGGAATAATATATATTAAGCTATGAGTCTCACCTACCTACAAGCATTCCATTAATTCAAACCCTAAACTCACCTAAACATGTTAGACATCAAGCCAGAAAAAGGAGTTTACAAATACATAGAGTACAATGGTTGTTGTTGACATTTCAACATATTTATATATTTATTCTAGGTTGTAATAATATATAAACTCGATTGTCGTTAAAAAAAAGAGAGTTAATGATAATGTTAAAATGTTTGCTATATTATTTAAATTAAATATGATAATTAATGGTGTCAATGTCTAAAAAAGGTGCTTTTAACAATTAATATTAATATTCTTAGTTAAATTAATTATTTAAAAAAACCATGATGTTTATTATTACTTTTATTTTTTATTTTATGAATATTAATCATTTCGAGCGAATCCAAATTGTTTTAAATTTTTTCCGAGTGTTTAGTATTTTATTGTCAGCATACATTGTGGTTGTTGGTGACATTTCATGTCATAATTGTTTTTTTTTAATGAAAAATCAACAGAATATTGAGAACATCACTAAAATTAATTAAAAATTAAGCACATGACAAAATCAATTTATTTTTGGTGATGATATATACTTTAAGTGCGTCCGAATCTTTTATTATTTTAATTTATTAAGTGAATTTTTTACTATGAAATAATATATATTTTATCTATAGTTAGATGAAATTTGGTATGCATAAGTCATGATGATCAAAAAGATTGTTTTAAGACACACTTGAAATAGATAAATTAAAACACTTGTTTTTATTTTTTTATTTTTTTTCTAGTCAAAATAATTAAATCTATCAAATTACTAAACTTGATATGATATATCGAATCAATTAGGTGATTCATCAACTCATAACTTCATCTGGTTGAGTTTTATATCGAACCGAGTAATAATTGAGCTAATTAAACCTAATTTACCTGGTAGATCAACTCGTAATCCAATCAAAATCAAAGTAAAACTAGTTTCGACCTTTAATTTTCTTTCTTCAAAAAAATATTGTTTCAATTTTTGAAACACATTATTGTTCTAAAACTCAATTACTCGACATATCATTCAAAAACCTTAAACTAGTTCATGGGTTGTCGTACCATCATGTTTTATAATTGTTGTCAAAACCAGTAGGGAAATTATGTATATTATATCATAATATAAAAGGGGGAAATTCTTCCTCATTTCTGTATATCTTCAAGCTCAGGTGTTTATTTTTGGAAAATGAATTGACCAAGGAAAACTACGTAGTTTTGACAGGGATTGAAAAATTTAATCTTGCGTTTATTAATGTGTTCTTGGCAGAAAATTGGGAGAGCCAATCATGAACTCCTAAATGCATGGAGCCAATAACTGTGGCACCGACGGGTGGGCATACCTTCTGTAGGGATTGCATTGACAGGTTGGAAGAAGCACAATGCCGTGCATGTCGGCGATCTATTTATAATTATTAACATTTTTCGTAATTTTACTCAAAATATTGTAGCAATTTGTAATTATCAACATTATTAAAAATAGTAAGAAAACAAGAAAGAAAATATAAACTGTTCTAAACATGGATATATGCTTTATTTAATAACAATAAATAATATATATAGGTTTAATTAACGCTATTTTTTTCCATTGTCAAATCATTTTTTTTTCTATATATATTACGATAACAGCCCACATTTTGCCTCGCTTCTGAAAAAACCAATAGCACTAGTATAGACGACAGGTAGCACATTAAAATACAACGTGGTCGAACCCATACAAAGCTTCTATAACCAGAAAATAATCCCCACGTGTCAAACAGACAAAACTCACAACACATAGGAACCTTAAGCAGACAAACTAAGATAAACAGAAGTAACAACCCCAAGCGCGTAAACGCCAATCGCCGCCCCCACCACCTCCTTACCACCCTTCACCACCGCACCAACACCCAAAATCCCAGCAACTCCAAGAGGAAGCCGACCCAAAATAGCCTTGCCAGCATTCCCCACAGCAGCCTCTGCGAACAAAAGCAAAGCCCACTCTCTAAATTTGGCATGCCCAAGAATAAGCTCCCCTTTCTCCTCCTGGGCTGCTCCTGGCTTCTTGTTTGTGACCATCCTGAGTGCCCAGTCAATCTGGGTCCGGTTTGGTGGAGATGGTACCCACTTGAGGATTAGTGGAGCGGCGGCGGCTGGCGTGGTGAGGGTGGTGTGGAGGTAAGTGGCGGCGGTAGGGAGTTGGTAAGGGAGGATGCCTTGGAAAGCATGCTGAGTTAGGGAGAGACAGTGAGTGAAGGTTGAGTCACAGGCTGAGTTGAACTCTTGTGAGCTGGATAGAGTTGTTTTGACTCGTTTTGAGGCTGATATTCCCATCTTTGATTAATCTCTTCTTCTTCAGCTTTCACAAAAAAAAAAAATCCAATCTTTTCTGTGAATTCTTTGTTTTGTTTGGGCGTTTGGGGATACCACTAAGTTTATTTTCTCAAACGACATGTCGTTGAAGCATTATATGATCATGTCAAAGATACAATTTGGTCCTTCAATGTTTGCATCAATTTCATTTTCAAAAGTGTGTGTATATATATCAATGAAATTTAATTTATACTAATTCTGAAATTTTAAAATTTTGCAACAGTATGTCAGTTTTCAATTATAATTATATAATGAGAGAGGATTATTCTTTATAGCTCAAGATCAGCACAACCTTATACTGAATCAAAATATTATTATTAAAAAACATATGACATAAATTAATCACTTGATATCACATTATAAAATATAATATATATTAATTAGTGACATGAATAATTTCATTAATATTATAATATAAGATAGTCGTGTTAATATAAATATTTTCAAATCAACATGTCATGACTTATTATTATTTATCAAAACTTTTAAATATCAAAATAAAGCGACTCATAAATAATTAGTTTACACAATGGAAAACAATTAATATAAAGGGACTAGCATGAAATGAAATTATAATTATGGTACCGATTTGTATTTAACCAAGGCTTTATAAGTTCTCCTCCCCTTCTCTTCCACTTCTCCACACTCATCAGCACTACCATGAAATCCGCATTAATGGGTTCTCTCAAATTCCAAATCCCGCAACTAAACTTCCACAAAACCCTAAAAAAACCCGACCTTCCTTGTTCCTCAGTTATCACCTGCAGTCTAAGAGGGAGGCCAAGACCACCTTTGTGGAGGGCAAAGAGGTTATCCACTGAAGCCATTCAAGCTATCCAGTCTCTCAAGCTAGCCAGATCATCCGCACCAAGATTAGAAGAAGTCTTTAACAGTAAACTCTCAAGATTGCTCAAGACTGACTTATTGGATACCCTTGCTGTCTTGCAAAACCAAAATGAGTTGGACCTGGCCCTCAAGGTAAATAAATGAAAAGAAAAGAAAAATGTTGTTCTTACTTTCGTTATTATTTTGTTGTCGTGCCTAGAGAAATGCTAAATATAATTGCTTTTGTCACGATTCTCCAATATGAACTATTCGTGCAATATAAATGCATGGGACACAAGAAACTTTTGGACTGAATACAGTTTCATTGGTTGTGCACTAGATTCTAGTGATTTTTCTGGTTAATATAGTAAATGAATTACAATGTTAGCGATTGATTACTGTCTTGAGATAAAAGAGATGAGATGGAGAGATGAAGACAGTTTGTTAGAACAAAAGGTACATGTCCCCTTGTTTTTCCATTTTGAAACAACATAAATTCACTTTAATGTCTCAGAGACATCTATTTTATGTCTCCTTTTCGTTTCTCAAACCAAAAATGTTTCAACACTTTCTATATATGTACAGGGACACTAACCAAATGTGATTGGTTTTGTGTACTAGACCAGGTTCATGTAAGAATTTCTTGTTGATTAAATAGAAGTGACAGGTGTAATTGCGTCACTTTTTTCATGAATTATCCAGTCTAGGTAGGTAGATGAAGAAATGGCTTGTAAATGTATGGGCAGGTACAGTTGATATTGGACAGTTGTGACAGATGCATGTGTGTTAGCTCTTTTGTGTTTGCAACGGACTGTATTTTTTTTCTTTATGGATATCTGAAATGAAATCAGGGTTTTAGGTGTTTGAGTTTGTGAGGAAGGAGGGGTGGTACAAGCCAGATATATTATTGTATCATGCAATGATTCAGTTGTTGGGGAGGAACAAGATGGTTGAAATGGCCGAGGATTTTTTTGGCAAATTGAAAAACGAAGGGTTGAAACCAGATACAAGAGCGTTCACTGAGATGATTGGTGCTTATCTGCAAGTGGGTATGATTGATAAGGCGATGGAAACATATGAAAGAATGAAGGCGTCAGGATGTGACCCAGATAAGTTAACTTTTAGAATTTTGATTAGGAACCTTGAGGATGCTGGAAAAGAAGAGCTTGTAGATCGTATTAAAAAAGAATGTGGTGATTATATGGATTATCCTAATAAATTCCTTGAAGAAGTTGAGAGAAAGAAAAATGTAAGTTCCTAGCCTATTCCTTATCTAGTTAGTTTTGTTATTCATTTGTTCTGTCTTGTTATTCATGTGGAAATCAGTAAATGGTGTCAGATTATGTTGCTTGGAATCAACTATTGATAGTTAAAACTAGAATACATTAGACCCTTTTAAGTTTGAACAATTTGTAGACTAGTCATGGATTATGGTCCAAAAGAGCATGGAATGTTTTGTGGCCTTGTTTCAATCTTTGTTATGCTTAGGATTTGGTTTTTTTTTTATACTGAATAGTGGACCAGATTCAATATCACTTTCATATTGATCAGGAATTGCATTTTGAGAAAAAAAAGGAAAATCATCTTTCACCATTTTCCCTGTTGTCTCTGATCAGTTTATGATGCTCTGTGTTCTTCGAAAATTTCACATCTTGTATGAAGGATAAGGACATAGTTGAGGCTTTCTTGCAGATAACAAATGTTTTGTTCAAGGATGACATTGTCCGAGCTATTTTGATATAGAAACACTTCTCAATGGAATAAGGCAATTCTTTTCAATCTAATAAGAGAAGCAAAGTAGGAAAAGACAAGGAATAAAACTGGGCATGCCTCCACTATGTTACAACCTAGCCTGAATCCTCATTCATGGTGGCTTTTGCAGTAGTTGTGCAAAGTAGCATAAAAGAGCCTGAATCCTGATTGTTGCTGGCTTTTGCACTTCATTTTTATTTCACTTTTTTTTCCTACTGCAACTTATGTGAACTGCATTTGTGAATTCAAGTATGTGAAAACGAGTACTCTGGTATAGCTGGGGTAATGTCTATACATTAGTGTAAGAACTTGTGCTCGTTCTTGACTCGAATATTTCACATTTTCTTTCCTCAGGTAAAGAGGCTGGTGGTCGATTTTTTTTGAAGATTTCCAGTGCTTAGAATGGGAAGGTCGCTGTGGCTGATTTGCAGTACCATGTACTTCAATGTCAGAAGGCTAGGAACTTTGCTGTCAGTTCCTGCGAAGCAGATTTGATTAGTACCTTATAAAGCTTCAGAGCAGACGAGCTCATGCAAGTTGTTAAAAGAACAAAGCATTAGAATAGTCGAGGAATATGGGCTGGCAAAACGTTGTTAGTTTGAATTTCGATGTTCAGCAGATTCTAGATTCATTGTGCATGTCAAAATCTGTATTGTTATCCTGAGACTGTTATAACAGAAACTAAATTTGAGAAAGATCTCAGGATCACTTTTGCAATAATTGCTTTTGCAGCACCAGATGATTGATAGTCTTTCTCTTCTTCTCTTTTTTCTTAAGGTAAAGCACAATCAATATCCTTACCTGTGAAAGTACCTCTATAACTTGAAGGAACCCTATTGAATAATGGAGAAACTAGATATTGGCAAAAGTTCCAGTAAACTTGCACTTTCCAGCACCACTTCTGTATTGAGATGTTTGATACCTATATCTCTATAAAGAGTCATGTCTGAGGTCCATTAACCTCATTTGGTATTTTCTGAAAAAGTATTCCACAGAAAGAAAAGGAATTTTTTTGTAACTTCGAGTAACAGGAAGAAATTAAGGGAAGTGATACAAAATGCAGTTCTGTCAACTTGCAATGGTGAACTTAAAAGATACAAAGAAGTACTTTCTTTTAGTTAGAATGGTAAATGTACAAGGAAATGCTTGAAATACAAAAATATTACAAGGCACAACACGAATGACAACATTGGTTGATCTCCTCCAAGAGAATGGAGACAGCACATACATTTGTAGATTATAGACCGCTACAGGGAACCCCAAAAAAATGGAAAACAAAATTTATTAGACAAGGAAACCGAAACGAGGCTGTTAACAAATGGAAAATCTCTCTTTTCTTTCTGTGGCGTCGTTGAACATACTGTGCCACATGAATACTCTCTAACTTGCTAAGTGGCTGGGGGAGTTGTTGAACATACTGTGCCACATGAACGCTCTAGAGAGCACCATCTCAAGCTCTTGGTGCGTCCAATTCTCAGTTGGTAGGTGTTGAAGAAACATCACCAACTCTTGGAAATCAAGCTTCTGAAGCTCTTCTGACCACTGGTAAAAAGGAAACCAAACACTGGTAAGCCTGTGATGCAAAACATTTCAATGAAAGCCACCATTATATATTCTCCATAAAAAGTGCAAAGATTCATCTGAATCATCAAGAAAAAGAAGGACAAGCCAATGATCTAGAAAAGAAAGAATTGGCAAACTACTGATTTGCAAATAGCATTGGATGGCATCTAAATCATTTATGAAGCCAGTGATTTTGCAAAATGCACGAGTGGCAAATCAGCACCATACATGTCACATGCTCTGAATGCAATTCAGAAACCAACCATAACCTTAGTTTAAAAAATTGAAAGCTGCATGTGAAACCCAAGTTCCTTGTGTATGTTACAGCGTGCCTGTTACACTTTTCTCATCAACTACACAACTAACATCATATAGAAAAGTCATCATTTTCACAAGCATCAGGAAAAGAATGGTCATTACAGAGTTATGCTTTCAAACATGAAACCAAGCAGAAGTATTATGACTCACCGTCAAAAGAAAACTGGCAAATATGTACACAAGGAAATCTGGCAATGCATCTCCTTCAGCAAGATATGTGTCCCACAGGCGGGTCACGAGATGAAAAGGAATCTAATGAAACAAAGAAATTCATAAGCTTCAGAATTAAATACCATAAGCATGAGGACTTGCCACTGCAGCAGCTTCAAACTTAATAGTTTAGGCCACTATGAACTAGTTAGCTGAATATTAAAATAAAGTAAAATGGTGGTTAGACAGAAAATGCAAGTACTGAAAGTCTTAAATGAGGAACCATACCTCACGTATTAAAAGACAGTTAAACCAGCGGAAAGCAAATTGAAGAAACTCAAGCCCTTGCTCTTCCATGTGTCTCGAAACAGGTTCTGTCACAATGCAAAGTTGACCGTATTAAGCATAAAATAAATTAGAAATAACTGGGGCTATACATGAGGTTATCGTGACAGGTCATGCATAGTTGACCCTACAAATAAATTTATAGAAAAGATAGGTTAGGCATGCATAAGTCGAAGTCTCAAGGTTACATTTGAAAACAAAAATGTATGCACTCAAAGCAGATTATAGATTGATCCATTAGCCTGGTGAATGGTGTTGTATTTTTTTAGGAGCAGAGTAGGGCAAACAATTTAAAAGATAGGGAACTATAGGTATTGACATGAAAACTACTCTAGCAGTAACAATGAGTCCAGTCTGGCAGAAAATCACAAATGTAATGCACTTGGGTCTTCGACCAAGAAAAACATTGGCTGGTAAGAGAAAACAGAGAAAATGTTTACCATCAATCCTATTAACCAATTCCTTGAGCTTAAACACAAGTCTTTGTATTCCTGGTTGAGCAAATGTGTAATGGTCTTGCATGCCATCAAGTAACTTAGATAGGCACCAATAACAATCAGCCTCTACATTGGAGATTTGATCTGGAGATAAATCAGAGATTGACCACTTAAGTATGTCCCCTTCCAAGTGTTCAGACAAGAAGACAACCAGAAAGGGTGTGGCAAGGTCATTTATTCCCTGAACATATCCACTTGCAGGATGCCGAATGGCCCTGGAAAGAAATCAAAAACCATAACACCTGAAGGAAAATCAGATTACACCAAATAACAAGGGAATAATTGACCGAGCACATTTACAACTACACACCTCATCATAAGCAGATTCTTTTAAAGTTTAAATACAAAAATCAAAGAACTATGCAGCACAAAGTAAGATTCAAATGCAGGACTCTCAAGAGAGTATTTCAGTTTAAATTATAATGTACTGAGCAAAAGTAGAGTCACGTCGCATCAAGGCTTATTTTCAGAAATTAAGAGTTCATGCATGAATCCTTTTCATTGTCAGATGTCAGGAGTTACATGACAGGAGATGTTTGTTATTAATACTATGAATTCTTCTATATTATAGCTGATATTTACATAACTTTATCATGTTATCTTCGACGACCTTCAGGGATTCAGTCCCAGTGTCTCTCGCACATTCCCAGCATCCAGATGCACACAGGTCAATACATATAATTGCCATTTAATTGATGACTTCCCAAGATGTAAAACCCATATTGATTGGATTATCAGACATTTAGTTTTCCATATGATCCATGTAGCAAGATTTTTCCCAAAAAATCACCACGAACATAATAAACCAAAGGGAATGTGTCAAAGAAAAGTCAGATTTTCCTTTAATTCTCAATTCAATCATCTTCATCAAAGCATGTGACAATCATCCGACTCTTCCATTGCATGTCAATAGACATCCATTGGTGCTAAAAAACGATGATAGAAATAGTATCTAACCATGTATAAAGAATGCGCTCCAAGGATTTCTGAACTTGTTCTTGCTGAAAGAAAGTGACATCAGGCACTGTTCTTGGACAATCAACAGAAATCTAACAATGGAAGCAAAGTAAAATGTCAAGAATTGGGCATGCAGGGTTGACAAGCGATCAAGGCAGACATAATTCTGCAGTGGAAAATACCTGCCGAAGCATGTTGATCTCATCATCTGAACGTTCAGTATCTGGAATATCATAAAATTGAGCAACACAGTCAAAGTATTCAAGGCGCTTTCTTCTTAGAATTCCCTCCCTTCTATCTGAATTAGGCGGTGCATATCCCTGCAGTCAGTGCACATTCAGATTTAAAACATGCAATAAATTTAGTTTCATTAAAAATAATCATGATTGGGAGCTCAAAAGGCCATGCTAAGTAAGCCCTCAATAACCAAATAAATCACTTTCACACAGGAAGCAACAGACTCTATGGAAGGATCACTAGATTTTAGCAGCACAAACAGGTAACGATGCTGTTTTTCTAGTTCTCTAGTAAAAACTAAATTGATCCTAACTGAAATTGGCCTCAGGCTTACCAAGAGAAGCCTCCATGTATTTGGGCGCATATATGGCGGCACTCCACTCCAAGCCAACTCACGCAACTTCTCTGCACAATGCATTTGAAAAAAAAAACGAATGAGGGAAATATTATAGCTTATGAAACTTGACCTGTACAAGAAAATGTGATGCTGATGGGTGAAAACATCTAATCAACCCTCAAAAATCCCAAATTTATCATATAAGAAATACCAGATATCATGAGACATCATCCTAAATATGCTCACTGAATTAATCTAAAGCTCCAGGAATGTAAAATCTAATCTATTTGCTGTTGAAGCTGTCTACAGAAATCCCTACTTCCATACACCCAGGTCCACATCATCTTATCAATCTACAGTCATCAAATCTTTCTTCACCAGCTAAACCTCCTCTCTGGCCTTCCTCTAGGGCAAGCAGCAATCTGGATTAGCACATTTCTCAAGGTTGTTGAAAATGACTGAAGCATCTTAGAGAGCTCTTTGCCAAAAGTGGTGCTACAGGACACCTACTCTTCAATGAATGCATTTCTTATTGTATCTCTCCATGGGCATCACTCAAGTAAGCAAATGCTTTAAATCATATTTGTCTGTTATATGTTGTTTGATTATCCAGAATTATATCCTACTATCCATTTAGAAATTTGTCCCATTGATTCAATCAGTAAGCCAGTCCAATTAAAATGATAACACAAGTTTTAGATATAGAAACATTTAACGTATGCTATGGACTTGAATTATAAGGGTCTTGAATATAAAGCCTAAAGTCAATCAATGTGATTAATTTACAGTAATATATACAAGCATATACCAGCATACCTAATATAACTGTGGATCCTGATAGCTCCTTTGTGAATTTCATGACTCTTGCAGAATCTGTAGCTCTAGCACCCATAACAGACT
Source organism: Salix exigua (assembly GCA_032356905.1). Taxonomy (NCBI): domain Eukaryota; kingdom Viridiplantae; phylum Streptophyta; class Magnoliopsida; order Malpighiales; family Salicaceae; genus Salix; species Salix exigua. Next base: position 3,988,184 of record CM063594.1, on the reverse strand, counting down.
TCTGAACTTCTTTGGACGTTATCTCAACATTGGAGCTTATAGTTTTTAGCTTGTTTGCAGATGTGTTATTGTTTTGCTGCTTGCTGGTATCCTGAGCTTCTGTCTACATTACAATTAATATTTCTTTGTTCAAGTACTCAACCACAAAACTCCAAGCACATAAGAAACACTAAACCATATGCAAAATTAGATGCAACGGATCAATTATCCATATCACCTCCTTTGACATGTCCATTAGATCACTTGTGCCAGCATCAATTTCTGAGAAGCTCCTTCCAAAAGTTGGTGATCGTAAGCTGGGATCCTCAGGTGGATCTGCTCTCCTGGTCAATAAAACTTTACCAGGAATACTACGACCTTTAAGTAACCTTCATTGCAGAAAAAAAAAAATCTAAGTGCCGTTATTCAAATCTAGCATAGCTCATGGTAAAGGAGCTGAAAGGAAAAACATCTCCAGCCATATGAATGTCAAACTCAACATGTACAAGGCAATACTTTTCACCCCACAGGCATATGCCCGGAAACACATGAGCAGACATCGAGCAATCATTGTAGTTGTGTCGAATGACCTATCTCCACCGTTACAGAATTCCTCTAAAATCTTGCTCTCTCCCCCATCATATAGCTAATATCAATTTTATCAACTCTAGCTTGCAATTTTCAAGATCAAATGCAAAATTCACATGACTTTGAAATCATTTTCCAGACGACTGCAGAATTTCGTTTCCTGGGAGCTTATAATCTCATTTACTAGAGGTAGATAATGAGATCCAGAACTCTTTTAAGCAAATGGGTTTTCAAATCTAAGTATAAATCACAACAATCTAAGGGAAATAAATGGCAAATGCCAATAATTAGGAATTGAAATCGCATCAAAACCTATACAAATTAAAACTTTTACCAAAAACACCTACGACTTAAATCCCACCAATCCAAATTCATGACTTCTGACAATAATTGAAGAGATCTGAAGCATTTTCTCGAATTGGTTTTCAGATATAAACCAAAAAAATAATAATCATTAAACAATGATGAGAGCTTTAACACGAAAAAACAAGAATCCCTCGTAGAAATAGAATTTCAAGACATACCCTTGAACATTTTTGAGTGTTTGATTGATTCTAGAATCCAAACTTGAATTACGGTCGCTGTTCTTCATGTTTTTTCTTCGTGATTCTGTTATATTGTTGTTGCAGGTCTGTTACTGTGTAAAGTTGTAATAAAGGAGCAAGCTTTTTGCTTCGCTTCGCTTCTCTGTTTCAAGTTTAGTCCCCTTTTCCCCCTTTGATTAGTGATGAATTAATAATTCCCCTGTTCACTGACCAGCGCAGATATTTATATTCCAGCACAAAAATCAATCAGGAATTTGTACATTATACATCTACATGCACATCTAAATAATGTATTGCAAATGGTTGTTTGTGAAATTAAAAAGGGTATTTGACAACCAATTTTTTATTTTTATTTTTATTTTTATTTTTATTTTTATTTTTGGCGTGTAAGAATATAAAATGAATGAAAAAAAATATAAAAATAAATTTATATTTGATAATATTTTAAAATAAATTATTGACATGAAATATATTCATATATCTCCATCATCTTAATTTTCTGTTACTATAATAATTTTAAATTTACTTTGTCTTTCAAGGCATGCTTATCTGAAAGTTTTATACCACCCATTTATCTGCAAATTAAGATTAAGTCTTTTTTTAATATATATATCTGGGGCCAATCATTTATATATTTATAAGGAGATATTATTCTTACAATCTCTTCAAAATTAAATTTTATATTATGAAGACTTGATAAAATGGAAAGGACACATATTTCAGCAACATGACTAGACTTCCCACATTCCATTGTTCATTTCATGTTAATGGCCAGCTAGAACGGCATGGAGGCGCCGGGAGGTCCTGAAGACTATAGACCCTGTAATTTTTTCTATCGGCTGGTGGCGCTGACAAGCTACCCTGGTCCATGCCATCGAGGATCGCAGTGGAAGGCATGGTTAAGTACACACCAGAGCACATGCGTTGTCTTGCCACATCCTGGCCCCCCTTGCCCCTCCCAACACTGGAGCGGTTGCTGTCCAGAACTTTGCGAACAATAAGGTTATACATTTTTTCTTGATTTTGTTCACAAGTTTTGAGATCGAGAGAGAAATCTGATATTTGTCAACTGCACAGCTTTTGGTATGCTGCAGTAACGGTGTGCTTGCTGTTTTTTTGGATACGATAAAACGAGATAAAACGAAAACGTATTTTGTGTATCTAGGTGAGTTAGTAAAATCCTAGTTGTCCCGAGTTCTTACAAAAAATGCATGACTTGAACTCAAGATATTTTATGCAGATCGCAAGTTCTTTGTCATCATGTCACGCCCGTTGATGACATGTGCTTTGCTGTTGATAAATCTTAAGCTTTGAAGTTTCAAAGAATATCATTTGCTGGATCTTTTCACCGATGAGAGCACTTGATCGCCTTGCATCACATTCTATTTGGCGCAGGTCAGAATAAGAAAGTCAAATTGGTTTGTCATCCATGTAAAATTTTCAAGAGGACTGCACTTATTATGAATATGTTAACTTCGGATCTTGAAAAAGGTAGGTCTGAAGGTGCTGCTGTTTGTCTGTCAGTGGGATCCGGGGGCAGGTGAAAAGGGCATGGATGCTTGTGCAGAAGGATCTTATATTCATATTCCATGTTATATTGTTTTCATGTCCTTAATTGTATCGAAATGCATGCATTTTCTTCTTATACTATTCAATAAAAAAGGCCGTCCTCAGCAATCTCCAGCTGCTTCTAACCTGAGCAGGTGAAACCCATGGATATGGGAGGGCCACCAAGAGACGGGGTTGCTCGGTGCATCTTTGAGGACAGAATTTTGATAAGTGACATTGTTTCCTGCGGGCATGGACTCAAGTTGAAGTTCCTGGTTTTTATAATCCACTGATCTCGCCTTGCAACCTCGTAAAAAGATCTGGCAAGGGATGAAAACTGTGGCTGAATTGAAGATTCTTGTTAATAAGGATTCACTGTACAAGGTAATCTATGATGCAAGGTAATCATTGATCACGAACGAAAAGGTTTAATAAGAATCTCTGATCTTCATATTAACTTGAATTATTGATGTTCAAGTCTCTGAAAATGAATAATGTGAATTCAATTGAAAGATTCCTTAAGTGGTCAAAGTTACTGTTGTAATTAGTCGGTGCTAGTATATGTTCCCGAACCGTAACTAGTTTACATCAATGATTTAACGAGTCCATGGCTGCATGTTTATGTGAAGTTGTTCTGCTCGCTCAGTAATTTTTAACATGGAAGTGCTAAGCTTTCTAAAAAATGTGGCATCGCAGATAAGGAAGGGAAAGCTTAAGAAAGAGCAGGAAAGAAAAAACTTGAAGCAGAGAAAGGCACTGTCAAGAAAGCGCAAGTGGGAACCAACTGATACGAATGTCATGATTATGTGGTCACATAATCTATAATCAAGAATAATATCTGATCCAAGAAATAGATCTGACATAATGGAAACATGTTCCAAGACACCACTATTATTGAAATAAATAGAATGATGCCATGAAACCAATTAATCTTTGATAAATCAGATTCAGTTCGTTCAAGAATTAAAAAAATATAAGAATCATTATGGAACGATATCTCGGAGTAAGCAGCTGAGCTCACTGCATCATGGACAAAACGATATGGATGCTATCGCCATACCTTCTCTCATGATTGTTCAAGCCCCACCATCAACCTGGATCATTTTTTCTGATCTATCTACTACTTCAGCATTGGTTTCACAAACACCAGAAGCTTCATCCTGGCAAAAGCTGCAACAAGAAGTTTCTGTTCCGGGCTTTTACAGTGTTGTATTGATAGTATTTGATATTTCTGTGGGATTTGAATAGGTGACGTAGGCTGAAAACTCATGTTGTAAGTAAGTAGATACTATCTGCTGCACAGAAAATTTTAATTAAATTGTTGAGAAAAAAAGAATTACACTCCAATTATGATCCTCTGCAAACTTTAGAGAGGGAGTCGATGCCTGGAATAACATGCTTAGACAATTTTTGTTTCTCAGGGTCTGATGCTGTCTTGCTTTTCCTTGCAATCAAGTTGGTTTGATTTAATAACTATGATTAAATAAAAAATTAGATATTTTATTTCCCGTAAAACTCCTTAATTTAACAGTTTTTCTTACTGCATTATGAAAAGACAGGTTTTATCAATTCGTGAAGAGTGTATTAACGATGATAAAAGCTATTTTTATAATGTTTATTGCTTGAAAATATAGTAATATAATATTTTTATTTTTATATTAGCATGTAAAAACTAAAAAAAAAACAAAAAAAATTGAAACTAAAAAGAATTTTACTCCAAATTCACTTAAAAAAATTCAAACTTTAAAGTTTTTTTTTTGGTCAAGTCTATTGTAAAAATAAAAATAATTAATCTAAATTATTATTGATATCCTTATTCGTAATGATTACTAATTGGTTGGTTAGAAAGTATTTTAAAAATATTATTTTTATATATTTCTAAATAAAAAAATATTTTTTTTAAAAAAATAATTGTAAAGATACTATCAACCTCAACCACCTCCGAATAAAAAATAGATAAGTTTTTTTTTTCACACTGACCTTGACTAAGAAAAGGCATTCATTGTTGGAATTCTTGATCTAAACAATAAGTATTCTAAATATCTACTGTTTAGATCAAAACTTGAAAATTAAAGAATAAAAGAATAAAATATAAAATCAGTAAAATTCTGAAAACACACACACAAAAAAAACTGAAACTTGGAACAACTCACATGCATTTATTGAATTCAAATTGTCTTTATATATGTTCACAATGATAATGAACTCAAGCCATAAAACTCTCACAATTTGAGACATTATAGGATAAGAATAAAATTTATGATAAATCCTATCAAAGATAATCAAAAAAACTATTTAGAATTCTATAGCAAAAAAAATAATTTATTTCTTTAGAATTGTACTGCTAAAACAAAGCACAAAGCAAATCTCTTTAGAATTCTAATAATCAGAACGTTTAGTGATTTTCGTGATTTTGGTAAAGATTTTTTTTGAAAGTTTTTTATTTAAATATATATTAAAAAAATATTTTTAATATTAATATATAAATATATTAAAAAAAATCTCAAATTTTTTGCAGAGTGCCAGACACCCTTGAACGCGTAGCCAACCACCCACGCCGCGTCCCGGAGCTAAAAGGCAAAACCCACCGCCTCTGTTACCTATAAAAACATCCCATCACCACCAGACCAGACCATATTTCTCGCTTTCTCTATACGTTCCTTCTTGTCTAGACTTAGCTCTTGTTATTGTTGTCGATTCATTGCGAATTCAAATAATAAACATGGCTGCAATATTTACAACAAGAACAGACCACCGTTACAATCCAGCTCTTGATTCTCATAAGAGATCAAGAACAAGTTACATGACTCAACAGCAGCAAGGAGGAGATTATTATCATCAAAATCAACGTTGGTTTCAAGTCAAGAAACCGAGGGTTGATCATTATAATAGCGATAATGGGGTTTTCAATTTCGTTCCAAAGATTCATCCTTTACCACAATTTGAGGCCAATAAGGTAGAGATTAATAATGATGTTTCTGGTTTCAATGCAAGGGTTCAAGCCCATAAGCCACAGTGGAATTATAATGGGGTCTCGACACTAAAGTTCCAGGCTTTACCAGAGTTTCAAACCAGGAGATCAGGGGCAGATAATGGGGGTTTTGTACCCAGTTTACAAGCTTGGAAGCCTGAGGCAAATAATTTTGTCGATGCAAGGCCGTATTCTACAGTTTCGAAGCAATTTCAGGGCACGAGGCAAAGGTTTTATGATGGGGTTTCAGTGCCAAAATCTCGAGTTTCTCCACAATTTCAAGGCAGTAGTTTGGAGCCCGACAATTTGGTTTTCAAGCAGAATCTCCCAGCTTTGCGGCAGATTCAAGCCAACAAGCCAGACTTTAATAATGGTGTTCCTATTCCAAACCCTGTTTTGTATAATTCAAAGTCACCAAGAAGCCCTGTGTATTCAATACCTAATCCTGCCATTGTAAAGCCTATGTTGAATCATAATGTAGCAAATACGTGTTTGCTGAATTCACCGTCACAAAATTCTCTTGTGTCGTCACGTTTGTTAGCAAACCCTTCTATTCTGCAGTCAAACTCTTTGAATGATGCTAAAAGCATTTCTTCGAATTCAGAGTCATTAGCTGCTCCGATGCATTCTGGTTTCCTTTCAAAATCTATTTTGTATAATAATGCAGTTAACAACAATGGGGGATTCACTCCAAATCCTCCAGTTATGCAGCGTAATTTAGTGAATCAGAATGCTATAAATTTGCCTTTCAATTCTCTTGATCAAGTTGCCCGTGTTTATTCTGATTTGCTAACCTCTTTGGCTGGTAATGGAGTAATTTCTTTGGCTCAACACCAAGTCCAAAGTAATAATCCAGATACTGCAAGCAAATTCAATTGCGCACCAAAGTTGCAGGAAACCAGTAACCAATTTGTGGCTAATGAAAGTTCTGTTTTGATAAATTCACTCTTGAATTCCTTGATGAAAAAGGAAGACGATTTTAGTGCTGTTGTGTTTGATGCAAACCAGCTTAGGGTGAGGCACGAATCGGCGATTAGATCCTTATATGCTGATATGCCAAGGCAATGCTCAACATGTGGAATCAGATTCAATTGTCAAGATGATCATAGGAAGCATATGGATTGGCATTTGATTAAGAACCGGACAGCCCGGATATCTAAGCACCAGATGCAGAAGCAGAAGCAGAGGATTTCTCGTAAGTGGTTTGCTGGTGCTGATATGTGGCTGGCTGCTAGTGCAGAAGTTGCTGCAGTTTCTGGATTTGCAAAAGCTGATGCTCCTGTAGAGAAGGAAAAAGGAGATGACGATTGGGTGAGTTCCACTGACGGAAACAAAGTATGTGCTTTGTGTCTAGAACCATTTGAAGAATTCTACAGCCATGAGGCTGATGACTGGATACTCAGAGGAGCTGTCTACCTGAACGCAGCAAGGAAGTCAGTAGCAGAAAGCATGGATAGAAGTCGACTAGGTCCGGCTGTGCATGCCAAGTGCAGGCCAGAATCCAAGAAGTAAACAGGTGGTAGCTGAAATTGAGCATGCAACTTAAATTTTCTGTCCAATCCATGTGCTAGTGAAATAAGGGCAAGCAAATTTTATATACATGTTACTACTCACTTCGCTGGAGTATTTTATTTATATGTATCATTTTAACGACATTCTCTAAATAAAATCTATTACCTTTTGTGCAAATTTTGATCTTCGCATTGGTATTTTATTTCTTCTAAATTTATTTTTTCATATTTCAACAATGGCAATTCAATATAAAGGGGTGTTCCTTCCTGATATATTTTAGCAAATGCCATCAGTGAACACTACAAACATACCCTAAATTGGTAGAATTAGGAACCACGCCTTAAACTATAAAAAGATATGTATAAAATGAAAAATATACAAATATGTATGAAAACAGAATGTCTCATTTCACTTCAAGTTTGAGCTTTGACGAGTACAAGTTTGGAGGATAACGCGAACACAGAAGCTGGCTAAACACAAACTACATCCTAGTGAGAAGAAAGCAGATCTTCAAATATGTGAGACTAGGACACTAGGTCATTAAGAAAAAATCCCAATAAATGGCAGTTGCTAACAAATCCTCATCTGAGCAAAAAAAATATCCAAAATATCTTCAGGTATGAGGACATCTTCAAATAGACCTGGATCCAACCCTGAATAACATGTAAAACAGCAGCTAGCTGTCCTGGCTACTGAAAGTTTCCCAGAACAATCTGCTAAGCTGGACCAAAGAAAGCAGGCTTCTGACATCTATTTAATCATCTATCTAACAAGCAACTTAAGCAATAAGCCTGCGCCTGCGACGAGGAGTTTCTCGTTTGACATACAGCTTCTCAGTCTCATTCAGTGGCCGGCTGGACCCATCAGGCAAGCTCACAAACTTCCAGCCACCACCACCTCCGCGCTTTCCTTTTTTCCCCATTTTCTCCACTGTGAAGCTCCAACCTTCAGAAGAACGGCGCCGACTATACTTGTGGCATTTCACCTGTCCTGTCATCTGCACAAAGGGAAACCATATATCATATAGATGATCCGCATGGATTTAATGAAAATTTTAGATATTTTCCAAATACAAAATTGAATAACATGCTTCCAATGTGTTGGGCAGGCATAGGGAAAGGAAAAAAAACAATGGATTGCTTGCCAATCCTTAAAGCTAATGCTGATGCCATTTGATCCTTGATTAATTTGGCTGTGTTAAAATAACATTACATTAAAGAAAATAAATCCATCCTTGGTGGCTTTTATACTTCTATTTCAGCTTCAGAACCAAAGTGCTAATATATATATTAAATCAAACCTTCCCTTGTCCTTCTCTCATCTCTTTCTCCTCCTTTTCCCTTCCCCTTTTTACCATCAAAGAAGATAAAATGTGATGGAAGTGGAATCTTGTGTTTCTCATTATGTGGTGGGCAATTGCTGGGATCCTTAGATGCATGTTTTAGGTGGATTTGGTGATCAGGTTAGATCCATTTTGGTGCTCAATGCTTCTAGGCTATCACAGGGGTGGTAGTGAAGTGTGCAAGGTCTACATGCTAATATTGTGTGGCCCTTGTTGGATAAGGGCAGCTAAAATTTGGAAGTGAACCTATTTAAGTTGGCAATGGAGATGAAGGATAGGCCTTGGGGGTGGCATTTCGATGTATGGTCACTATTGTTAGAGGTAGTTTCAGTGTTTTGACAGGCTGCAGGTTTCAGTTTAAATTGGCGAGACGAGTGTGTTAAGGAGTGGTCATTGTCCATGCTTTGAGATACACCATGGTGGTGTTTCAGACTGTTCTTGTCCCTGAGCCGCTTTTCTAGACTATTGTGCATGTAAGAGATTTCTTGGGAGTCCCCCCACCCTGCATGTATGAGAATGTGGGAATTTGGTGTGGTAGGCATTGGTGATTTATTTGGAGCATAACAAGATATGTCCTGTCCTTATCTTGTTCCCACATATTTTAAGGGGGGTTGCAAGAAAAAGCTTGCTCAACTTTTGATTATTAAATAATGAATTTCAGCTTACAAGCGCGCGCGCGCGTGTGAACATGTATATTAAAAGGGCGGTTACCTTTTCAATTGTTCAACATATAAGTTTTGATGGTTTACACCTTATCTTTTCGTGTGTGAATTTAGCTAAGATTTTGTGACTATTGTGTATCTAGGAATAGCAATATCTTATCTGATAATTGGGCAGTTAAAGGACACCTGGCAAGGTAAAAACAACAGAAGTAACGGACATTTTTTAAGCAGTTCTAGTTTCTTTTCCTGATAAAAAGGAAGAGGCAGACAGGACTTACTTTCATTTTGTTGAATTTCATCCTCAGAACAAATTCTTGATAAAGAATCTCATCCTCCTTCTTGGATATCTCATAGTGGACTTCATCCATATCTTTGATGGTACCATCCCAGCCCTCTGGCATCACCTTGAAATCAGGCTTATAGGAAAGGGAAGCAACATGGAATTCTCGGTCATGGGATTTGAAAAATCTGCAAAATAGTAGTTGGACTTTCATGAGCAATACAAGTCTATTATTTGGCAGATATCTGTTTGCTTGCTATCTGATATCCTTCCATACATTCAGTCCAAATCACATAGCTATAGGCTGACCTTGATATAACTTATGTGGATGTAACATGGTCAAACAGATATATATATATAAACATGGACATGTACAATACAGAGACACTGTACCCAGATGAACAAGCTATCTACCCAACAGTAACAAGGCTGAGCTTAATTTGAACCATAACCGGCTGGGTTGGACCAAATAGGCTTGATGACAGAAAGAACTAACATGCAACATGTGAAATCATGATAAGCAATACCAAGTAAAAAGGATTCAGCAATAATAATCTCTGACTATTTCTTTGGTGGGTGTTTTTTAAGGGTATGCTGTCAAGCAGTCTATATTTTAGTTCTTTATTTGAAGCTTGAGTTCAAGACAGTGAAATATTACAGGTTCCATTATGTGACTAAGTGCAAAGCCTGACTTAATTAATGTACACAAGTCTATAATAACCACAAACTTGCAATCATTTATCAAAACATGGAATGAGATCACATTCAAAACAAAAGTATATATTCTCAACAATACATATCCTACTCTGGGAAGTTATCAAGCAAAAGCTCAATAGAATCATCCAAGGGATGGCCAAGCTTCTTCTCCTCTTCCTCCTCGATCTCCTTCAACCAAAGAATTGCGTGCACCCTTTGCCTCATAATCCTGTAATCCTTAGCAAGCTTCTCAACAGTGTAAACTTCAGGATTCTCCTTATGCAACCGATACATCTCTGCCTTTTCTGAGTCCTTCAAGTAAGACCCTCTTAAACCAGGCTCCTTTATTTGATCCATCAACACTTGTAGTTCACCAATCCTCTTATCCCATCCAGCCACAAAAGCTGCACTTCTTTTATTCTCAGACTCATATTCTTTTATCCAATCTTCAGTGTCTTGCAAGTTATAGGCCAAGGCATACTGAGATGTATCTTTTATTCCATCTCCACCATCTTTTCCACTTTCAGTAGTAGAACTAGCAGTCCTTTGGCCCACCACTTCTACTCCATCAAAATGATCCTTAGTCAATCCAGTTGACCATGATGAAGCTGAGCCCCAACCTAGGCCATCACCATCAGTAACAGACTCAGACCCACCAAAAGACCCAACCGCACTATCCCAATCATCTCCACCCTCACTTCCTCCTGACTTTGCAGAGAAGAGCCTAGATCCAATATCTTGATAGGCTCCAATCCCATTTACCAACGCAACCCTTTTGCCATTTCCAAACTTGGGTCTTGTTTGTTCTTTCAGAAATCTTGCTGCACTAGCACTTGTGCTTAACGCAGTAGAAGAAAGTCGATATATTATCCGGTGAACACTATGCATAGTTGCTGTACTCAAAACAGACCCTGAATAGAAAACAAAAGTTCTATCTTCAGAATCCATTTAAGTCAATTCACCTCCAAAAATCAATTACTTTCATCCAAAACAGACATAAATTTGCAAGTTAAGCTAAACCCAGATACAAAACAAAGAGACCCTTGATAAGCATATAATAATAATAATAAAAAATCCAATCTTTACCATCCATTGAAGTCCATTTCAGCACTTAAAATCAACGAATGGCATCTAAAACATTATTATCTAAACCCAGATACGAAAACCAAAGAAACCTTGAACAAAAGCAAAAAAAAAAAAAATCCTATCTTCAGCATCCATAGAAGTCCATTTTCACTGCTTAAAATCACTAAATAAGCATTCAAATGAGTAAATATATACATGAATCCATAAATTAAGCCAGACCCAGAAACAGAACCAGGAGAAAAAGGAGAGATGGATACAAAGGAGAGATGGAGAAAGATTCATTACCCTGGCCTCAGTTTGGTGACAGCGAGATGAGAAAGGAGTGAGCTTTTTTTGAAAGAGGGAGGAGAGAAAATCATATCCCTAAAACCCCACATACAAAAACGCACCGTCTAGAGTGTTAAGTAGAAATTAGCAGGCTTAAGAAAGTCCCCCAACTATATACGTAGTCTCAATTAAGGTACCCAATAAGTGTTTTACCTCAATCAAGTCTATCAAGTTTTAGAAACTCTCAATTGAGTCTTTGCATCCATATTAATTCTTCCAATTGTTTTATAAGAATTTTTAAAATTAATTATTAAACCTCAAATTAAAATATGAATTCAAGATTTGATTAAAAAAAATAAAATAAAAATTATTATTATTTATCTACTAGCTCTTAACAATAATTAAATTGATTAGGTTTTAATCAAGTCAATGTTCTGTCAATTTTATTACAAACTTAATTTAATTTAATTTTTTAAATGAACTTGTTGGATTGGAATTTAAAACTTTTTATATAAATAGATTATTTTTTCCATAAAAGTTTTGTAAAGTATTTGAAAAAAAAACTTATTAGAGAATATATGAATATATATTTGGGAATTCAATTGAGAGAAAAAGGTCTTTGGGGATTCAATCGAGACAAAATCAATAGTTGGAGGACTTGTTTGGGTTTTCCCTAAAACATTTTGGATCCAGGTTAAGCAAAAACCGAGAAGGGTTAACCTGACCCGGGAGCAGGACAAGTTCGGGTCGGTTAGATAGTCTAAGAAAGGTAAAAGTTTTTTAGGCTGTCCTTTATCCTCCACCAACAACCACAGTCACAATCACAGAAGAGTTTTCTACTTGAGTGTTGAGTGAGTTAGAAAAAGAAGAAAAAAAGTCTGATTTAGGGTTTCTCATAAGCAAAGCTCTCTCTCTTTTTTAGCCCAAGTAGATCCAGCACGGAAAAATATTTGATTTTTTTTGTTTTATTTTTTATTTTTTTGTGGGGGGTTTGACACACTTGAACTTGTCACATGGGTTCAACATGTTATGGTGGGTCACTTTTATTTTCAGATTATTGTCTTAAAGTTGTGAACTTTGTGTTTGGTTGCTGAGAAAATGCAAGGTGGTGTCTTGGATTTTGCTTAGTTGTGCTTTATAAGAATATTTTTAGCTTGGTTTTGTTAGTGGTTGTTTTGCTTCTTCTTCTTTTTTTCTTTTTTGGTTAAGAAATGTCTGATTCTTTTGTTTGGTAGCTGAGAAAATTACAAAAAAAAGGTAGAGTTAAGATTGTTGAGTCTTGAGTTCTTTCTCTTTCTATCCTTCTTGTAAGGTTTTCCAGCTTGATGGGATAATCTTATATTTTAGGATAATATAACTTGTGGGTTGTTAAGCTTCTCATTTTAGCTAACATTTTCTTACTTATTTGGAACATGGAAATCGGAATTTTATCTTTGACCTTCCATTTGATTGAGCAAAGGTTCACTTAGTTGTGGTGATGAGATTGTTTAGCTTAATCTTTTTTTAGCAACTTAAACCAGATGGTATTGGTGAGTAGATTGACAACAGGTGTTATATTAACTTGATTTGGTAATGGAGTTTCGAGAGTGAAAGTATAGCTAAAAAGAAGGGTTGTATAGCTGAAGTAACTAGATAATTTTGCTCAATTGTGTCAAATGATTGGAAATAATGTGTGTATTGGAACCAGTAGCGTAGATTAAGTTTGATTCCATGTAAAATAAACCTATAAGTTCGTATGATGAGGATAAATGTTCATTAGATGGAAAATACTAGTGGGTTGAAGTACAAGGTCAGTTCTTTGGTATTGAACCAAGCAAATAAGGGAATTTTTAATTGTGCAGTAAAGGAGTTTTAGGTTTTCTTAGTAAGCTAATAATTATCATAATTTAGCAGGGTTGAAGTAGGTTGGCATGTTTCTAATTTTTTGTAGGCTCAAGTGACTCAACATATGAAATAAAACATGTATCAAGCTCAACTGTTCCGTGGTAACGGGTGGAGTGCTTTTTTATGCTAGTCCTAATTATTTGGCTCTAGTTTGATTTATGTAGTTGAATTTGTACTTTGTACAGGTATTCTGGCTTGCTACATCATCGTGAGCAAGTTCAGGGTTATTATTTAGTGCTGTAAGGTTTTCTTTCCAAAATTCAATGGTGCCAGGAGGATAGTGGAAATATGGACTGTTTTCAGACTATCAGTCGTCTAAAGGGTAAGCCATTATGAACAATTGATGTATTCTGTATATTTTCTTCACTACAGTTACTGCAGTGAAAGACGAGTGTGTTGATGCTGATAACTGACTGATGTTTGGTTGCAGGTTCACTAGGCCATCAGTTCTTGTTATTTATTGTTTGGTTATCCAGTTTCCAGGTTGCTGTGGCATTGCAGACCCTTCTTGAGCCCCACCATGTTTCTTCTACATCTGAGCTAGCAACTCCACCTATTTCTGGAATTTTTGGTCCTATTGAAATATCACCTGCTGTCTTCCCACGTAACCCTTATCCTGGTGAATCTTCGGCTCCTATGTACCCAACTTTTCCCACCATGTACAAGCCAAATTTAACCGGCAAATGCCCTGTAAATTTCACTGCTTTGTCAAATGTCATAGACAAAACAGCATCTGATTGCTCTCAACCCTTGGCAGCTCTTGTAGGAAATGTAATATGCTGTCCACAGCTTGGTAGTCTGCTCCACATCTTCCAGGGTTATTACAGTGTCAACTCTGATAAGTTGGTTTTGCAGAATGCAGTTGCTGATGATTGTTTTTCAGATATCATTAGTATACTAGCCAGCAGAGGGGCCAACAAAACTATACCTACACTTTGCTCTGTTAAATCCTTAAATCTTACTGGCGGGTTGTGTCCAGTAAAGGATGTTGTTAACTTTGAGAAAATAATAAATACAAGCAAATTACTGGATGCCTGCAGCACTGTCGATCCTCTTAAAGAGTGTTGTAGACCAATTTGCCAATCTGCAATCACTGAAGCTGCCCTTGAGATGTCTAGGACACAATTGACAATCAATGATAATAAAGAGCTAGTGACTGAGCATAATGGTAATAGTCCTCTTAGTGATTGTAAAGGGGTGGTGCACTCGTATCTCTCAAGGAAACTATCAGTAGATGCTGCGAATGCTGCATTCCGGACAGTATCTGCCTGCAAAGTTAACAAGGGTACAGTAATTATCATTTTTCTATTTTATGAACTCTTTACCATTTTTTGCTGGACTGAGTTTCATAAATGTATTGCCAATGTTACATCAATAAATTTCCTGAGCACATCTTGCACATTCTTTGAGGTTCTCCCATGTTTTGGAACTTTACATGATAGAATGATGCCAAGTTGAAGAGAGGACAAAAGTTTTGGTGATATGCTATGAGTTTAGATCGTTAGGTTTCATCTGCTTGTCAAATTATGCAGGTTCTGAATCTATCTAGATGCCATGAGTTGGTTTTCAATTAATCACACTAACTAAGACCATGAAATAAAGCCAAAGTTTTCAACTTTTATGCAGGAACGGTAAAATGAGACATAGAGCTCCAGAGTATCATGCAAAGTTTTTGAATTAAGATTAATCATGTTTTCTGGATAGTATTATGGTAACTGTGTTGCTCTATAGATGTTCATAAGCTTATTTAATCGTATTAATTTGCTTTCCTTACCTGCACACTTTTCTGTGTCACGTAGATGTATCATAAATTTGTGGAACTCAGGAAGGATATGTAGCAAGTGTTTTACTGATTCTTTGAGTTTTACACTTCTGATGAGTCGATGTTCATGTGCAGTTTGCCCTTTGAATTTCACACAGCCTCTAGAAGTTATTAAAGCATGTCGAAATGTAGCTGCTCCCAGTCCCTCCTGCTGTAGCTCATTAAATACATACATTGCTGGGATACAAAATCAAATGCTAATTACAAACAAACAGGCCATAATTTGTGCCACAGTTTTGGGGTCCAAGCTAAGACAAGGCGGGGTCATGACAAATGTGTATGAGCTTTGTGACATTGACTTGAAAGATTTTAGCATCCAAGGTCTATTTTCTCAGTTCACTATCATTCCTGTAAAGTTTTCACTCCATTTCATCTTCTATTGCATCTGATATGTATACTTTTTATTGTGTGTGGATTTATGTGTTGGTGGATGCAAAGCAGCATATGGACAACAAGGTTTGCTTCTCTCTCTCACACCCTCTTTCAGCAATATAGCTTATATGCTGATATTATATTTGGAGGTTACAGTAAGAGTTCTTAGAAACATATGGATGTCCAGTGCTGCAAGTGTGAAAAGGTTGTAGGGCATGCTTTCTTTATTGCATGAAAATCTCCCACCTGAACCTGGAAGTTGGCTCCCTGGTAGTATTGGTTTTATTTGTGTGCTTAGGATTTTTGATGAAAATGTTTCTGTTGCCAAGTAGCATATGTAGGTAAAAGAACATTGGTTATCTTGTGATGTGAGGTGATAT
Organism: Salix exigua; assembly: GCA_032356905.1. Classification (NCBI taxonomy): domain Eukaryota; kingdom Viridiplantae; phylum Streptophyta; class Magnoliopsida; order Malpighiales; family Salicaceae; genus Salix; species Salix exigua. Next base: position 3,972,250 of record CM063594.1, on the reverse strand, counting down.
CTTACTGAGGCCTGTGGAAAGGATAGTTGTGTTATTTTCCAATTTGTTTGAGAAGGGTAATAAGGTTTTGTTCATCTGACTGCAAAGAGAAAGTGACGCCCCGAGCTTGTAAAAAACATTTTCTCTCTTTTGCAGCCTGGAAAGAAGTCAGATTGCTATCTCTTTACTATTATAATAATTATTACTATTGTTTATTGATTTTTCTTTTCCTTTCAATTATATAGGGTGTCTACTTCGTAGTTTGCCTCCCGATGTTATATTGGACAATTCAACAGGGTTCAGCTTTACATGCGACTTGAATGACAACATTGCAGCTCCATGGCCTTCATCATCCTCCATGTCAACCTTGTCTCTTTGTGCCCCAGGTAATGTTTAATTATTCAAGAAAGAACCAAATATTAACTGTTCATCGTATTTCTAAAAGAGTATGAACAATTAAACATATCATTCAAAACACACTAGCACATGCAGTTTGTTCTTTAGCTCTTGTTTTAATGGCTCCACCTAATTTTGCAGAGATGTCATTGCCTGCCTTGCCGACATCACAGATCAAAAACCCTGGTGTGTACCATTGCCCTATGCATCTCATAGCTTATTATCAGCATTACCCTTGTTTTCCTCATTTGCTTAACAATGTTGTTGTCCCAATACACGCCCAGTAGTGGTTGATTGTTTTCATTCTGAATAAACAAAGGAATTTGTAATGGCATGCTGGTTGCTGGATCACATAGTAATTAGCCAGTCATAATATAAGATTATTCATCTTAAAGATATTAGGTTCAAAATGTAACAGCGCTTGTTCCTTCTTTTCTGACAAATCCATATCAATGTTTTGACACAGGCAATCATGGTGGTGGTGAGTTGGAGTTGCTGGTACCCATTTTTTCATTTTTTATTCTCAGTGCATTGCTGCACTGAAGAGATAAGTCAAGGGCTTGAACTGGTTTGAAATAGGTGGTGGTGTCTCTGGAAATTTGACCGTGTGTGAGGTTTTTACTTGTATATCTTGATGAGTAGCCTTCTTCATGTATAGCAGCTTTTCATTTTTCTTTCTTATTTTCTTTTGTTTCCAAATCTATTTTTGTCGCTAATTTTGATGGTTATTGTTCAAAGACTTCATATTTTTAAGGAAAATTCTGTGGGTGTCTTCTGTTCGAGAACCAAGCATTTCTTAGGTGTATCATGTATAGCTGGAAATCACCACCCGATAGCTGTGGCTCCCCTCTCAAAATCCAGTCACCACTGCTTGGCTGGGGTAGGGGTTGCAGTATAGCCTGATCATCATGATTAACCATCTTGAATCAGTCTTGTGGGTCCACATGGCTCATTGATAATGGCCATGGAAAGCCCTTGAGTAGCCTTTCTTATCGCCATGTGGTATCAACTAATATCTTGAACTTCAAAGCTTTAGGATATGAACTTGTGACAATATCATATTATTCAATTCAAAACAAATTAGAAACCCAAGAAAAACATTCAATTAAAAAAATGATTGATATAGCATGGGATCTATTAAGTCAGATTAATTTAATAATATGATTAAAAATTTAGTGATGAATAAAAAGATCATGAACATTATACAGAGAAATAAAATAAAAAAGCCTGGTTTCAAATAAAATAATGTTGAAGGATAAAAAAAATTAACTTGATTAATTTCTCAAAATTTATAATCAATTAAATCTTAAACCCCCGATCAATATAAAAGTTTAATGTAATATTTAATGATAAAATAAAAAATAAATTAATTTTAAAAAACTTTCTAACTTGTAATCATTAAATAGACAAAATATTGTAATCCCAGAACAATTTTTTACCCCTATCTTTTTAACTTGTAACTTTTAAATCCCAAATCAATATTTTGTGTTTAGTTGATATTCTAAAATTAAAGAAAATATATAAATTTAAAATATATTTAATTTAAAAATATAAAATATCTTTTTATTAAAAATAAATTTAGAATTAATTTCTATAATCTTAAAATAAAAAATATAATGAAACATTCCTTTGTTCCACCGTTTTCGTCAAGGCTACCCAAAAAAAAACTTTAAAAGCTAATTACTGTTCATTTTTGAAGTTAAAAAAATGAGCACATGGTTAAAGGACAGTATAGAAACATGATGATTTCATCTACACAGTCTTTTCGAGAGCTTTTCTGCAGAACATATCTGTCAAATTCAACTCGATCCATTATATTGATCGGAAAACATGGTTGGTTCTTTTTAATATTTTTCTTAAAATTGAAAAGGATCAAACACATAAGTCAATTATATTTTTCCCGTTCAACGTGATCATGAGTGGTTGAAAAGAAGTGCTCATGTCGGAGAAGTCTCTTCACCTATGGATATTGACAAACTAGAAGAGCTTATCATTGACGTAGACTGGTTCGAATCTCCAGGGCCTTAGACCTGCTCAGATTAGGGCTTCTTTTGGCAGACTTGTTCACCTTGGCAAAGCCAGTACTGCTGACAAGCAAAGATTAGATGTTGCTCGTTGCTTCGGAAGGAGGAGGGCATCTTTTTCGTACACTAAATATCAAAGTTGATAATGAGATTTTTCCATGTTCAAGTTTCGAAAGATCCAGTCAAGAACTCTGTAAGCTTATTGATGGCATAAACCTGAGCTCCCTCCACGGGATGACAAGGTCTAGTTTAGAAGATAAGGGTTTACTTCAAAATAAAAACGACGAAGAGGCGGTGCCCTCCTGTTCATCTGATGGGAACCAAGTTCGTAGATTAAGAAATGTCTACTGTGGAGCACCAAATGCACGGCAATTCACCACAACTTTTAATGCATTTCAAGTTACAAATGGAAAATTATTCATCATGATGAACTTCATATTCTTCTGATAAAATGTTGGGTGGAGATTCGATCGAGATCAAATAAGTTATATGGGAATGCAGCAGATAACCATGTTCAGTAGGATCATGGCATCCATCAAAGAATAGATATATATTCACTTGCATGGTGTATATGGCTCTATTCCACAATGTCCTGCGCGCGCATTATACATTCTCCATAGCCACAGCAAGAATATCTTGAAGCCTTACCAGCACGAACAAGAAGGACGAGATTGGAAACACATATCTTGATGTGGCATTGTAACCCTTTGTCTTCAAGAAGTGGTGTGATGACAAACAGCCTGAGATCTGCAACAATTTTCGAGTTCGAGTCAGGACGTATATCTCTTGTAAGAATCTGAAACAACTTAAATTTTACTCGTTCGTTCACTTGGATTTATAAAGTGCAATTTTCAGTGGAGTTTCTTTGAATCCCAAAAACTAAAATAAAATCGTAACAATTTTTCGGCCAGCCCGATTGAGCATTACCAAGTGATAGAGAGTGGGAAACAATGTGTGGCTTGCTTTGCTTCCTCGCTAAAACCCTAATATCATATCATAAAGAGTGATATAGAAGTCTAGAATCGAGTATTTGAATGCTGACAGTTTGCTTTTCAACCCCTTGATGGCTTAGATGCAGCACTGTTATGCTTTTTTTTTTTTTTATCATCTCTAATGATCCTTCTTCACATTTATCACCACGGAGTTCTTTGTTTTGTCTAATGGCTGGTATCCAACCTCTTGGCCGTACATTTAAGACAGCAAATTTCCTTGCTCCAAAATTTTACAGTTCCTGCAAACGCCAACGATGAAAAAGAAAATGAAGTAGCTCAATATGGAATTGATTACTTGTTAAATTTTACACACAATACACGTATATAAAAGTATATGAATAAAGAAAAATTTTCAGATTTTTTTATTGATTTATGCATCCAAGCACATGCAAAGTCTTAGGTTATAAATTTACAAATGATTTGTTATACTTTTTTTATGAAATAAAGCTAAAAAAATATTGTTTTTAAAAATATTAAAAAATCATATAAAATTTTAACCGAATCATATTAAAATTATAAGTTGACCTGTCAAGTTATCTAAGTTTAACATAGTTAATGGAATGTTTGAGAATGTGTTTGAAAAATAGTTTTGAAAAAAATTGGGAATTTTTTATTTTTGTGTTTTGTGTTTTTAGATAATAATAAAAAAAATCACTTTGATATATTTCTGAACGAAAAACATTTTCAAAAATAATCTCAACGACACTCTTAAACTGATACTTATTCTTCGCTAAGAGTTTTATTTCAAAACCTAGCTTGGTTTAAGTTGTAAATCTGCTCAATAGGATAAGTTTAGTATTTCTTTTACAATCACACACTACTATTTATAAGAAATTTTATTGATATTACCTTTACAAAATCTGTCTGAGTTACCCACCAATTTTTTCACAAATTCATCTTGCTCCAGCTGAGTAGCAATATTGGGGTAATTCTCAACAAAATAAGAGTAATCATTGCCTCAACATATATAATTGAGGACCTCCATTTTCATGTGTATTTGCAGAAGGAAAATTTTCTTCTGAGCAAAATGTGGCTTGTTCAGATACTGCTCATGTTGTTGAAGATATTTACTACCAAAGAGGCATGCATGCAGCTTCTTCTATGAATTCTGCTGAATAATAAAATTGGTTTTTCTTTTTCTTACCACTATATACTTCTGTGTCCAGTCATGATTTTGATGCTGCTCATTTTTAACTTTCTTGATGAAATGCTGATAGCTCTGCTTCACTTGGTCAACGATGCAATCTTATCAGTTGATATACAGTGCAATTGAACAGTTTTTCGTAACTAGCTTAAATTATGTTGAGAAATTTAACACCAGGAAGATGTAGAGTCATCGTCAATGAACAATGTTTTATTGAGAACATATTTTTCTTCAATAGCATTAATATTCGGGATCTTATGACTGCAACGGGTGCAAAAGGTCGAGAGAGTTGATGAGCACATAGCAAAATTCTTCCAGACATTGATGGACAATCTCGGAGTATTCTAGAGAGAACTTAAAACTAGCAGCTTGTGTTTTGTCTGTCAAGCTTGCAATTTTAAGATTTTCTTCATCCTTCCCAATGTTTTGCAATGAGGCTGAGGAAGCAATTTTGGACAAAATCAACAGACGGGTGCACCCTCATTAACTTTGCAAGATGTAACTACCATTTGCTGTTCAATGATCTGGGACAGCCAAAAGTTTACCTCTGAACATGAAAGCAGTGACATTGAAGTGAAGTTATAGAAAGAGCTATCCCGT
>CM063594.1:3655761-3966615 GCA_032356905.1 Salix exigua | reverse complement strand
AAAATTTAAATTTGTTTTCTTGAAATTATTATTTTATAATTTTAAATTATTTTAATATAATAATATTAAAAAATATTTAAAGAAATATATTATTTTAACATATTTCTAAATTTTAAAAAAAAATACTTTTAAAAACAATTATTCAAACCATTTCAAAAATCTCATTGGAAAAAGTTTGAACATTGTTAAATATGCATAAATGAGAAAGACGTAACATGCATCACACGTGACAAAATAAACAAAAGAAAAAAGTCATGGCCAGAACAGAGCATTGGCAAGGTGGAAGGAACACCGAAAATGGTGAAACAGAGAGAAAGCATAGAGGAGCTGCTAAAATTCACTCTTGAATCCCACATTAACCAAACCCTAGAATTCAATCTAGGACTCTCCAAAGACTTCTGCGTTAAACTCCTCGAAGAAGATCCAAATGACAGGTCATGTCACTCCACACCAACAGGTAATAAAAACCATATAAGAAAAGTTTGCTCTTTTTTTTCAAGTCAAAGATTTTATTTTTATGATAAAATGCTCAAATGGACTGCAGATTCTTTTAATGGGGTTGTTCTATATCCGTTATATATACGTTTAGCTTCAGCTTTGTATCAGTATGTAAAGTCAGGTGTTGTATGTAGAACTTATGAGAAGATGGTGTTTAGTGATAAAGATAGCGGATTGAAGCAGAAAGAGGAGAATTGGAGTCAGTTCATTAAAGAGAAGGACTTGAATTGATAAATATAAGATTTTGTTGTAGATTATTGAGTATTTTTAATTAATATTGATTGGTGATTAAAGGTTTTTATTTCTCTTGATCAGGTTTTGGAGGGTATATCTTGTGAAATTCATGTTCAAGAACCATACTTAACTCTTGAAGGGTATTATATTTGCTTCTTTGATATGGGTTTTTTCCATTTTATGGCTTTTAATTTATTTTCTTAGACTGTCTGTTGTTTGTGTCGTTCAAGACATGCTCTTTAGTGATCTGAGTTGTGTGTATAGATGGGAGGAAAACGATCGAAGGAAGGTGTGCTACTGGTGATTACACAAGGTAGATGATTTGCCATCATAAATTGTTGCAAGTTTATGTCTTTATGACTGTTCAATCTTTAAAGAACTCTGCTATAAAGTGGGTGAATGTCTGTTGTGGTATCTCATATTTGGCTTGTTTTGCTGTTAGAATTGAGACTGGTGATTTGATTCTAGTAAACAAAATTTTGGTACTTAAAGTGGAGGTGAGACCACATTTATAAGTTGAATTCATTCATTTACATTTCCAGTCTGCCCTATAAAATAATTTTATCTATTTCCAGGATGTTCACAGATATGCTTCATTTTCGAAAATGTTGCAAGCCGAGAGTCTCGAGAAAGTCCTTCCTGGAGTTAAAACTGTTGAAGAAGGTAAACCTAGTTTTGTGTGATGTTTAGAATTTGCTGTCAAATTGATGTTCTTAGTTGAGGCATGGCAAGGATGAGTTGCTAGAATTAAGTTGCCATACCTCGTATGTACAAGTAATGCTGGGAGTTAATTAAACTCCAAGAATTTATTGAACTTGCTAGGTATAAGGTGTAGGGTTTCTTTTATTCGTGCATAATTGGATTATATACTTCTGAAGTGTTCTGGTTTTCATTTCTGGAAGAATCTTACATTACACTCTTTGCTTCAAGTAGTCTCTTAAATTCTTTGCGTTGTTTGAAATGAGAGCATTGAATGTTACTTGGAATTGCATTCTTTAATTTATAAGGTCTGAATTGTATAACAGTTATGATTTGCTCCAAGTAGTCTCTTAAATTCTTTGCGTTGTTTGAAATGAGAGCATTGAATGTTACCTGCAATTGCATTCTTTAATTTATAAGGTCTGAATTGTATAACAGTTATGATTTGATGGCAAGCCAGGTGTCGAGATTTATAGGAAGTTTTATACAGAAGAAAAGGAAATGTCTAATGGTGTCCTCGCAGTCTGTGTTTCAAAACTGGCTGCCCAGCCATACCTTTCTTTGGCTAGCATACTGTTTGTGAGTTTTCCTGAACTCTTGTGATTCCTATTTTTTATTGCTTGAGTCTTAAGTCTGATTTTTATATTGGAGATCATCATGATATGGATGTGACATAATATATATCATTTGCATCATGTTTAGATATAGTCATTGATGTCCTGTAAAATGTTTCTGAATACTAAAAGTTCTGATGATTTTGGTGTATCTAATCCAGTGATTTGGTGTATCTAATCCAGGGATTAAGTTATGGAGGTGTTCGAAGTCGACTAGGTCTTGCAGATACTGGTGGAACAGTTTCTAATGCCCTACCTCCACCAAGATCAACGCTTCTCTCATCCTTCATTTTTCCCTATAACCCAAATGTAAAATTATGGTTCATAATGAATTGTTTCATGCTTAATGGTATCTCCAAAGATGCTCTTTTAGCTCCTTCTGGACCCTTTTATATATGAAACTGGGTTGCATTGAATTGGTCAGTTCAAAATTTGGATTCAATAAAAAATCATAGTAGAGAAACCTCATACCTTAAGCTACATATCCATTAAAATGAAAACAACTATTCTAGGAAGAGTTGAAAGGTATTCATCTAGCATGTTTTTTTCATAATACTTTGAAATGTTAATCCATATATTATCTTCCACATGAATTTATTTATCTTCCAATTTAGCATCCGTGAGAGAATTATACAGCATAAAGCGTTCATTCTCTTGGTTGCTGGATGTAATATTTATGTTGCCTTGAGACCCCTCAAGCAGTGGCAACCCAGAACCTGGGTTATTTTATTCATTTTTTAGCATTCTCTATGGGCACGTTTCCTACTTTTTGTTAAAGCGTCAAGGAAGCACACTGTCTTTCAAGTTCATTATATTCAAACAAGTTCATGCTTGCCAATTTTGGAATATTCTCGAGCTTGATTTTTTGTAAATATTTTGTGCTTCATGACTCTGAGTTATCTATTTTTTGGCTTGAGATCAAAGGCAGTACCTTGACTCATGGAGCAAGGGCCTTGGCAAAGCATGCTGAAAGGAGCGGTGATAGATATTGAGGTATTCTTGGTGGAAATGGTGAGTAACTTTTAGTATTCAGTCCTTGAACCAGAATTCTCATGTTATTTTTGTGTACAGCTGTGTTAATCTTTTGTATGTTGTTCTTTTCTGTTGCATTTTAAGAGTAGCATGTTTTCTCTTATGTCAGTGAGTTGTTTTCCTCTCTTCTTCTTTTAGCCACTCAACAGTTACCACTAGCCACCTACTCTCACAAGATTGTTATTCACTTCTAGAACTGTCAGCACCCAAACATCACCTGCTAGCACTTTACAATCAGGACACTCTCAAGCCACCCTTGACCCATCCTCACCACCAAAAACGGTACCAATTAGGGCCAATGTGAAGACTGCTTTTGAGGAACACACCTCCGCCCCCCACCCCACCCCTGTATTCCTAAAATAGGCCAAAAGTTTTGAAATCTAAAACTTGACCTACAGAACTCACAGTAATCTTTGGAAAAATCTGTGGGGAGTCTCCCAACTATTAACTCTGACCAAACCCTTCTCTCTTATGATTCTACCTATGGTTAGCATCAATTAAAGAGAACCTTAGCTAGCAGCATGATTCCCTTCCCCAAATTTTGCTACAGATGCTTCTTAATAGGAACAGCAATCATCAATAATATCATTGTTATTTATCACCACTTATTATTATAAGAAAATGGATATGTTTTACGAGTTACACAGTTGTGCAGGGATATGGTCCTTTGTTTGTTAAGGAATTGAGTGTCACATGAGCAGAAAAACACATGGATTTTCTTTTATATGCCTTACCATCATATGCTTGGTTACGAACTGATATATTGTTACCTTTTATCTTTCTAGACTCTACAAAAAATAGGCTTGCAATGAATGTCATCAGTCACTTAATAGCTTCTTGTTGCTGGTCAAACATTCATGTTGTTCCACAACATGGGGCTGTTTTTGAGATAAGGGTGGCTGATGGTTATGGAGCACGTTGGTCTATGGATGGAACTAAGGTATATATATGCTATTGTAGTGTTCCTTGTAACTTCTCGTCACCATGCATGAATGGATATCATGCTAGAAAACAAAACAAAATGCCTTCAGGTGAATCAGGATCAGGCTTCAAACATGCAAAATTTTCAAGCAAAACACTCAAGCTATGCTAATTGAAGCCTTCTTTTCTTGTGGATAAAAGAACATTCTGATATATAGAGAAGAAATTACAAGAAAAAACTGGAGAAGACATCCAAAAAAGTAGAGAATGAGAGCACCAAAGGCAATGTATATGAGCACTCAAAGCACTGAGTGCATGTTATGATAGATTCCTAATGAAATTGACAGATTGGTGAATCCAATCAAATTATCAGAGTAGTTTATTGTGAGATTTGTGTGGTTTATACTAGTTTTGTCTCAGTGCTTGTCTTGAAAGTACCTTCAACTATAACATCCTAGCCAAAGAGCTGGTAGCTCAAGTGGCACCATGACCAGCTCTTCTTTGTAACGAAAAAGAAACAAATGGAGAAGAAAAACACTATAGCATGCTAGATTTATCAGTTAGGACAATGCTTACCACTCATCTTCAACTCTTTGTAGGCTGTTGAAGTGCCCATCTCCAAGGAACTATCTGGCAAAAAATCTGGTTTTGTTTGCATCAAGGGATTCAAGAGTCTGAATTTTATGTCTTAAATTGACTACTTAACAGTGCCTCCATATTATTTCAAAAGCATTTTCCATCTGATTATGGTAATCTTTTGAGCTAGAAATTTATAAAACAGAATACATTCAAAGAAATCAGTTGCTTTGATTCTCTCCATTCACTGACAAACAGCAAGGCTGGCAGTTCCAATCTTTAAATATGATGGCACAACCATCCATTCCCATATCTCTCTCAACCTGTTTACTAGCTGTGCCAGTGGTTGCTTTAGGAAAGCATGCATGTAACTGTTTCTTATAGTGCTAAAACCCATTATTGGATTGTAAGTATTGTCCTCGGAAATATTTCCTTTTAACAATGTGAATTCAATTGGCTTTTTGCTTACCTGCTGACTCTGACCCTGTTGCCACTGCCCAAGATTTAACTCACTCGCTGTTTTTGTGTCATTTCAGTTCATAGGATTTCTTGAACCATACATCAAAGATGGTCACTCAAGAGGATGGAAGCATTAGTTTGCGTGAGGAGGCATATCTATTGGCATCATTGGACTATATACGTATACTCTCTCAAAGTGCACCCTACCCCTACCCTATCTTTCCTTATGTGTCATTTCAGCTGATAGGATTTCTTGAACCACAAATGGAAGGTGGTAGCTTAAAATTAAGGAATGAAACCATAATTTGTGTGGGGACATTCCTGTTGGTGTCCTTGATCCATAAAAGTTTCATAATGACGGTCCATCTTGTGATGCTGATTGGGACTTTAATAATTGAGATCATTTATTTTTATTGATGTTCAATCTCTGTTTCTTAATTGAAAACTTGAATACAAACTATTCTTGAGGTTGGCTGGTACAGGGCAATAATCGTGGTGGAACTAGCATTGGTTGGGCGGTGTCTATGCAGATATTTTGATCATGTCGTATGGGAAGTGTATTGTAGGTTTGCAATCATTCCTTAAATAAGTGGTTATCTCTTGCTAGCATGTCCTGACTCCTACACCCCCATTCTTCTCTTATGTGACAAAAGTACTGACATTATTGTTGAGAAGCAGCCTACAGAAAAATATACAGTATGTTAAGGAACCAACTCATTTAAAAGTTGAAGTTGTTAAGGTTAGGTCTCAAAATATGATTTATATTATTCTTTAATATATCTTTTCAAGTGAAAGCTCTTTGGGTTTGAAACTTGCATAGGTTCACATTATCTTGTGCTCTGATATCATGTTAAGTATCTTATCTAGAAACTCAAGTTGTAAGGTGAGCTTTTGAATATGATTTATATTATTCTCCAACACAGTAGATTGTGCATGCATGTATCAGTACAGGTTGTTCCGGCAACTTGAGATAATATTGGAAAATGTAAAGAGTAAATATTGCTTTGTTTGGCTGCCATCATGATAGATTTCATGTGGTTATCCTTGCGGCAAGAGTTGCATCGATATAAATAACATGGCAGTAACAGATCAAGGGCCGAGCACTGTCGGCAAGTGCTTGTGCATATTGCAACTGGTAAATGAACCATCGTCCTCAGCCCCTCCATTTATTAACATTTAGTGTGTGTAAGTATCTTGTGGACAATTGATGTTTACTTTTTTAAGGATTCTCAAAAGCATGCAGCATACACTGGCTAAGGACAATCTCTGTTTCCTCTCAATTTGCTACTTCTCTATTATTATCTGAATGGTCATGCAGTTTGGCTCAAGTTGTAAATTTTATTTTGGTTGATATTTTTTTTTAATTAGAATGAAATATTTTGGTTTTTTAGTGTTTTGACATATTGTTTTGGGATTGTATTGTTTGTGTGTATGTGTGTGAATAATTAAATATATTAATTCAAAAAAAAAAATAGTTCAAATCCAAAAATTAAATTATTTTAGAATTGTGCAATATAATCTATAAAAAAGACAATAAAATGATTTTTCTAAACAAAATTGTGAATATGTATAATATTACGAGAATATCATCAATACATTTCCTGATTGCTTTGAAATTTTAACATAATATATTATAAATATGTCAAGAGACTCCTCGTATAATTTCATTTCAATTTAACGGTCGGATTAATAGATATGATTAATGTTGTAAAATTATTTATTATTTAAAACAAACATTATTTGATTGAAACAGTACAGGAGAAATGATTTCGAAATGTTTCGAAAAATCTAGAATTTAACCTGAGATGAAAACAATACTGTTTTGCTTTTTTTTTTAACGGATACAAAATATTTCAGCTATCAGGACGAGATGGACATCCTGATTTAGCTTTATTTTTTTTGATGTACCTCTTGATTTATAAAGCTCTTCAATTAAAAGGCTGAGATGTCTGAAAAGGTACAGAATAATGAGATTTGTACGTAAGAGATTTAACAAATACAAGGGCTTCCATTGATCTGACACTGCTGTTATTTGTTTTGCCAGCCTCTCCCGTATCACTGCTGATGTTCAACCCAATTACTGTTTACTACCTTTAGCAATCTGTAAACTCAAGCAAAACGTCCAATTACAACTCTGGAAACATTTTTGATGCTTTGCTAACATGGGCGAAACCCTAATATTCATGTTCTTCTTATTCTGCACTATCATAACACCAATCGGTTGTTTTCTTTCGGTTCAATACGAGTTCGGCCACCAACTTCGCAACCTTTCTCTACGATAGCTTCAACAAATCAACCCGTGCGGCGGTCCAGTCCCTTGCTAGACTCGGTCTTTCCTCGTCAATTCCTAATCCCAAGCCTCTCCATGTTTTCATGGATCTAACCTGAAACATTCTAGTGAAAAACCAAAGTGTTAACTATCTAGGCATTTTCTTAAGGAATATAACCTTCGTGATTGCAGAACTCATGAAATGATGGGGGGAAACAGCTAGAATCTATATACAAAATCATGGTTTTTGTGTAAATTTGATGAGTTAATGGAGGCAAGTAACATCTGCATACCAAAACTCTACTTATCCTACATTACAAGCTAGAAGAACATGTCATGTTGGCTCATCGATTTTTCCCATCTAGCATCGTAATCAATATTATTAAAATCATCATTTACTCTCCACTAAAACCTTTATATCATGTTCCTCGAAAAAGACTCGAAGAAGATAAGCACTGGATCGTTGGAGAAATTTTCAATTTTGTACAAGTCTTTAACTATGTATCAATCAAATATCTTAAAAGCATATCATTACTAAATTTTAAATTTTGACAGCAAAGTTTAAACTCGTAAAATTAAGAGAGAAAATAAATTTCAGTACTTTACCTATCTTGAAGACTTTTTTTTACTCATAAAATTGAAATCTTGTTGTGTTTCTCTATTCCATGTTTAAGTTAAAAGAATGTTTGGTTCTGCATTTTAAAAATATTTATAAAAATCATATTATTTTAGATCATTTTCATATACTATTATCAAAAATATTTTTTTTAAAATTATTTTAATAATTTCTGAAAAAAAAATTAAAATCAATTATAGTCCAACTCCGAGACACGAACTGAATGCCATGTATGAATGCATGAGAAACGCAAGCAGACAATGTGGGCTACAAAATCATGGGCCACATGAATGGGAATCACCATGAATATTATATTATTTTAGTAGAGAAATAAAAATAAATAAGAACTTGAAGCAAAGACATACAATTTCTCCAATGATTGGATCGAGAAACAGGAACCTTACCCTTGTCTTCTTGCCTAATCATTAGCATGGAATAATCTGATTTTAGATACCGTTTAATTTTAATAATATCCACCTTTAAATCCTTAATTTGTATCTTCATTAGTGTATTTCTAATAGAGAAATGAAAAATATTTATATTTAATTTTTTTATTTAACATAACTTTTCATTATTATCCCTAAACATAAAATAAAAATATATTTTAAATAGAAAAAATATTTTTTATTCCAGTTAAACATGTAAATTCATTCTAAAACTAAAACATACACCGATTTATTTTATATTTTTATTTTTTAACTTTTTAACCAAACTTGTTTTTTTTTTCTAAATGCTAACCAAATACAACATAAATAATTTGTTAAATGCATTGTTTATTCATATTTTAGAGCCATTCAATATATTTTACTCAGAATGTTCATGTCAGTCCTGTTTTGTCTCTCTATTTTATTTTTCTTTTTTATATTTCTTTCAACTTTAATTGGGTTTGCAAGCTTTAACCTAAAGCCAGTCCCTCCTCACTATTTATTTTTAAATTGTAATCCTGTGTCGTGACAGAAACTTGCCTCTTTAATTAATTGCTACTATGATTAATTTTAAACAAAGCTGAGAAGGATTGAATTGACAAAAACAATTATTTCATGTACTTGAATGCTGCTTTTGACTCGGAAAATCGTCGTTTAGAGTCTTAAAAAAAACTGATCGATGATGGTTTTTTAATGAATATTATAAGATATGTCACGTCTTAGTAGCATAGGAAAAGATCTTTCTGTGCAGCTAATTCATGTGTAATTTTTACTTGTTTTGTATTTAATTAGTGTTTCAAAACATAAACACATGAACCAGAAAAGATAAATATATAACTTGTTGAAGATACAGAGAAATATAATATAAATCTAAAATCATTTTAAAATGGATATTTATTTTTTTTAAATAAAAAATATCTTCATTTCTTTTATCTCGAAACTAATAATAATAATAATAATAAATACCCAAGTTTCAACTACCTCTTGAATAAAATTAATTAATGTATTAACAAATCATAAATAGTATATTTTAATGTTTAAATTAACAATAATTAACTTCATACTTATACATTACATCAGGCTGATTATGTATAATCATCATCATTATTATAGATCTATAAGAGAGAGAGAGAGAGTCGATGGTGATCACAATAATTATGACAATTATTTACTCTATATTTCTCAAGTACTTTATCTCTTATAATTATCTCTTTTTCTTTTTTTTTATCTGAAAAAAAAACTGTTCTTTGTTATTTCCCCTTTAGCACTACTCAGTTGCTATTGAACAAATATAAGGATTCCATAGGGTTATTTTATTTCTGAGAATAAATGTTTTATTCCTTTCCAAAACCATGCATATGATTACCAACGACTGATATGATGCTGACCAAATTAATTTTCTTTTTGCTTTTAAATATGGTCTTTGCTGCCCTAATTAGCTTTTGGTGTATTGGAATTGTTCAGGAGGGAGGCAGGAATTATTTTTATTTTATTTTTCCAGGTGTTGGGACCCCTGCTACCCCTCTTGTCTCCCCCGTCATTTATACACACACACTTAAACTGGTTCTGGGATATATATACTTTATCATAATATATATATATATATATATATATATATATATATATATATATATATATATATATATATATACACTTAAACTGGTTCTGGGAGATATATATATATATACACTTAAACTGGTTCTGGGAGATATATATATATATACACTTAAACTGGTTCTGGGATATATATATAACACCCCTTTAATTTATAAAGCAATCGAATAGATACTAGCTAGGGTTTTGATGATTACAAAACGCCATTAAATATATGAAGTTCTGCCTGAAAAATAAAAATATACATGATAGAAAGTATAAATGGTCATTATTCTAAGCTTATGGCTGCCAAATTGAACTACTACACTAGCAAAATTAGATATTTCTCATCTTGATATCACATGATTTGAAGCAAATTAAAGAGTTGAAGTGATTGTCAATCGTAAAGATCTAGCTAGTTTGACGGTTTTCATTCCAATAGAGAAAGTTATCTAGCTACTGCACTAATCAATTAAATATATATTCTTAAAATAGTGGCAATATTTAATAAAGTTTTTCAATGGTTCTTGTACTCTTCCTAGAACTTTACCAAGGAGCAAAACTTTTAAATCTTTCTTATATTGATACTGCAGAAGTATAATGATATTGCAAATATATGTCCCGGTGAAGAAGTTGTTAAGTAAGACCTCATAATATGATTTATATTATTCTCTAACATATTTTTTTAGTAACGTTCACACTAGATTGTGCTTAGTTTTTAATCAAATAGAATGAGGATGGTAAGATTCAAACTCATGATCATTGGATAAATAAGATTCTAATACCATATTAAGAAATCATCTCACTTAAAAATTTAAGTTGTTAGGTAATGCCCTGTAATATGATTTATATTATTTTCTTATACTGATCACCATAATATATATATATATATATATATATATAGAAATTCATATTAATTAACAAAATAGCATGACTAAATATGACCCACCACCACCAAAATATATACAATATATGCTAAGGATTTATATATCATAGCTTTGTACTTGACCAGATTTGAACTGAAATGAAATTGAGTTTAGAAAAGGTAGTGAAGCCTCTAGAGTCAAAGGGGGGCTCTCCCATCACCCATGGATATAACTCTCTTCAATCACCCATGAAAACAACTCTCTTCAGCTCAAAAGGCACGCCCACACACTTATTTCCTTCCCACCAACGAAGCCATGATCGAGTAGCAGCTATAGACATGCAAAGCAATAGCAGCAGCGGCAACAATCAGCCCCAAACTAGCCATACATCAACAAGCCGTTCATCGGACTCCGGCGAGGCTTGTGGGGTAGGAAAGAAATGGGCGTCAAAGCTTCTTAGTGAGTGTGCGAGAGCGATCTCAGAGAAGGACTCTATCAAGATCCAAAACCTTCTATGGATGTTAAATGAACTTGCCTCTCCTTATGGAGATTGTGATCAGAAATTGGCATCTTATTTCTTGCAAGCTCTCTTCTGTAAGGCTACCGAGTCCGGCCAACGGTGCTTCAAAACCCTAACAACAGTAGCTGAAAAGAGCCACTCCTTCGATTCAGCCAGGAAATTAATACTAAAATTCCAAGAGGTGAGCCCATGGACTACTTTTGGTCATGTAGCTTCAAATGGTGCGATTTTGGAGGCCTTAGATGGGGAAAGCAAACTTCACATAATCGATATAAGCCATACCCTTTGCACACAATGGCCTACTTTGCTAGAAGCTTTAGCCACAAGAAATGATGAGACGCCGCATCTAAAGCTCACCGTCGTGGTAACTGCTAGCATTGTAAGATCAGTCATGAAAGAAATTGGCCAAAGAATGGAGAAGTTTGCTAGGTTAATGGGAGTACCCTTTGAGTTTCATGTGATCAGTGGGTTAAACCATTTAGGAGAGCTCACAAAGGAAGGGCTAGGTGTTCAAGAAGATGAAGCTATCGCGATTAATTGCAATGGGGCATTGAAAAGAGTTGAAGTAGAGGAAAGGAACTCTGTGATCCAGTTGTTTCGATCACTCAACCCTCGAGTTCTGACAATTGTCGAAGAAGAAGCTGATTTTACTAGCTCAAGATACGACTTTGTCAGGTGCTTTGAAGAGTGCCTGAAGTACTATACGCTATATTTTGAGATGCTAGAGGAGAGCTTCGCCCCTACTAGTAATGAGAGATTGATGTTGGAGAGGGAATGTTCGAGGAACATAGTTAGGGTTTTGGCCTGCGATGAAGAAGACGATGGCGGCGGCGGCGGAGAGTGCTGTGAAAGAAGGGAGAGGGGAAGCCAGTGGTTTGAAAGGCTAAGGGAGGCGTTTTCCCCTGCTGGATTCAGTGATGATGTCGTCGACGATGTCAAGGCTTTGCTTAAGAGATACCGAGCTGGGTGGGGACTCGTGCTAGCTCAGGGAGATCATGAATCAGGAATTTACTTGACATGGAAAGAAGAACCTGTGGTGTGGGCTTCTGCGTGGAAACCCTAGCTAGCTAGCTAGTGGAGAATCATTTATGGCTCCTAGCTAGAACACCATGATCTTTACACCCAGATTCAAGGCTTTAGCATGGCAATTTATTGATCAGCACTGGCTGGGAAGCACTGCCACGATGAACACAGCACATATTGGTTCCTATCAATCATGGCGTACTATATGCGACTTTCACTTTTCATCTCTTCTTCTTGTTCATGCATATTTGTATCTTTTGATCGATCTCCAACTTTTCTTTTCCAATTATGCTTTATGCTTGGGAGTTTGTGCTGCTTTTTAACTACTTTTTTAGATAATTGTATTTGTTTGAAGGTGTTCGCGCACTTGTGCCTCTTTTTCAGTTCCATAGCATCCTTTTCCCTTTCTGCTCCATCACATATATAGTGGACAATCTGTAAGCACTACATGTTTTCATAAAAAAACAAGCGATGATATATATATCAATTATATGACTTAGTTTCTATCCATCCACTGGTCAAGAAAAGCTAGCATCTTCTTTAAAAAAAAATATATATATATATATATATATATATTTTTATTTTTATCTTTTCAGTCCCCTTTATTCCTTCCTTTCTAATGTATATATATTGAGAAATCCGAAGTGGATTGATGGTGTAACTTAGCTACAAACAGGTAATTAAGTGTGTGTGTGTGTGTGTGTATGCATGGGAAGATTTGGTGTGTGATTTAGGTATCGTTGTTGTCCTTGTTTTTCTTCTAATTCCTGCAATTTCCATGGCAATACATGCAAGAGACAAATTGAATGATCCTCCACATCAATTCTTATTAGAATAGTATTGTCTGCCAAGACCTAGCTAGCTGGTGACATGTGCCTCCCGTTCTCCCAAAAGGAAAGGAAAACAAAATGGAAAAAGGAAATTAAATAAAAGACTCCCTGAAAAAAAAAGGGAATATATACAATATTGATGGTGGTGGGTGGCCTGCAAGAGCACCCATTCACTATTGTTTTGCCTCCAATCTATGTATATGTATATTTAAACGTGTTAGATTTATTTTTTATATAAAAATGGTTTATTTTAAAATATATTGATATTAGTTGGTTTATTTTTATTTCTTTTAAAAAAGAAAAGACTCCCAAATTTAAGATTTTTTAAAGATGAGACTTGAGTATTAATTGAGCCACAAACTTATTAGATTCGATTGTATATGTTCATCGAGGTGTATGAAAGCCTATGAAAAAAATAAATAAATTAATTAGCTAATAATATATTATTGTTGATTTTTGTATATTAAAACCAAGCTTTTCTATGATTGAAATTTTAGACAAGTCAATTAGTATATTTAAACTAGTATATATATATATATATATACCAGCACACCCAAGAGGCAAGAAGATTAAACTAACTTAATTTATTTGCATGGTGCTAATGAGCACATCGATCTCTACATCATCAATTTGGAGAGTAGCTTGGAGATGACGTTTTCGATGATTCATGATTAAATTATTTGTTCCAAATCAGCACGAGAATCATCTTCTCTTCTCTGTGATGATCTACGCACGTACATGGGGCTAACCCAATTGCCAAAATGATTTGAAAGTTTCTTAACCAAACGCAAGGGTGGATGCTGCTGGTAATCGGTTTTCAAGCTACTGAGAAACCACAAATGGATTCTTCGAGACCTGATCACCAACTCTATGCAAATAAAAAAAAAATGGTGGTTTATGACGGCATTCTCGTGAAGATATTCTAAACTTTTTAGGGTTCTTGGATTAGGTGAAAAAGAGTTCATGACAACATTCTTTCGATCGAGGATCTAAACTAGATATGTAGGGGTTTTAGGAGTAGGTGGATCTACTAGGACATTCTATCGCCATTTGGTCAATATTTTTCATGTCACTCTTAACCTAACACATTACACATCTTAATTATCCACTACCTTTTATCTATTTTCAGATACCAAACTGCCTGGTGAGTCGGTTGAAATCTCCATGTACATATCATAAGATGCTTGTGCAAAAAGATAAAATGGGGCTTCTGCTTTTCCTTCGCTAATTTCATCACAATGACGATAATATAAATCATATTCTGGAATCTCATCTAGCCGCTTAAGTTTTGAGATGAAATGGTTCTTTAACGTGGTATCAGAGCTTTGTTGACCCAGCGGTCACAAGTTCGAATCTCATTGTTCTCATTTTATTTGATAAAAATCAAGTACAGGGTAATGTGAGCATATACAAGTTTCAAACTCAAAAATCTTTCGCTAAAAAATAATATAAATCATATTTTAAAATTTCATCTAACAGCTTAAACTCTTAGGTGATATGATTCTTTAACGGATAGCTATTGGGAAAGGGCTGAGAGAGGGAAGAGGACAGATTTGTGAGGAAATATATGCATAAAAATTGACATAAAGAAAAGGGGAGGGAGAGAGGGACCAGGCAGCAGCTAGCAACCTTGGTGGCGAACAGATGAGAACCAAGTAGATCCCATGTTTGCTTTCGTGTCTGGTGATTTGAACAGCATATTTCTGCCTTTAATTGCCATACTTGTGTAGCAACTTTAAGCCAACATTATATAGTGGAAAACATCTTTCGTAGATTTAGATAAGACTTTTGCTATTTTCTCGTCATCACTTTCCTTTCTGATAGATCAGATGATCATGCATACCTTTCTCGAGAAACATTTCCATCACATGCTCCCACACACACTTGCCGTCAAACACGCTTGGACACATATATAGTTGTAATTAAAGAGCCTTCCTTTCTCTTTTTCAAATCATTTATTTACTTTACTGATCATCTTTTCATGTCTGGACGTTCTGCTGCTGTTAAAATGAATTCCCCTCGAAGAAGAACTGATCTTCTTTGACTGTTCCTCTGGTTGAATGCTTAGGTTGTCATGGACAAAATTTGATTGCACCCATGAGTAAATCTCCATGCAAACTTCAGTTCTTGTAGTTCTGCAAACATATATATGTCGAATGCAACATTGATGAAACTTGGCCCACGACATATCTTAAACTAACAAGTTGTTTTTATTTTATAAGTTAAATTAATATTATTTTTTAAAAAGAAATTGATTGAGCCGAGTTGACCGACCTAACTATCCACTAAATAATTTCAATTCCAAGTGGACTTGTTTTTAAATATTCATCCTAGTCAGAGTACAAGGACAGCAAAACCTAGTTTATTAATTGCACCTTCTAGCATACCAATTGTAAGAATTCCACTTCTTGGACATCATGTAAGTTGTTGGGAACTTCAAATAAAATATATTTTAAAAAAAGAAATATATTTAAAAAAAATGATTTTTTTGTTAAGTTTAGATATTTTAATATTTTAATATTAAAGATGATTTTTAAAAAATAAAAATTGTGCGGTTGACTTTTAAAAAATAAAAATGACTCCATGATCATTTTATAATCTAGTCCATCGGTTCGCTTGCATTGATTTTGATGTTTTTATCGAGTAAGATTGCTATTATATTGCATGATCTTTTTAAAAATATTTTTTATTTTTTAATATTAATATATTTAAAAGAACTTTTATGGTTTATTTTTGACATTGTTATTTTAGATGGAAGCTTCAAAATATATGAGAGGAAAAAACAACCTATTAACTCATAATTCATGCTATCTAAGGTTTAGGGGCCTGTTTGGGAGTGCGATTGCAGTTGTTTTTCAAAATATTTTTCATTTAGAAATACATCAAAATGATATTTTTTTTAATTTTTAAAAATTATTTTTGACATCGCACATCAAAATAAATTAAAAACACTAAAAAATCATTTAAAATAAAATAAAAAATCAAATTTTGAGTAAACAGTTGTTTAACCGCAGAAACAAAAAGGCCCTAAATGGAGTTGAGTGTTAGTAGAAACCACTGATCTAAAAACATAAAAAAATATTATTTAAAATAATATTATTTTAATTTTATTATTAAAAAATTAATCAAAGTAAGTCATTAATCATGATCGTTCGGGTCCAACTCACGGTGGAATATAAAAACTATGCATGTATGTTAATGATTTGTCTATTTTATTTTTTATTTTTTATTTCCAATTTAGCTCGTGCCTATCTTCATGAAAAGAGATGTTTTAAAATATTTTCTTTCACAATCATTCAGCGAATTGAATAGGACCAAATTGAAAAAGGCTTATACTTTTGCCGGATAAAATGGAAAATGTGTTGCCCTTATTGGCCCCTATATTTTATCACTTCTCAATTATTCATCATTCAACATTCTAAGTTACTCCCCCTCCCTCCCAAGATTCTTTAAAAAATAAATTAAATTAAATTAATTATAAAAAATAATATTGTCTTTTAACCTTTATAAAAATAAAAGGAACCAAATAATATCAATAATTAAGATACACACACACCCTTGTAAAAAGAAATTAAAAAATTAAAATCAAATCAACACGTTTAACATGATCAAATATTTGATAACTCGATATAAAATTTAATTCAAGTTAGGTTATAAATTTAGGGGGCGTTTGATACTACATTTCAAAAACGTTTTTGAAAAAAAAATGAATTTATTTTATTTTATTTTATATTTTAAATTAAAAATAAATAATTTTTTTATATCATTTTGATGTGTTTATATTAAAAATAATTTTTAAAAAATAAAAAATATAATTTTAATATAATTTTAAATAAAAAATATTTAAAAAAACAACTTACTATTTAATGCTTGCATACTTGAAGAGCAGCATACCAGTCAAGATGTTATAACTTTTAAATTAGAGCCCGAAAAAAAGAAAGAATAAAACACATTAATTAAACTATTTAAGCCTTTGGGTCAGTACTCAGAAGCCCATTAAGTTAAAGCCCACAATTACAGACTCTGGCGTCATAAAATCAGTTTATAGGGCCAAGTCAGTCAATAAACCCAATAAATTTTCTAGGGTTTAAAATCAGTGACAATTGTCTCACTATATATAAATTTCCACTTTACCAGAGCTAGGGTTTGGGGCGTGCTTGTACATCATTGAAAACGAAGATCTCTCAGAATGGTACTACTCTCTTACCTCCCTTTATATTGCTTGCATTTATTTGTTTGATTGTTGTAGAGCCTGTGTTTCTTCGTTGCTTGTATTATTTTCTTGCTTTTTTGCATGTCAAAAGGATGGGTTTCGGTGTGTGTTATTGCGGATGTCGTGTTATTTTTTAATGAGTATTTGTCTTTTCTTTTTTGGGACTTGCTGGGTGTGTTTGTATTCTGTGTAACATTTTGAAAGATTGAAACTTGGGGTTAAGAATATGATGAAGCCTTTGACTTTTCGATGGTTGATCATTTTTTTTCTTTTTTGGAGCTTGTTGGCTTTTTGACCATGAAGTAAACCCAGAAAAGTAAAGGTGTAATGGAATCGGAAGAGAGGGAATTGGTGATTGGTTAATGGTAACGGTAGCTTTATGTGTGAGAAAGAAAGTGATATTAAGCGTGGAGTTGAAATTGAATATATCTGTAGCTTTGTTCATGTCTAAGTAGGTGTAAAACAGATTCATTGCAGTGTGGCTGTGGAAGTTATTTTTTGTTACGATCATTTTTATGTCTGTTTGATTTACTGAATCCTGGAGTACTCAAACTCTTAGTCTTAGCTCGGTGGGAACTGGGGGGAGCACATGGTCTTAACTTACAATTTATTGAAATCAAGGGTTCTTCTCTTGAGATTTTGAGTGGAAGCTGTCTAAATTTTTTAATATGAGAAAGGAGCCTGAAAATGGAGATAGATAAAAAGGATGTGAACTAATAGAATTTGAGTGCTTTTGTTGCTTTGTCATTTTTTGTTCTGTCCTCGATTTGAGTTCAGATTAATAAATTGATGGGAAGACCTTTTTTCCCCATTTTTCAACACCCTTTGCATCAATATGAATTTAGTTTTTCAATCAGCTTAATCTTGAATAATCACTGGATACAGTTTTGGAATTTCACTTCTCAAATCTCAATTGCTTTGAGGTGCTTGAACCTCTTGATATTTTTTTTAAAAAATGTCTATTCTTCTGCATTGATAGAATTTTGAATGAGGTTTGAGGAATGGGTGGATGTACCCGATCTGGTTTTGTCAATTCATTTCGATTGATAATACGATTCAACACACTTTTTTTACTGATAATTTCAATCATTTCAATTTGATTTGTCTTTTGGTACTTACTGTATTTTTTTTGTTTTGATACATAGCCTAAGCAAATCCATGAGATCAAGGATTTCCTTCTTACTGCCAGAAGGAAAGATGCACGCTCTGTGAAGATCAAGAAGAGCAAAGATGTTGTCAAGTTCAAGGTTCGCTGCTCGAAGTACCTCTACACCCTTTGTGTCTTTGACCTTGAGAAGGCAGACAAGCTGAAACAATCTCTTCCTCCAGGTCGACTATCATAAATCTCCTTGTCGAGTTATTATTCACAGCAATTAACCAATAATAATTTTCAAGATAGACTAATAAGAACATGAGATAAACCAAAAAAAAAAAACAATTAACAAGGCATAAATGAGGCATCTGCATTAATTATCAACCTGAGATAGTCAGATGATTTTAGTATCATTATTTCTGCTATTTCAAGTTATTTTCCTTAATCACATCTTCATTATATGCTTGCAGGTTTGAGTGTTCAAGACCTGTGAAAGATGGTAGTCTGGTCCAAGCTTTTCAGTTGATTTCTTGGAGAGATATGAACAAGAATTTTCCTGTCATTTTCCATTTTTGATGTTTAGAATACTCCCTGGTGGATTTCGGCTTGGTATTTCACTATGATGAAGTGTTTATGGATCTGTTGGTAGTTAATGACATCCTGAAATTTATCTGAAATTTTGTGGTTTTTTTATAAATAGTTTTTTACCATTGAAATGCTTACAAGTAAAAAGTTAGATGCATTTACACTATTCAAAAAACTATATTACTAATTTGATTCTTATAGATATCATCTTTATCCATAGATGCTCTGTCATTGGTTTATAGAAGAGAGAATTCAGAGCTTGGTGTCCTTGAATTGAGGTCGGGTTGAAAGTTTGTATTGAAAGCTAAATGGGGGTCGAAGTTCTTGAACTTGACAAAAGTTGGGTTGTAACTTGGAAGAACAAGGCTTAAAGGTGAGGTCGAAAGAGGTGCCATGGTTTGCAAACAAATTGTAAGGATTGGTGGCTGGAGATTGGACAACAAAAGGGTGAAGGACCTCAAGGCTTCGACGATTATTTTTGGACGATTATTTTCAGGCTCGAGCCTTAATTGTTTAATTAGATTGTTAAATGAAAACATTCACCAAACAACCTGAGATCAAATGTTGTTCTTGTTCTTGTTCTTGAAAGGAGAGAGGGAGAGGGAGAGGACTTCCTTTGAAATGCCATTTCACAAGAAAAAAACGACAATGGTGGATTAAAATATTATGAGCCATCTAATCATGTAATTATAACTCATAAGATTGAATTAAATTTCGGAATTCGGAGTGGTAACATTATAATATTAATATATTGTTTTCATCTTTCCAACTTGAAGGGATTAGCACCATCTTAAAGAAGTAATTTAAATTGCTTGTCATTGTAGTTGTAATTATATTTAAATGCGTTAAAAAGGATATTTGATTTAAAAAATTATTTTGTTATGAATTTTGGTAGTTCTAATATATTGATATTTAAATTTTAAGAAATATATATAAAGAAAAATATTTTAATTTATAGTCAACCTATCAATTCACAATCCATATAATTAAATCAATGATACAGCTTTTTTTAAAATAAAATAAAATGATAATTTAGTTTTTAAAAAACTAAAGTAATATTATTATAAATATGAAAGACTGAAACTTGAAAGAGCGGGTTGGAATATGGCTTCGCGTAAATGAAGATATCGTGGATTCAAGAAGAAAAGCCCATCTTTGATATTATTGTATAATGCCAAATATACCCTTACCTTTTCACTAAAATGACCCACTAAATCCTTAAGTGGATCTTCCTGCAAATCGAAGATTTCGTTGCTTTCCAACATGTTTGAATCAAAGACACCTCTGCTGTCTCTGTGATTATCTCTTTCTCTACTATACTTCAGATACGTGAAGTTGTCAGAAAAGAAGAGAAATCCCATCTCTCTTAGGTAAGTTGTTTTTTCTTCCTTTTTTTTTTGTTCTTTATATGAGCACGCAGTTTGTCAATGTGTGTACAACTGTTTGGTCACTGAGAAAATACGATGACCTGAAAAGGAAAGTTGAGATTTTGAGCATGGGTTTTGTTTAACTGGTTGATGTTAAATAACCCAGTTTTTGGTTTTTCAATTTTATTTTTTTTAAGAAAACCGAATCTTATTTTTGAGTATGTGACTGGTAAAGGATTAGTTATTTAGAGAATAATCAGTCCTCAAGGTAGGTAATTGAATATGTATCTTTGTTTGGAAGCTGAGAAAATGTGGGAAAAGATGATAAAGGGTTTGTCATTGAGCTAAATACACTAACTTTTCTTTGTTTTATTTAATTTAATTCAGAAATTCGCAAAATTTAAGGTTGAATTGCTGTTTTCTGGGAAATTTATGAAGGGTTATGTTTTGCAGCTGCATTAATTGGACTGATGGAGATTTCAGCTGCTAAAGAACGGTATGAGAGTGAATTATAGCTCAAAAATTGGTTGAAGGAAAAGTCTTTATTGAGGATTGTACCCGTCCCCTTGTTGTGAGGCATTGTCAAATCTTTTGTTGAGTTGTAACTGTGAAGAAAGATGGTTGGGAAGCTGGTAGTCCAAGTGTCAACCTTCCCTCCTATGCTATCTTCATTGCCATTGATTAATGTATCTCGTGGTTCTTCAAATTTCCTGCCTTGTCTTCCAGCAAGACCGCAAAAAAAACTCTTGGGGGTGCGAGCCATGTCAGCAGATACTGGACATAGCCAACCACAACCCTCTTCTTCGGAGAAAACGAATCCACTTGCTGCTGTTTTGGAGGTTCCTCGCAGTATTTGGAGGCAAGCACTAAAGCCATTAGGTGATTTTGGGTTTGGTCGGAGGAGCATTTGGGAAGGTGGTGTTGGGCTGTTTCTCGTGTCTGGTGCAGTGCTTGTTGCACTCAGTTTAGCTTGGTTGCGGGGGTTTCAGCTGCGATCTAAATTCAGGAAGTACCTGGCTGTAGTTGAATTTTCTCAGGCTAGTGGTATTTGTACAGGAACACGAGTTAGGATTAGAGGGGTCGCTGTTGGTGAAGTTATCCGTGTTAATCCTTCCTTGAAGAGTATTGAAGCAGTTGTGGAGGTTAGATTATAGAAATTTATTTTTGTGTTTCACCCTGACATGTAAATACTAAGTTTTGTGGTTTTATTACCAAGTCTTCCCTCGCATTTTTCAGGTTGAGGATGATAAAATTTTCATACCTAGAAATTCACTAATTGAGGTGAACCAATCTGGTCTTCTCATGGAAACAATGATTGATATTACTCCTCGTGATCCAATTCCAAAACCTTCTGTTGGACCTCTGGATGCTGAATGTTATAAAGAAGGTCTAATTGTATGTGATAGGCAAAAGATAACGGGACTTCAAGGGGTGAGTTTGGATGCCTTGGTTGGGATATTCACCCGTATTGGACGTGAAGTAGAGGAAATTGGTGTTGCCAATAGCTATGCACTGGCCGAGCGTGTCGCTGCTGTTATTGAAGAGGCAAAGCCACTGCTTACAAAGGTATGATGTGCCTTCCTTATGCTTTGTTCTAACTTTGATTGATAATAGATAACCTCGAATATACTTTTAAACTAAATAACTGTCTCAGTTTTGCAATCATCAGCATGGTTCTAGTGAAAATGAAGGCTTTCTTGCTACACTAGTTAAATTTCACCCGCAGCCTTATGAAATTTCTTCTGACCTTATTTATCTTAATAAAGTATGGTACATGAGGGTCAATCAGTTCAAATAATTTGCTGGGGTATCCTTTGGGACCAAAAGAAATGCAGAATTCGTGATGATATAATCTCTTAAAATTTTAATAAAATGAAAGAGAGATTCAACTCAAGCATCGCTTTTGTAAAATTTTCAAGAAACTATATATTTAGTATAGGTATTCAGTAACTGTCTAGATTCCTGAATTTTATAAATGGCAATGCTTTTCAGGTTTAAGATTATTGGCCTTTAATCTGTAATTGCCATGAGTAAAGTACATTACAGGATGTGAGAGTGTACCAGAAAACTTAAAAAGTGAATAATCCGTTCTCATTCCTTTTCACTAAAATTTCAGTATTATTGTCATATATGCATTATGATCCTTGACAGGTAGGCAATTTGGACAACGATCAGTAAATGTAGTGTGCAACTCACCTCTATGAATCTGGCTGCATGTATCTTGTGCATGTACTTGTCTACTGTGTGATTGAAATTGTTCCATTTAACTTGTACCGATGCATACTTTGATTTTGATGTAGTGATGTCTCAGATAAAAGCCATGGCTGAAGATGTTCAACCTTTGCTGTCTGAGGTTCGTGATAGTGGCCTGCTAAAAGAAGCTGAGAATTTAACCAGAAGCCTAACACTGGCTACTGATGATCTAAGGTGAATTCTCCCAAATACTTTTCCTTAATATCACCCCCCTCCCTTTAACAAAGTGGTGGTTTTTTTTTATGGAAAACTAGGTTTATTGCATATCTCTCTTACTCGCTCACAATTGTACACCTTACCTTCTCTTCAGAAGAGCACATACATCCATCATGACACCGGAGAACACTGAGTTGATTCAGAAGTCCATATACAGTCTAATTTTCACTTTGAAAAACGTTGAGGTGAGATCTTAATCTGGAACTTGTTACTTTTTTTCTGATAATGCAGAAATCATGAGTGCTTGTCTAATAATATTTTGTCCCTGTTCTGTTTATTCTTCAACAATATCAGAATATAAGCTCTGATATTCTGGGATTCACGGGTGACGAGGCTACAAGACGGAACTTGAAAGCACTTATAAAGTCCCTCAGCAGGTTATTATGAAAGCAAATGAACTGTGAAAATGGTATGGTAATCCTCAACAGTTGATGAGGGGGCATGAAATGGATTCCTCGTTTTATGTTAGCGTTGATGTAGAAGGGTTCATTCCAGAGTGTTTGTTGAATGTTTTCCCTTGACCTAACTAGAAGTGACAAATGAATGCTTCCTTGGCAAAAACATTTTTGTAATAGAAAATCATTGATTGGCATTCTGAATATTGAAAAATTTCCAATGGGACATCATTTCCCATCCAAGAAATTAAATCCATTTCGCAGAAACAGATCACATCATCAAAAATTTACCATTGGTAAGACTTTCATTTCTTCCAACATAGCTCTCTCTCTTTTCTTCTTGAAAGAAATATTTATTTCAAAGAATCAGAAACTTCCACATCTATCTTGCAGTAAATGTGCACAAAGATTAAGACCGAATATTTTGAAACACTTGCTATCTTGTGATTGCATTTTTTGTCCGAATGGAAATCATTTCCCATGGAATTATGTTGGCGTGACCTTGAATTGGGGGGGTTCATCATGCATTTAGTTGGTTAGACAATCATGTTTCTAGCAGAAAACAACCTTTTCATATCATGAATTTGGTGTGTTAGATGAATGAAATTCAACCATCTTCTTTTATAATGTAGTTGAGTGCTCCATAACTTGGGGTTTTCTTACAACCATTTTTTTTGTTCTTACACCAAATATCTCAAGTGTTTTTAATAAGTCCATGCATGGGGGAGAAAGAGGAAGTGACTAGCTTGTTGCTCGCTGGATTCAGGTACGGCATTAAGGGTGTGTTTGGGAATTATTTTTAAAATTATTTTTGAAAAAAAATGATTTTTTTTATTTTTAAATTCAAATTAACAAAATTTGGTGTTTTTAGATCCTTGTAATATATTGATATTAAAATTTATTTAACAAAATATATAATTTTAATGTATTTTTGAATAAAATTCACTTTTAAAAACAACGAAAGAATATTTCAACACAATCAAGTTGAGTAATTCTTATTTCTTTTTCGAGAACTGCAATCTCAAAAAAAACGTGGGAAAAAAAACTAGTGGCCTCCTGCTTTTTATTCTTTTTAATGTAAGTAATGGACCACCCCATCCTTGCCAAAAAGAGAGTGGAGACCTGGCCACTGCTCGCCAGTGTGCAGATCATTTTTCCTCCTCTTCTTTTGGATGCTGACATATTCTGATTTCCAGTGGGGACATTTGATTTATCGGTGGGAGCTTCAATGAATTTCTGATGACAGCTTTCTTTTGACAAACTAGCCTAGCTCCATGGATCGCTCGCGTTGTATATGACCATTAACCAGATAATGATGAACATACAATTTGTGCTACTCTGCTGTCGATAGCTGGTGTTGATAAAAAAACAAAACAAAAATAGGAAAAAATCAAAACAAATGTTGTTTGATGCTGTAGAAACACTTCAACTGGTCTCGATTGTGTCAATCAAGTCATGGATGACGTGCAGGAGTGACAGGCTCAGACCAGGTTAACTTCAGTTTCTTTTTTTGGTATTCAACTCGGGAAAGGGATGAATCAATCAGGTCGACTCCATGATTTTGTTGAAGAGGTCACAAGGAAATTTATGACAGCACCCTCGAGATCTGTGTTTCAGATTTTCTGTCCCTTTTTATGTTCTTAGCCGTTAATCAGTTAGTAATATGTTTTAAAAATATTTTTAAAAATAATTAAAAAAAAATATTTTTATTTTTTATATTAAATTTAAAAAAATAATATTTTTATATCATTTTTATATGCTGATCGTTAGAGAATAAGATAAATCATATTCTAAGGTTTCACCTAACAGTTTAAATTTTTAAGTAAAATGGTTCCTTAACATGGTATCAGAGTCTTGTTGACCTAGCGGTCACGAGTTTGAATTTCATCACCCCCATTCTATTTAATAAAAATCAAGCACAAGGTAGTGTGGGCATACACAAGTTTCAAGCTAAAAAAGATTTTCACTTGAGGAAGTGTCTTAGAGAATAATATAAATCATATTTTGAGGTCTCATCTAACAACTTAAACTTTTAGGTGAGATGGTTCTTTAACATTGATGTCAAAAATAATTTTTAAAAAATAAAAAATATATATTATTTTGATATATTTCTTAACAAAAAAATATTTTAAAAAACAACAACAATTACACTCTCAAACAGTAATCGAAGCATTGTTTTAGTGCCCGTTTGGTTGTGAGGTTGTGCCCACGTTTGAAAAAAAGTCATGCCCTCAGTGTTTGGTAATATACAGAAGTGATTTTAAACCACGTGAACAATAAGTAAGCCCCATCATTTTGGCGTTTCAACCCGTGGTTTATGTGCATCGGGTTGAAGCTGTTTTTTTCAACTTTTTGTCTTCGACTTTTTGGGTCTTTTTTCAGACTTCTCATCTCTTCATCGACTTTGACTTGATCTATTCCTTCCATTACAAAAATATGATTATTAATACAAAATATATATACAGAGAGAGTTCTAAAAATATGTGTGTGTGTAAAAAGCTACATGCAAAACTTGGTAACCAAACACACAATAACTGCTTTTTTTCAACCTTAGACTCAACCACTGTTTTAACCAAACACTCACTGCTTATTTTAAACCGTAGAAAAAATATTTTTTTAAACTGTTTTTTTTTCAACCTCAACCACAACAGCAACCACAATACCAAACATACCTTATTGAGATCAAGTTTCAGATGTTAACAACTGAAAGTACATAATATTTTCAGCAAAACCTAATCTACTTCTGTTTACAAGAATGGAAACTAATAACAGCCTTCTTTGTTACCACTTTTCAAATGTTTTTCCCTTCCAGTTTGCCGCCATTGTTCTCTCATTTGTTCTTGCTGTCAATCCTTTCTTTCACTTCCCAAGCTTACGTTTAATGTTGCTTTGGGTTTGGGAGGCAACCCGGCTCGTGAGAACGCGACCCTCACGTTTGGCAAAGATGGAAATCTTGTCTCGGCCGATGCTGCATGCATGGTGGGAATGGAACTACCCAGGCCTACTTCCAAAGCCACATTTTCATTTCTTAGACTTGGTTTGGATGGAGATACAAAGGATCTACCGTTTCAATAAGGAGTTTGTCGGGGGTTCATGCTGAGTGCCAGTTACAGCAGGAGAAGACATCAACTTGTTGGATTGCTTATGATCTTACAGCTTCGGCTGCAGTTGCAAACTCAACTCCTCTAGGGTGGTGCGTCGAGAGGTTCAACTCAGGTCATTCCGGTTTTTGGTTCGGACAAGTTTTTTAAGAAAATTTAATTTATAATTGATTTTATTTGATTCAATCAACTTGTTGGATTGAATTGCTATCTAGTTTATCATGTAAAAACCTATTAATTGTATATTTGGCATTGTATTTTAAAATAATTTTTTTTATTTTAAATTAATTTTTTATTGTTTTTTGAATATTTTGATATGTTTATATCAAAAACAATTATAAAAAAATACTTTGATATATTTCTAAAAGAATCATTTAAAAAAACAATTTCAATCATACTCTCAAAATCTCTATATTTCAATGCTTAACATTTCTAAATAAATCCACAATAATCAGATGCTAAGGTCTCTAGATAATATATATATATATATATATATATATATATATATATATATATATATATATATATAGACACACACACACACCAGGTATATTTTTAAAAACGTGACAAACATAATTAATGCTACATATTTATTAATTTCACAGGTAAAAGTCGGTGTTGATAGTTATTCACATGCCCCTCTTAAATATGATGAGTTGCCTTATAACCTACCATGCAACCTCCCTATGTACGAACATGTGTCCATTCGTATTTATTTTATCATATGGTCCTTCTCATCATTGTTTGTTTTTATATTCCTCTGAGTTCTACCTCTGTTGTCAATTTTCTATATATATATATATATATATATATATATATATATAATTTTAATGTATTTTCAATTAAAAAAATGTTTTTGTAAAAGCACCAAACACGAAACACAATTAAAATTCATGGAATTTTATCTTAAATCTCTGAGAGGATGCATGTCAACTATTTATTTATTTATTTATTATTATTATTATTATTATTATTATTATAAATCGATCATAAGATATATTTATATAAATAATTCAATGGTCCAACATTATTTGCGATGGTGATGTTTCTGCAAAATGAAAACAAAATAAGGCATGCGTGGGCAACGTGACTTTCAAAAAATTATTGGTAGGGACTTCACCATATGTTACAATAATTATTATCTTGTAAAGCTCAAGGCATCCTAAGTTCTTATATCATGGAGATTAATAAATTCTTTTATAGATGGGTTATAAATAGATAATCAATCTAATATATTCACAATTCCTTCTAAAATTAAAATCCAAAATGATAATACGAGAAGTAACCCGATTGTTCACCAAAATCAATCCGTGAATCTAGTACAAAACTAATTATTAAAATCACGAATTTAAAAGGCTAACTAGAATAATCTTAAAAATTAATTAAAACACTCAACGGGGTTCAATCGAGCTAATCCACTAAGTTAATTAAATTAAATTAGATTGATTCTAAACTGTTTTTTTTTAAAGCAAGTTCGAATGATTTACCGGGTTACAAGTTGGCTTGCCACATCGACCCGATCCAATAACATGAACCCAATTCATTTCAAGCCAAATGAAGTAACTTTATTATTTCAATAATGAGATCACTTTTCCAAATTATTATAATGTATAGTTTCAACGAACGTGATGAACAAAATCATGAAGAAGAAAGCTTTTCACTTGAAAGTGTTTTGGCTATGTTCTTAAACTAAGCAGCATTATTAATTTTTTTGCTTAGGGATTACTTTGCTGATGAGTGTTGTAAAGAAACCGAACCCTCTTGCTTAATTGTTAATTAACTATAAAGAAATCAAATAATTACAAGCCCTTTAGCCTATTTTAATCCCAAATCAAATTACTTTATTCCTTTTTTTCAATTGGTTCAGCGAATTTCCAATAAATAAATAAAAAAGGCACGAAGAAATTATTAGGTAATAAGTCGCAAAAAGGTGTGTGAATGTGTGACGTGTCGGCAATCATGAGAGGAGTTGCTATATTGCTTAAGAGTTACACTATGCCTTTCTACATCTTCATTTTTTATTTATTTTTTTATTTATTAAAAAAATGGAAGAGAAAAAAAAATCAAAGTCTTCCTGGTTGCTTTGTCTTCCAATCAAAGGCATGCCTCATTTAAAATGAGCACAGATAGGTGTCAACTCTGCATCAATGTTGCCATATCAGCTTTTTCTATATTAAAAATTAAGTTCATATACTATTATTCAAACACACAAAATAATAATAATAATAATAATAATAATAATAATAATAATAATAATCTTATAGTTTTTCCAATAAAAAACTACTAAATTTAGTTTCTTATTATCAACATGTACAGTTCAGATATAGTCTTGTGAGAAAAAAATTGGATGTGAGAAAAACTCATTCTTGAAAAGCTTATTCCTGAAAAGTGTATTTTGTGGATTCAGATGATCGAGTAAAAATTCGGTTATCCCGAGCTCTTATAAAAAATGCATGTCTTGACTCGAACTTGAGACTTGTTGTGCAAATCGTAAATTCTCTGTCATCGCACCACGCCTCTTGGGACCTTGCGAAAAACTCATGTTCACTTTCATAAATGTTTTTTTTTTTAGCTTTCATCTTTAAGTTTCTCTTTTATTATAAAATATTTCCTTATAGAAAACCAAGAAAATGTGTTTATTACTATAGCCTTTTAAAAAATAAAAAAAACAAGGGTCTTATTTGGTTTATCTATAGAATAATAGAAGAAATGAACATAAATAAGTGAATCAAACAAGACAGATTTAAAAACATTTTTTTAATGTTTTCTAGTTTTATAGAGAATTACAAAACATATTTTTAAGAAAAATAATTTCATTTTTAATTAATAAAAAAAATAACAAACTGAAAAGTATTTTACAAATAAACAATTCCTTATTTTCACTGGAAAAAAAACTATTTTTTTTTAAAAAAATATTTAGAGATTTCATGTTTTCCCATCATTTTCTAGCACAGAATTTCTCCTTCTTGTTTTTTTTTTTAGAATCTCAGAATCTATCGAGCATAGCTGCAATCATTAGATAAACAAAAGCTTTACAAGTTAGGTTAAC
The DNA here is from genome assembly GCA_032356905.1 of Salix exigua. Classification (NCBI taxonomy): domain Eukaryota; kingdom Viridiplantae; phylum Streptophyta; class Magnoliopsida; order Malpighiales; family Salicaceae; genus Salix; species Salix exigua. The sequence goes on along the minus strand of CM063594.1, from coordinate 3,937,168 downwards.
TATATCACCACGCTTCAACAAAGCCTGAATCATTTAGTAATGTGATATATTATATTTTTATTTTACTAGAGTTATATTAGAATATTACATATTTTATTATTAAAAATCAATACATCAAAATCTTTAAAATAATATTAATTTAATACTTTTTATACAAAAACTAATTTATAAAATACTTTTAAAAAACAGAATAAAACACTATTACTGTGAAATTTATGAGAAAAAAATAATTGAAGAAAATAAGAAAATTATTTTTTTTTTAAAAAACAAAGTTATTACTATCTTAATCGTGATTTTTCTTCCTCAAACTGTTTGAATAAAAGACAATACAGTCACAATCTAGCAAAATAAAATATTTGGGCCCCAATATATATATATATATTATTGTTGATGATTTTTTTTTAAATAAATATTTCCAAATCCATCTAACCCAAATCATGCAAGCATTAAAAGAAATGATGAGCCTATGTTGGTAACATGCCCCCCCATGTATTAATTGCATGAGATAGAGCCAAATTGATGTGGGGCAAATACCACCTGACCTAAACCTAATCCTACAGAGATAGATCAATCACTGAAATAACACAATCAATTAGCCTTATCTCCTGCCTGCCTGCCTAAAATAAGTGCTAGCTAAGCTTCTAGATAGCAAAAAAATTTTCTTATAATGACAAGTAAACAAAAAAAAAATTAGGGTTTCAGGCTGCGACAATCCTTGTTGTTAGTGTGTTAATGGGCTCGTTTGGGAAGTTAGCAATATATATATATATATATATATATATATATATATATATATATTATACTCGTATGTTGATTTTTAAGATGAAACACAATGTATTTTTATATATAATTTTTTTTATTATACCCGAGTGTTAATTTTTACGATAAAACCTAAAACTTGCATTAAAACATGATTCAACAAACATTTAAATCAACTATAAACATCAAACAATGCTTTTGATCTTGAAAAGTGCAACCATGATCTCAAATGGAGCAAAGTATTGCGAGCTTGACTCCATGGAGGAAGAAGATTTTAGTTATAGAACATGGATGACCTTAAACTTGAAAATAAAACAATAATTAGAAAAACAAACAAACAAACAAAACCTCATGTTTTTCCTTTAAAAGAAGATTTTAATTTGAAGGGTATGATTGAAAGGTTTCAAAATCATAGAGCTAAATGTAAACTTTGATAGGCAAGATCGAGATCTATCAAGGGAAAGGAATGCTTATCTTTGTAATCAAGCACCCATCCATGCCTTTCTTTTGGAACATGGCCCCACAAATTCTCAATTTCCAAGCACTTGGAAGAAAGATTTGCAGGAGACTCAATGAGAACAAAAAAGTATAATTACTTGTGCAAAAATACATGTGCCCTACGAGGAACCAATCCTTTCTCTCCCTTGAAGCATTGAAATTGGGCCCACCAATGACATCTACCACATTTGTGAATGGGGATCACAGGCCTCATTGGTCAAGAAAGATAAACAAGAACCCTAATTGTTTTCTAGAAAAAAATAAAATAAAATACTATTAAATATTGGAGTGTGGATAAAAGAATGCAATCACAACTGCCATGCTATCTTGGAGATGTGACACCTTTTCAGGTAGCCGACACGCCATTACCTTGTTCTTCACACCCCCATTACTCAGCACATGCACCCATTTGCATTCTCAAACACATAATTTATGTATATATTGAACATAATTCATAGAAAATAAATTGTATTCTTAATGAGATGGAGAGAGAGAGAGAGACGGGTTAATCATGTTTTTAATATTTGGTTCATTGTATTAAAATTGTTGTATTGTAATTCTTGATGACCGTGTTTTAATTCGAATTAAGATGATAAAGGGTAATAAATCTCTTTTTTTTAGACAGGATCTCAAGAATACACTCAATGAATTATTTAACTAGTGAAATTATAAAAAAAATGAAATCTTATTTTTAAAATAATACCTTAGATGATATAACATGGAAATAATTGCAAGGGTATTCTTGAATCTATGAAGAACAAAATTGCTGTAAATAATCAAATAAAAAAATGATTTTTTTTAAGAATACAACATATTACTGGAAAAATAAGTAACTTTACCAATCCTTTTTTTCCATGGCAAGATTCCTCTACCAGTTTCTGCAAGAACTAGAGAGACCCTCTTGTTTCATAGTCCAAGCCAAAAAACAAACTCTTCCAACTCAGTAAGTACAGTTTACAAACCCCTTTTATATTCAATGACTGAACTCCTCAATCCAATCAAAGACAGCTAGTTTAAGAGGGTGAGGTTTCGTTTTTTTCTTGGACAAATTAATATGTTACCTGTTGTTGAGCATATGTCAACGTGTCAGGATCTGACACCTCCTCTGTCACTCTCTCTCTCTAGATTGTGTAATATCAATCATACAATAAGCCTGGCAACAATTATTATCTTTACCTTTTCATTGGTTAGTTGCAAAGTTTTCAGCTTCTTATGATCACATGATATGATATCCCTTGTTACATGCTGCTCTTGTCAAAAACTATCTAAAGCTTATTTGTGCGTGCTTTGTCTTTAAAAAAGGTCACCTTTTTTTACCTCCATTTTAATTTACACGATAGATTTCCAAACTTTCCTGGGCTTTTTTGCTCATATAATTTTACTGAACAGTCCCTTTTCTCTTTCTGTGTTTTGAGTTTTTGAGGGCACACTTAACTTGCTCCTGCCAAGCTGTACACCATTATCACTTCACAGAGCATCTTTATAGGAGTTTTTAGTTTCTGGGCTTGTTTTGTTTTTATTGAATAATTTATTATCTTGAAAAAAGTTTCAATCGTGGTTGGTTCTGGTGTCTTATTTGGTGCTCCTTAGGGTTTTAATTATTGGGTTCTGGTTTCCTTCATAATTTGTATATTGGTTGGTGCCCTGTGTTTTGCCTTTGAATAAATTAAACCACCATTATCAGCTCAAAAGCATTTCTTATCTGGATCTTGAGCATTCCACTTCTCTCTCTTTTGAAATTGATGTGATGTTGAAATCTTGTGTGTTGGCAAATGTCATTTGTGTCTGACCTCTAAAGGCTGGTCCTTTCTTTCCTTCTGTGACAAAGAAGGTTAAAATCTTGATAGAAGATCTCCAATTTCTACAGTCTGGGTACTGACCAAAACACCTCCTTTTTCCAACTATTTCTTCAAGCTCTCCATCTGGGTTATCGTTGGAGTGATGCGAATAGAAGGTCCGTTAACAAATGGCAAATCTTGTACCTGGAGTGTTACTAAAGCTTTTGCAGCACATGAATACAGATGTCAAGGTTGCTGGGGAACACAGGTCATCTTTATTGCAAGTTGTGAGCATTGTACCAGCATTAGCAGGTGGTGAGTTATTTTCTAATCAAGGGTTCTATCTCAAGGTATCAGATTCATCTCATGCCACTTACGTGTCTTTACCTGATGAGCATGATGATTTGATTCTTAGTGACAAAATCCAATTAGGCCAATTTATTCATGTTGAAAGGCTTCAGCCAGCCTCGCCAGTGCCTATTCTTAGAGGGGTCAGGCCAGTACCTGGCAGGCACCCTTGTGTAGGGAGCCCTGAAGATATTGAAGCATCCCAGTCCCCTGGTTTTCTCAATAATAATCTAGAGAAAGTGAAATCAACTAAAAGGGGTATTTTGGGCGGTTGTGATGTTGGAGAGAAGGATAAATCATTGGGGGGTAGGGTGAATGGTAATTCTCATAAGGAGGCTTTGTCAGATAAGAAAGCGACTCAAACCAGATCAAAGCTTCAATTGTCAAAACTTGCTGTAAATTTGGATTCGAAAAGGGATTCTGTGGCAAAATCTAAATCTTCGAGTTCAAGATCAATTCCTTCTTCTCCATCTAGTTGTTATTCATTGCCTACTTCTTTTGAGAAGTTTTCAAATGGGGTTCGGCAGCAGTCCATGATTAAGGGATCACCTAGGATTGTAGAAAAGGCAAGTTCTGTTCGTGGGGCAAGTCCCACTATGAAGAGGGTGCCGGTGATCAAGAATATTGTTCAGGGGATTGAGTTCGGGGCCAAAGCTTTGAGGAAAAGTTGGGAGGGAAATATGGAGGTGAATCATAGAGAGAAATCGACTTTGAGAGGTGCCAGACACGATCCGAAGCCTGAAGCTCGGAGTATTTCTGTAAGTATTCATATATGGATTTAGTCTTCTAGCACAGTATTATTTGCTTGAGATGTACCCTGAAGCTCGGAGTATTTCTGTAAGTATTCATATATGGATTTAGTCTTCTAGCACAGTATTATTTGCTTGAGATGTACTTGAAAAAAATACTTGTTTCAGCTAAGGTATAAAATGTTGCAATTTCGAAGTGATAGGCGGTCGAGTCTGATTTCATTTTTTTCTTTATCATGTTTTCAATGTTCCTCTAGATTCACTAGTTGACCCTTTTCCTTTTTTTCTTCAAAATTAGATCCTTTTTATGTGGTTTGATTGGTAAAACTGTTCTGTTGAATTGGTCTATCACACTCTTTTAGTGTCCTGATTACTGTGACCCAAAAGGTCCTGAGTTGACTCAAAAATGTTGTGCTGTTTACTGCAATTCTCCAGGCCACCTTTTCTGTGTTTTCCAACTCTTCCTTGTAAAATTACTATACTCGCCACCTGATGTAATTGTATATGGCAGACTCCAAGAAAAAGTACATCAAGTGAGAGACTGCCATCCAAGGAGGATTACAGGGCCCAAGTATCTTTTAAGTCATTGAAAGAGGAGAATAAAATTCAGACATCGACCAAGAAAAATGTTGCAGATGGAAGTTTGGATGTACAAGACAAGTCAAATAAGCTAAGAACAACTGCTGGGAAGAAATCATCAGAGCATGCTAACAATGGGTTCCCAGGAAATTTGGTCAAGGTTTCAATAAATAGCGGGAGATTGACTGAAGCAAGTGTTTCATGGAGTCCACTGCCCTCATCTCTTGCCAAATTTGGAAAGGTAAAGCTTTAATCTTGACAAGTTCAAAGGCTTTCTTTCTGTTTTCCGAGAGAAAAAGTAGTGGTAGATGTGATAACATTTCCATATTTTATTAAAGCTCACCATTTGTTGAGTGTTGAATTATGCTGCTTAAGCGCATACCATTGTGTTCTTTTCTAGCGAATTATGTTGAACTATTTTCTGCCTATGACTCAGGCTTAGTTTCATGGCCACACCTCCTTTGACGAGGAGGGTTGAAATTTCAAATCCTGTCCCAAACAATCTGATCATCAATAGAAGTGGAAACAGAAAGTGCAAGGAATTTAATTATCATTGTTTAAGAAGTAAAATAGGTATACTTTTGAATGAAGTCGTAGATAACTGTAATGTGGCCTGCACCTTGAAGGCAGGGACCTCAGGCTGCTGGAACCTTAATTCTGCTTTCAGCTATTTAAGTGGCATAGTCCTCTACATTTAAATGCATAACAAGATGCTGTATGTTCTGTAGGTAGCTAGCGATTTGCTTTCAGGGACTGAAAATTTTCCACATAGACCAGGGACATTGCTGATACATTAATTATTTTAGTGGTTAAGAGCTAATTCTTTTGATTCCATGGGTATCATCTGTAAACATCTAGTTCAATTGGTTTCTGGTCTTCTATGAATTACTTTGCCTTTTCAATCTTCACATGTCTACGCATTTCTTATTACAGGAAGTTATGAAGCATCGAGATGCTGCACAGACGGCAGCAATAGAGGCTATTCAAGAGGCAACTGCTGCGGAGAGCTTACTTCGATGTCTAAGGTATAACTACCTCAAGAAATTGTGGTTGATTAGAGAAGTAGTAGAAAATGTCAAAGCTTCCCAGTCATGTTTATGATTTCTTTTTACAGCTTGGATTATATGCACTCCATATGCGAGAAATGTTGGACAAAACAAGACCACTTGAGTTCTATTTGTTTGATTAAAATGTTAGGAATACGAGAAAGTGATTTTAAGGAGCTTCTTTGGTTTGACTCTCAGATGTGTAACTATACATAACATTTTCTAGTGTATAAACAATTCAGCTTAAGATTCTATTTTTCTCCTAACATTTTGTCTTGTGCCTCTTTTCTCTTGCAGTATGTATTCAGAGCTGATTTCTTCTGCTAGGGAAGACAACCCACAACCTGCTGTGGAGCAGTTTTTAGCTCTTCATGCAAGCTTGAATAATTCTCGCTTGATTGCCGATTCTCTTTTTAAAATTATTCCAACCGGTTCTTCCCCAGATTCTAATGACAATCCATCCGAAGAAGCGCTAAAGGTCACATCTAATAGACGTAAACATGCAGCCTCTTGGGTTCAAGCTGCATTGGCCACCAATCTGTCATCCTTTTCAGTATTTACCAAAGATACTACCTCAGTTCCCAGTCAAGGTCAAAAGCCTATTTCCAGCAACCAATCCATTTTAGTCCTTGAAAACTCTTCTAAGAATACCTCAACAAAAACTCAAGGGAAAACACGTCCAACAGTTGGCTCCAAGCTTGTAGCAACAGGAGCTTTCCGCAAACTAGGGGATAACTCTACCATTAGTCAAAAGGCACCACCCCAACCCCCACCAGAGTGGATCAGAGGAAATGGCCTTGATGAGGCCGTGGACTTGGCTGAAATGTTGCGGATGGAATCCCAGGATTGGTTTTTGGGATTTGTTGAGAAGTTCTTGGATGCTGATGTAGATGCCTCAGCTTTGTCAGATAATGGCCAAATAGCAGGGATGTTGACACATCTCAAAAGCGTGAATGACTGGTTAGATGAGATTGGGTTGAACAAGGATGAGGCAGATACACCCCATGTTTCATCAGAGACCGTTGACAGGTTACGGAAGAAGATTTACGAGTACCTTCTTACTCATGTGGAATCTGCTGCCGCTGCACTAGGTGGTGGCGGATCACAACCACCATTGGCAATCCGAAGTATAGAAACTAAAACAAAGAGGTGATATTATTAGTTTTTGCAGTTTGGCCAAATGCAGCGTTGGAGATGCATATAATAGTTACATACCATTAGAGCTGTGCTCCTTAACAACCAAACCAAGTGGGCTAAGGAGCTCAGTGTTCTATTCAATGTACATAAATCCTACATGGATTTGAGGTATAGATCACTATTAATCATCAAAGAAAGCATCTAATGTGAGTGCAGGGTTTTTTGTTCTTCCTGAAACTACACGAAATTAAAACAGTTTCATGAACCGGAAAGGCAACATTTTCTCTCCTGTTGGAATGTGTATGAAAGTTTATTTCAGAATATGATCTATTTAGATGTCATTTTGTGGTTAAGAAATTGGCTCAGGAAAACTGAACACATGCTGTTGTAATTTGAAACGTATCTGATGCTAGGTTTTTAAACAGGCAAACTTGTCAGCTTCCATGGAAAGAGAGCATGGTTATGTATGATTGATTCACAATTTCCTACTTTCCTAGTAGTTATCCTAGAAGTAGTAAACTTTCTATATAATTAGAAACAACATTTCTTAATGGAAGTGTCATCTTCATCATCTTCTTTTTTTCCCACTCTGAAGTCTTGGTAAATGATGAAACATTCAGGTTGACCCAAGAAATCTTTAAAGCAAGTCTTGGTTTCACATCATGGACCATGAAGAACGGTAGACGCGCCAAAGTCATGATTCTTGCCTTACTCGTCCGATCTAAAGTCAAGTAGTTTGAAGGTGTTTTCCAAGTCTTGTCTGCCTAGCAATAGCTTGCCCTAGTTATTGCAACCAAGAAAAAAATGTCCAAATTCCTCCCCCCTTCCACACGAACAAGAAGCAAGTGGTTTGAAAGTTCAACGAAAGCGGCATCCCCTTATTATTATTTTTTAAAATGTTTTTTATTTAAAAATATATTAAAATAATATTTTTTATTTTTATACAATTATAAAATTATTTTTGATATCAAATGTAAAAACATAAAAATTTAATTTAAAATAAAAAAAAATTAAAATACAATATCAGATATCTCGAGTCTCGACCAAGAGTAGATTCCTGATGACAAACCTTACAGACTAGAAAGCAAGGAGGACCCAATTCTATAGATTCATAACATCCTCATACAAGTTTGGTTTATATTGAAAATAAAAATATTTTAGTTTAAATTGATTGATTCAATTGGGTGAATTAAGAGAAAAAAAAGTAAAGAAACTTTATGTTGATAGGGAGGTTATCTATGTAAATTCAGTGTTAACACTACATTCTCTCCCTTTGCTATATAGTGCAATTAACCAATCAGCTAGATCACTGGCACTTGGCCAACTGGTTTACCAGAAATGGAGAAGAAGCTAAGACTACATGTCGTTCAAGCCTTGAACCTACTAATTTTGCTCTTCACTGTCCACTGCCTCTTCCTCTTCCCTGTCACTCTCTCTGAAATCTTCTTTGAAGAACGTTTTCAAGATGGGTGGAAAGATAGATGGGTTTTATCAGACTGGAAAAGAAGTGAGGGCAAAGCTGGTACTTTCAAATACACAGCAGGGAAATGGCCTGGTGATCCAGATGATAAAGGTACATAAACACACGATAAAGACTTAATCTTTTTGAGTTTATCTTATCTGGGTTTCTATTTTGATTGACTTTTTAGGAAATTTCGTGTTTCAGGTATTCAAACATATAATGATGCAAAGCATTATGCTATATCTGCAAAGATATCACCTGAGTTTAGTAACAAGAATAGAACTTTAGTAGTTCAGTATTCTATTAAGATTGAGCAAGATATTGAGTGTGGTGGTGGTTATATTAAGCTGCTTTCTGGTTATGTTAATCAGAAGAAATTTGGTGGTGATACTCCTTATAGGTAAAGAAAGTGGCCCTTTTGATTTTATTGAGGTTTGAGAATTGGAAGGTGGCCAAGCTTGAAGTTTGCTGTGTTTTTTGTCGTTGCAGTTTTATGTTTGGACCTGATATATGTGGAACTCAAACAAAGAAGCTTCATGTTATTATGTCTTACCAAGGACAGAATTATCCAATCAAGAAGGATTTGCAATGTGAAACTGATAAGTTGACTCATTTCTATACATTTATTCTTAGACCTGACGCATCATATAGTGTGTTGGTTGATAATAGAGAGAGGGAATCAGGAACCATGTATACAGATTGGGATATACTTCCTCCGCCGAAAATCAAAGATACCAAAGCAAAGAGGGTATGATAGGAACTTGGGATTGGATTTTCGTTCAATATTTTTTAGGGAAATGTGGTGCTTAGATTATGAATTTCTGATGGTACCGTTGCTGATAGTTTGGTGTTTTTGGCCAAAGCAAAAATGGTTGACTTTTATTGTTTTACAGCCGGCGGACTGGGATGATAGGGAATATATTGAGGATCCTAATGATGTCAAACCAAAGGTATTGCCTAATATTCTATTTAATAGCGTGGTTGAAATAGTGATTTATATATGTTCCCGATACATTTTGCACTTGTTTTATCTGCTTTGATGCTGCAGGGATATGATTCTATCCCCCGGGAGATTCCTGATCCTAAGGCTAAAGAGGTTTGTATGGTGCCCTCATTTTAGAATTTCTTGTGCATCTTTCCCTTTCTCATCTGGTTGGGGTTTGAAACACACTATGAGACTAGTCATGGATTTACCTGCCTTTAAATGGCGACAATGTTTTAGGAAAATGTCTTTCTATTTTGCTCTCCTTTATTCAACTTGATGATTGGATAGTTAGGTTATGGATAAGAAGAGATTATCTTGGTTTATTAGTTGATTTTAACAGTCATAGCCTGGAAGACATAATATAACAGGCCTTTCTCTGTGTTGCTGCTTTGAGTAGCCTGATAATTGGGATGAAGAGGATGATGGAATATGGAGGCCACCCAAGATACCAAATCCAGCTTACAAAGGACCATGGAAAAGAAAGGTTTGCATCCACGCTACCACACAAAAGTTTGAATAAATTACTCAAGCTGATTATAATGATTATTGAATTAAGTTGTAATCCTGATTTTGCAGAAAATCAAGAACCCCAACTATAAAGGAAAATGGAAGACTCCATGGGTCGATAACCCAGGTATGAATCATTTCAGTTAAGAAAAGTAGTTATTTTTAGCGCTTATATGGGGTAGAATGCTTTGGACCATTTTGCATATATAAAATGTTCAGGAATAGAAAATGAGCATGTTGGCCTATATATCAGCATTTGACCAAGGATGGAGCAGGCAGTATGTTCAGATTTCTGAAACCTGGTGCTGGATGCTAGGCAAGTTGTTGTATATAAAATGAAAATTTCATTCTGGGCTACTAACAGATTATAGCAAAATGAGTTAGCTTCTAGGTTGCAGTGGGAATGTTTTTAAATGAAAACAAAAATGGTTTTTTAAATTCAACTAGACCCTTCAAAAAGGTTGTATCTGATGTGTCTCAAACTATATGGTCAATCAAATAGCTTTACCAGATTTCAGTATCCAATTTCATTTTGTAAATACTCACAATCCTCTTTCCCTTTATTTTTTCTCAGAGTTTGAAGATGATCCTGACCTTTACGTGCTAAAGCCCATTAAATATGTGGGTATTGAAGTTTGGCAGGTGGGTGTCATAACTTCTTTCCTTCAACAGGAGATCATTGATACAACTTATTGTTTGGGGAAAAGTAGCAGACTAATAATACCAAAATGAGTACAATTTATTTCTCTGAAATAAAAAAATGGTTGTTTTATCTAATCTGACAAATACAGTTGTCACTCTGATATAACTTGGCTTTGCTTATCTGAAGTCATCTGATTAGGCAAGATAGCGCATTTTAATATATTCATATTAGTAAACTGGCAAACTTGCGTGCTTAATAATTTTTCATTCTAAATTGAAAATCTATTGACCTCAATTCATTTCTGGTTGTACTGGCTTATTGGCTCATATCTACTCTCTTGAGGAGTTTGGCTTTGTGCTTAATTCTTTGATTTGTCCATCTAACCAAGCTGCCTTGACACTTGAAACTGATATGAACTTCTCATTGTGTGTTTTAGGCAGAATGATTGAACTCTTTCATAATTTGTGTTTTCAATGGAGTTTGGGTTTATACTTCTAATAAGACCCATTCTGAGTTACTGTAGTCTGATAAGATTAAATATTGCATTGCAGGTGAAGGCAGGTTCAATTTTTGACAATATATTGATCTGTGATGACCCACAATATGCGAGAGAAATGGTGGAAGATGTATTCCAGAATAGAGAGGTGAATTATTGATTATATAGTCCATGTGGTTGCTTGGTTCCGAGGAATATGGCCTGATTGGATCATTTTATGTACATTCCAGATCGAAAAGGATGCCTTTGAGGAAGCAGAGAAAGTGAGAAGAGCTCGGGAAGAAGAGGTGACTTGCTTTGTATACTTGCTTTTGAAAATATGAGATTTTTTTTCTCTATAACTGTACTTTTAACCACTTTTCTGAGCCCTATCCAATTGATTTGAATCATTTCATGAGTAGGAAGCTCAAAGAACTAGAGAGGATAGTGAAAAGAGGAGGAAAGAAAGGGGCTACAAGAAGCCTCGCAGAAGGGTAGTGTATTTATTTATTTCTTCTCATCAAAACGTAGTTGATACTTTTAATCTTGCATCTGTTGATTGGTAGCTGAATTAACTTCATATGATATCCCATGCTCAAAATAAATAAACTTCTTCTGATGCGCCAAACCATTTAAAAATGTGAGGTACTACTCATAAAACCATTTTCAGATGATCTTTTCATAATGTTTGATTGAGAAAGAGAGATGAACAGCGAAAGAGTCACAGAAGTAAAACATCATTCATTGATCATGATCATTGTGATGCTTTTTATTTCTTTAGTGAATGCGATTTAACATAGTAAGATTCTTTTGCAGCACGATCCTCGGGATTACTTGGATGATTACCATGTAAGCATATATTTTGGCACTCTTTCTCTCATTTTTCCCTTTGTAGAACTTTTTTCAATAGGAAGTAGTAAAAGATCAAGGGCACAACTCTACAGCAGGCAGGAATTACTTAGCTCAACCTTTTATTGTTCATTATCTCATAAAAAAAATGGTGGCTATATTTTTTATTAAACAAAAAGCAATACTAGCAAATGAACTCTATGGTAAACTGTCACAGCATCAATGTCTTGGCAATGAAGACAGTATTCAGCTTGAGGTTTTCTGAATAATGATACATTATCTACACTGAAAACTGTTTCATGCTTCAGTTCAAATAATTTAGTCAGAGCTCGAAACTTTCCTTTTGCAGGATGAACTATAAGCTTTCCATGGCTGGTTCCGATTGTCTTACAACTGAAAGAGATACCAAGTTTCGGATTTCTGAAGGCACCAATGTCTGTCTAAAGTATTTCATGTTGTTGTATTTCTGTTGTTATAACCTTAGAGGCACCTACCGCCAGGGCCATCACAAAAAATAACTTGTCGAAGTTGACATGCCAATTCAGCCACAAAGGTTTAAGTGGGCTCTCGTTATTTGAGTTGACAGTAAGTTGATGGACAATTTTGAGGTTAATCAATGAAAATTCTTATGGTGTGGATGGATTAAGGGTTGTTTATCAGTTCAAACTTAAAACCTCATTTGTATGAAACATTTTTGTGGTTTAAACAAGGCAACTTGTGCCAAGTAGATAGCTTGTATACTAGGCATATGGCAGTGTTTATATATATATATAACCGGGGTGTTGGGACCAGTTTGTAGACACCACAATTAATTTCTAGATTCACTGAATATCCTAAAAAAGATAGGCATTACAGGGATAATATGCATGCACAGAAAAGCTTGAACCGGGTGTAGTTTCTTCCTCCGCCAAACCATAACCTCAAGTGCAAAATCAGATTTTTATCTCCACAATATTTATTTTCCATTAAAATATCAAAATCAGATAAAATGGGGATATTTTAATAAAAAAAATCAGCACCTTAATTAAAAAAAATTGGCCAAAAAAATATTATATCTTATAAAAAAAATGTTGCGGCCTATTTTTTTCTGTTTAATTTATGTGATAATGGACCAATCTGTCCATTAAATGGATCCTGTAGTATTATGGTGAGGGCAAGGTGGGACCTCCCCAACATGGCCTGAAAACACACTTGAACTCTTGACGTCTCAAATTTTTGTCTGTTATTAGGGTTTTTCCAAATCATCTCATTCCCATCTATTTCACCTCATACCTTTCTTTAAATCTTTTATAGTATGTTCTAAAAATTGTTCATAAAATATATTATATTTAATCTCGATTAATATGAATTTTATTTTCTCAAGGCTATGCATCATAGACTAAATCTAAAAATTGTTCATAAATTTTTTTTTATTATATATAAATAATTAGGTGTTAGCGAGGATGAGGAGTTGTATTATCATCATAGACTAAATTCATCACCACCATAAAAATAAGATTTTCCTTTTAATTCTTTTTCATGTATAATGAGATAACCACTTGAAAGAATTTATTAAAGTTATATTAGAGGTTTGTCGGTTAAAATATTTTTAATATCAATACATAAGAATGTATAAACAACTTTTTTTATATAAATTTAAAGTAATAAATAAATAAATAATTTTTTTTAATACTCTTGAAATGCAATTTCAAACACCATCTTCACCTATTTTTTTCTTGTTTTTTCATGCAAAAAAATGGTAATGATAACTCCATTGGACAACAAAACAAATGTGTGAAAGACATTTGTCCAGGCGTAATAGTCAAGTAATTTTCTATATTAGTCTTTCATTAATTTATTAGATTTAAATATCAGGGTCACTCAAACATTTATAAAAATTCTTTAAATATATTAGGTTAAGAATACATCCTTGATGCTATTTAAGTAATTTAATCTTGATTGTTAAGAATATCTTTATTAATATATAAACAATATATCAAAAACAGTATAAAATATATTTATTCTTCTATATAATGGAATGCCTTAATAAGCTATATAATAATTTAAAATATAAATTATTTCACGCACATTAAAATTTAATTCAGAATATAAGCTATGGTTTTTAAAAACATGAAAAACAATTATAAAAATAACTTACCTATAAAATAATTATGTTTTTTTTATAAAAAAAAAACTATATTTTGAGGATTTCCAAATCTGGCGACCCATTTTCCTTGTTAGCCACCAAATTACTTCAACAATAATAATCGTCATAATAATTCGAGTGCAGACTGCCACCCGAGTGCCAACCCACACCCATCCACAACAACTCTCTGTATCTATCTCTCTCCTGAAAAGAGAGAGAGAGAGAGAGAAATATAAGAGAGGGAGTGAAGTGCTGCAGATGATCTCTAAAGCATCTTGTGCCATGGCTACCCTCCCTTGTTCTAGGGTGGGGTTGCTTGCTTCCATTTTTGTTTACTCAAGACCCTTTTGATTGTATTGAATGTTTTGTACTTTAGTGGTTGTTTAAACTTTACAATTCCTGTCTTTATGGGAAATGAGTGATCTTGATGTATGAACCCATTTGAGAGATTGGGGAATCCTCGCTTCTGTTTTTTTTTGGAGTACTAGTTGCTTGTTTTTTGTTTGAAGTCTTCATTTTTTACTTCTTTTAAGAAGGCCCATTTACTGTTTTGTACTTGTTTTTAATTGTGGAGGTAGAAAGAATGGTGAAAGTTCATTTTTTTTCTCCTAATGGTGATGTAGGTTTCTTACCAGAAGTTCAATTGGTTGGATAGTAAAAAATCAAGTGATTTGATGTAATGGGCACTTTGTGTTATTTTTAATGGAAGTTGAGGAGAAGGCATAATTGGTGAATTATATGTAGACATATGAACTTTTGAAGAAAGGAAATCATCTTGAGAAATTGAACTATCCATATATGTTTTTTGGCCTCTCAAATGTAAATGATTTCATCCATCTATCACTTTCCATTTGCTGCATTTGTTTTTTCATATCAGGAGATGATTTTCCTTCTTTGTGGAATAGGTTTGTTGTTTATTTCTGGTGATGTAGTGGATATACTTGCTAAAACCGTGTAGATTAAGATTCAGGACCTTATATTTGTTTCTCTTACATTGTTAGGTGAGGAGTGGGCTTTGCATATTGCCAGGCATGAGGCAACTTAGCCTTAGTAAAGGTCTTGTGTATGGATTCACACGTTTGTTGTCTATGCCATTTAAAACCTTGCGCGGAGCAAGTCGAACGCTCAAAGTTGCCCAGTTTTGCAGTGTTTCTAATATGTCATCCTCATTGCAAATTGAATTGGTAAGAATCTGTGATGTTTTTATTTTGCAAGCTCTGTTGTAATTTTGAAGTGTTGTGTGTTCTTCTTGTGAATGGACGCCTCATCATCTTTTGTTACCTTCAATGCTCCAGGTGCCATGTCTTAAGGACAATTATGCATATATCTTACATGACGAGGATACTGGCACAGTTGGAGTTGTTGATCCGTCTGAAGCTACACCTGTTATAGATGCTTTACGTCGGAAAAACTGGAATTTAACTTATATACTAAATACTCATCATCATCATGATCACACAGGTGGGAATCAAGAGTTGAAAGCAAGGTACGGTGCAAAGGTATGAAACGGGGTTCCCGTTTTCTTTCTTCTCCCAACTTACGCTAGGTGAGATTAGATGAATTCAAGGAACTTTGATACAAGAACCTTATAATGGTCAAAAGCCAGAGTTTCTATTACACCGTTTTAAATCTGCTTGTATTGAGTCTAATTCTTAAAACTTAGCTTAGTCTAAGGTTTTCAATGAATGCTGGGGATTCTTCGTTGAGTATTATGAGAGCCCTGGATAGTTTTTTGTAAAGTAGCTCTCAAGATACGCTGTAGTTTTTACAGTTTCACCTCTTGTTTGTAGGTAATTGGTTCAGGAGTCGACAGGGATAGGATTCCTGGCATTGATATAGCTCTGAATGATGGGGATAGGTGGATGTTTGCAGCCCATGAGGTGCAAGTAATGGACACTCCTGGCCATACCCGAGGTTGTATTTTCTTTTTGATTGATCTACATTATAAAATCTTGTCAATGATAGATATACATGAGAATCATATCATTATAATGTCAAAATGGTTTCTTTTCTTCTGTTAACTTTGAAATGACACTGGAGAATGCATGTTAGATCAATACATTTCCTTGCTGTTCCAAAAAAGAAAAAATAATGCATTTTCTAGAAGCATGAACTTGTGATCCGCTAAATAGAATAAAACTCGTGAAATATGTAAAACTCTTATATAAGATCCAAGTCACATGAAATAGCTATAAATGTTTTGCACATTGGAAGGCTGCAGCGGGTCATAGCTTCCAATTCCTGTCTTGCATTCCATTAAAATGAGGATCTTAGAACTTTCTGTTTGGAGATTATCCAGTTGCATGGGACATGTGGTATATATTCAATACAAAAAATAAAGGTGAAACAGACTTTTTGTTTTTTTTGGCTTCATCTAAACCAACCACTAAAACATCTGGCAAAATTTTCAGTTATATGTCAGTTGTGTCTTCATATTTCCTAGTGATTGCATACATGGTAATGCTGGGTATTTCTAGTAGGGTGGTGGACTGACTTCTCTTGTTGGTTCTGGGAGAAGTAGAGAGTGCAAAACTTCATGGTTATGCAGCCACTGCAGTTATTGTTGTTCTGACATTCAGCATTCATTTAATTGTTATTGCAGGCCACATTAGTTTCCACTTCCCTGGTTCAGGGGCTATTTTTACTGGAGACACTTTATTTAGTTTATCATGTGGCAAGCTTTTTGAAGGAACACCTGTGCAGGTACTTCTTGATATGTGTTTTTGTTTTATCATTATTCCGAGGTTTAAAACTATATCTAATGATAAATATATTGGGCTGGACTTTCCTATTTGAGAAAAAATGTTTCAGTACATGAATCTACTGGGTCAAATTATTTTCAAAAGAATCATTTCATCATTGCAGCTAGAAGAGTATTGAATTGTTAATGATACATGTTTTCTGAACCTGAATGCTGATATATTTCCCTAGCTGTCACCGCCCAACAAAAAGAGATCTGTGATTTTGAACCTCCAAATTTTTTTTGTTCTTTTCAGATATTTTTTTCTAAATTTCTGTCTTTACTTTACAGTTTACAAGCTGTAAATTTAATGAAATATTTTATCTTTAGAAGGGGACAACCCTGCAATCAAATCTTGAGATGATTTCTTGAAACATTGGAGTATGGGATAAAATTACTTCCAATTGTGTAATCCATATAGCAGGCCTCTTAATTACGCAACATAATAAACTAGTGTCACTTGATTATTATATGTATGTAATGCCTTGCTGCAGTCAATATTTCTTTGTTAAAAATTGTGTCCATATTGGAGAGATTGTGGACACTGGTTGCCCCTTCTTGTTTCATGATGATTTAATACGATAGCATCTGATTGTCTTTGTTGCAGATGCATTCTTCCCTCAAGAAAATCATGTCACTGCCTGATGATACAAATATATATTGTGGTCACGAATATACATTGGTTGGTCACTGATATCTTTGTTTTTTGTATCCTGCTTGCATAATCTATTAAAGGTCAAAGATCAAGGACCTAACTACGATGCATCTTTTGTGACAGAGTAACTCAAAGTTTGCACTGTCTATAGAACCAAATAACGAGGCACTCCAGTCCTATGCAGCCCACATAGCGCATCTTCGCAGCAAAAGTTTGCCAACAGTGAGTCGTAAGCCTTTTTATTTGTTCTTTTGAAATAAGTAACCAATGATGGACTGCCGCGATGCCTGAACCCCACCCCCCCTCTCCCCTCAAGTTCACAATGAGAGCAGGACCCAATCCTATGCCTCTAGTACAAGACCAGGAGAATATAGCAACAGAGTGATGTGCTGCTGGAGTTTCTTATTTCCTATCTTTGTGATCTAGAATGAAAATTGATTTTATGATTTGTCCCTCTTATCAGTCTTGACAGCGCTCACATAGCCCTTCAACTTGATTGAGGTTCCTATCCATGATTGAGCTCATGATGTTTCAAATCGAAACACTGGCTTTTGAAAGGTATCTTGCCTTTTGGTAGCAGATATAGGCACCAAATTCATTTGCAAGTCAAGCATTTGCCTTACAAGGGATGTGTGTGCTACTGTACGTGAGTACATACCCTCTTTGGCTTTATAGAAGCACTTAAAAGTTTTATGCCCTTAGTTTTCCTGCCTGGCTCTGGTGATTAGAGTTTTTAATTTTGTAGAACAGCGAAAGCTTCCTCATAGACATGCCTTGAAATGGTATTTAGTTTCAGTAAACTTGAAGTAGCTTGCAAGCTGAGCTCCTTAGCCATCAACAATCTGCATAAATTATCAATGAACTTGATTTAATTTCATAGTCCTGTATGCGTTTTTATTTTCTTCGCTTACTTTAATTTCATCTTTTAAAACCTTTGCATTGAACGTGAGTTTTTTCTGTTTTGTCAGATTCCAACTAAGCTGAAGGTTGAAAAGGCTTGCAATCCTTTCCTCCGCACATCAAGTATAGAAATCCGGCAGACCTTAAACATTCCAGCAACAGCAAATGATTCAGAAGCCCTAGGCTTCATCCGCCAGGCAAAGGACAATTTTTAGATCACATACAAGATTATCAACTTGCAATAGGATAGGTGATTCAACCATGTATTATTCTCTGCGGGTTTTGATATCTTGAATTTCCTTTGGATTCTTTAACCAAAAGAATAGCCAAATCCTGTTGTCAATAACAAATGATTTCTTCTATTTGGATAAAATGGTTTAATTTTGTAAAGTTCGGCATATATTTGCAATGAAAACATTGCATAGAAGGTATTCATTTTTGGTTCTGGTTCATGCAATGGTGCCATTTATTCTACTACTGTAAACATTTAATTTTCTACTGCTCGGCTGAAGTTGGACTTGGCAAGAGCTTTGACCGTGCTATTCGACAAAGTGTCGCTCCATGTAGCGTGAATTATGTTTAGCTGGTTCAAAGATGGAGAGCTAGATTCTCTCTTTTTTATTAGAAATTCAGTAAACGAAAAACCAAAACTCAAGTAAGAAAGTTGGCTAGAGCCTGTGAGGCTGCGTTGTTTTTTTATCCTTTTGTCATGGATATTTCTAGACGTGGATGACCCGCTCCAACCCATAGTTACTAGACTCGGTGCGATCCTCGAATCTGATATTTCACTGCTGATTATGTCTGACCTGGTCAAACTCGACACTGAAAGAAAAACATAGATTTAGGCGTAGATAGTGGTTTAGAACAGAACTTATATTTTATAGGTCTAAATGAGCAAGTTAAATTTCGATTGTTTCAGATTCTTATAAGAAATACATGTTCTGACTTGAAACTCAAGACCTTCTATATAGATATTAAGCTTTTTATCATCGCGCCACGTTTATTATGACGGTTTATAACAGAACATCTCCCTAGGATCTTAAAATTTTAGGAGAGACACTTGGGGACCGCAATGCCTCTAGCCATGACTCCTGATCACTTGCTGCTAGGAAAGCCATCACGCACCATTTATCAATCAATGACATACGTGGGATGAATAATGAATTGCTTTATTATGGTGGGACACCAGCGAATGAAGGCTGGCTTTGGTTAAATCAGGAAGAAATCTGGGCCCTCGATGCTAATAAAAAGAGGAAGAATTTGGCAAGTTATGGCAGAGACTTGCGTCTTGTGTTGCGGGAGTGGTTGCTTACCTCTCTATCTGCTTTTCATGCGTTTGTTTTTGGCTTTCTGGTATGGCAGGTGATGGATGGGTTCACCAAATAAAGCTAAAAAAAAGATTTTCATCGATCACCTTGCCACCTCCATCACTCCCATCTTCCATTAAAGAAACTGGCACCAAATCCATGAAGTTGACAGGCACAGGCACACATCTCATGAGTGATCCTTATCTGCCCTTCATGTATTCTTGAAACATCCAGCACATCTCGAGTTCGAGTCATTACGTGTATTTTTTGACAACACCTAGAACATCCGGGATCTTACTCGTCTACCAGTCCCACAAAGAGTTTCCTCGCATTAAAAAAAATATTTTTCTCTCATCGGTAGATCACCTGCTAGGTATTTTTATATGACAGACAGACTCTGTTCAATTACCATTGCCTTGAAGTTCATGGCTCTGTTCAGGTAAAAACACATCATTTATGCAGACAAAAACTATGTGATTTTAATTTCTTTTCCACTTCTTTTAACAAGATTAACACAGTAGGAATCCTGTAGCCTTTCAAACCTCGTGAGACACCATAGAAGCCTGCATCATGAATACAGGAGCACCAGGTCACGTGGATGAGAAGGCATTGATTGTGTCTCTTTTTAAGGTACTTTCTTGCCATTCAAAAGCAACCTTTTATTTTCCATGTCTTTTTAAAAGGAGGAGGTTCTAAAGTTTAAAGAAAGCAAATTCCTTGTCAAGTTAGGTTTATGTCGATTTCTTTTTCTTTTTCTTTTTCTTTTTTATTATTCAAGCCACCCCTCTATTGATCCATTGAATTTTAGGTAGCTCGTTTTTTAAGTCATATATATATATTTAAAAAACACATTAGATGAAAAAATATATAATTTTGATTGACGCATAAATCCTAGTTATAAATCTAGATTGTTTTAGCAGGTTGATTTGATTAATTCATGAATCGTAATTGATTTATGTTGAAAAAAAAAGGAATAAATTGACTTAATTTATTTGATTAAAAATCTAAATTAATCCGCAACTTGATTAATCCAAATAAAACTCGACTAAAAATATATTATTTTTTTAAAAAAAATTAAGTCAAAATCAAATTTATTTGATTATTTTTTATTTGTGCTTTTAAAAAAGATTTTATTATTATTATTTTAAATGAGTTTTTAATGTTTATAAATATTTTGATCTATGTTAAAAATAAATTTTAAAAAATAAAAAATATTATTTTAATTTATTATTAAATAAAAAATAATTTTAAAAAAACCAATCATGCTCAAAACACTGCAAAGTGATTCAGACTCTCGAATATATCCTTCACCATCAACCTATTATGTGTGTAGGGGAAAAAAAAGAATGAAAAGCAGATCCAATGGGACCCACCACCAACAATTAGAGTGATCCGAGCGTATAAACGTCTCAATAAATCCACACACAGTTTCCCCGCCAATTCTTTCCTGTTATAAAAAATCCCAAACCTCAAAAACAAAACCCCCAAATTTCAAAGAAATTAATCGAAATCCTCTGAAAATGGCGATCGTCGACGATTTGATAAACCCTAGAGGAACCAAAAGAACTTGCGTCGTGGTGCTTGGAGGCCGGGGATTTTTAGGCCGGTCGCTTGTTACTCGTCTCCTTCAACTTGGTGATTGGATCGTTCGAGTCGCCGATTCGACTCACCCCTTGCAACTCGACTCCGACTCTAATCATGGTGATTCTGTCCTTCGTGATGCTCTTGCGTCCGGTCTTGCTTCTTATTGTCAAGTCGATGTTCGCGATCCCTCTCAAGTCATCAAAGGTAACAAAAATTTAGGAGATTTCGAGGCGTTTAAATGCGGTGCCGGGCTCTCTATGTGTGTGTTTAGTTGGTGAGCAAGTGTGAGAAAGGAAGGGGGTATGAGAGAAAAATGGATTTTTTTTTTGGAATGCAGTGGGGAGTTTTGGTGGTACCGTAGTAAGTTGAGGCTGTAAATTATTTTCTTAACTCTTTGGAATTTTGTAAAGTTTGTATCTTTTATTCAATTATTTCTTTAAATTTAAAATATTAAGGAATGTTATGTATTTTTGTATGGCAAGAAGGTAATTGAAATGAAAAATAAAATGAAAGAGATGGAGAAAAAAATCTGTGCAAGTCTATGTGTGTTTTAAGTTACAGTTCAATTTGTTTTATAGTTTTGTAATTGAAGAGAGTTACTGCGGTTTAGTTTTAGCCCTGTAAAGTTCATATTATTTCATGAAGATTTGAGTGATTTTAGCTTTTTAACAAATGGTTAGATGCTCATGGTGGTGGAACTCTTTGTTTGGTTGCTGAGAAAATGGGAGAAACGGATATCTGAATAACGTGAAAACTCGTGGGTGGAAATTTGAATTTGGTTAAATTTGTTTTGGATAATGTGTAAATGACGTGTGATCTGTCTTTTTGCAGCTGTTGAAGGATCATCTGTTGTATTTTACATGGAAGCTACTGACTTACCGAAACATAATTTCTATGACTGCTACATGATTGTAGTTCAAGGTAATTAACGGGCTATTACTTTTTTCTGTATATTAAAACTGTGCACCAGGGGGGGGAACATTTCAGAATCATTTTTTTCTGATTGCTTGTTTTCATTTTATACAGGTGCTAAAAATGTCATCAATGCTTGCCGAGAATGCAAAGTTAGACAGCTTATATATAACAGTTCTGCAGATATAATATTTGATGGTTCACGTGATATATGTAATAGGGACGAGTCTTTTCCATGCCATTGGAAAGTATGTTTGTTGCTCTAGAGATTTCACCTCTTCTTCTTTGTTTTTTGTTTTGGAGAATGAAATTCCCCTTCTTACATTTTCTATTGGGTTATATAATTTTTCTTTTCCCTTTTGACTGGTATTTTATTTTATCTTTTTTTTTTTTTATCATGATACAGTTTGCAGACATGCTGAGTGATCTTAAGGCTCAAGCAGAAGCATTAGTCCTGTATGCTAACAACATTGGTGGTCTTTTAACATGTGCACTTAGGCCTAGCAATGTCTTTGGACCTGGAGACACTCAGCTTGTTCCCTTTTTAGTGAATTTAGCAAGATCTGGCTGGGCAAAGGTTTGAAGACTATTTGTGCTCGTCATCTTTTGTGTGATTTTTCATGCTTTTTTTGATTTTGTGAATTTCTTGTATTACCGTGATTGAATTTCCCCCCACTCTTTCTGTTGTTGGAAAGCATTCTGCTTATGTAGTTTGCTTTAGGTATCTAGTTATAAATATTGTTTGAAGCTGTAATAACTCTTTGATACATTGCAGATTTACCTGTTGTTCAGTTAGATTTTTGTTTTTATCTTTCCATGTTTGGGTGTCATTTTGTACACCAAATTGCTTTCCATGAGCATGGACTGTGATTTTTGAATTCTTTTGATGTGGTTTCTCATTTCAGTTTATTATAGGAAGTGGTGACAATATGTCTGACTTTACCTATGCTGAGAATGTTACTCATGCCCACATCTGTGCAGCAAAAGCTCTAGATTCCCAGATGATCTCTGTGGCTGGAAAGGTATTCCAATATTCTTAATGGTCATGTGTGGTGAACACTTTAGTTTCTGTGTTTGATGACATTAAATGTACAAGGAAAAAATCACTTGTTTTCAATCAAATGCAGGCATTTTTCATCACCAACCTTGAACCTATGAAGTTTTGGGAATTTGTATCGTTGATATTAGAAGGCTTGGGGTATCAAAGGTAAAGTAAGCATATTGATCTTTTCTTTTTCAAATGATGCTAGGTTGGTGGTGTGCTGGCTGCTGTAGGATCTTTAGAATTTCAGCAGTATAATTTAAAAAATCTGAATGTAGGGATTGTAAACCAGGTTTAAGCATCAACTTGTTGAAAGACTTAGATTTCAGCTCTAAGATGGGAGCATACTTTTTTAGTTCTCATTCTTTTGCATGCTTGTCTTGGATTTTCTCATACTGCAATCTGAATCTGAGTTTGTATTTACTTCGACTACAGACCTTCCATAAAAATTCCTGCCAGGATAGTCTGCTATGCTCTCTTGGTTGTCAAATGGATGCATGAAAAGCTTGGCTCCAGAAAATATAACCTTGACATCTCAGCTCGCTTCTTTCATTTAGCCTCATGCACCAGAACTTTTAACTGCTCTGCAGCTCAAAAGTGCATTGGATACTCACCAGTTGTCTCTCTGGAAGTGAGTATTGTTAACTGTGTGGTCCTTTATGTCTTTATTACATGTAATTGTCAAATCTTCAGTGTTATTCTTAGAAACATCAGTTCTTTTACCCAGTCTTTGTGGCCATTCTGCTATCCTCATAATTCTTGAGCCTATAAGCTATGAAATTTTTCAACATTCAGCATGTTTTTTATCCTGTAGTCCAATTTATCATATTTCTTAATATTTTAATATGATTATCTCTTATTCCTTGTAATGTTAAAAGAACAATATTTAGGTGGGGGCAAGGAAAATTGATGTGTTGCCCCCTTTGCAAATATACCCAGTCAGTATCCAACAATTGATTGGTCTTGCCAGTCTAACATGCTTGATCGATTTGGATAACATTTTCCTTGAAAGTCAAAGTGACCTTTAGATTACCAGCCTTTTTTCAGCAGGCACTCATTGCTACGTAAACATCAAATTAAATGAAAAGTGCATTGTCATGTTTCAATAGATTAATTTTAAGTTTTGGAACACCTACAACATAACAGTTTATTTTTTTGTCTTGGTTAATATGCAGGATGGCATCAGATTGACCATTGAATCATTCTCACATTTGGCCAAGGACTCGTCTTTTGGAAGATTTTTGAACTTTGAAGGTCAATCTAAAGCTGAAAAGCTGCTGGGCAGTGGTAAAGGTTGGGATTTTCTTTTTGTTATGTACTAGTTCAATGGGGCTATGCGGTGATACTGGTAGGACATTATACAGCTGTAGGCTCATGTCTCTACCAGCATAACCTATGAAACTTTCTGAAGCGAGGCTTTATTGATATGGCTTAGATTGATAGATTTTGCAGTCTTGATTCCTGCGGGAGTGTCATCGTTCACTCTGATGCACTGCCCTGTTTACTGATTTTCAGCCTCCAAGCCTCATGAGGTAGATGTATTTCGCTGAATGACCATGACTATTATTGCAGTAGCCACAACTAACCTTTTTGGTTGTGCTATGCTCAACTGAAATCACTTTCTGTCAGCATTAGCCTTTTCTTTTTAGTTATACATCATTTCAATCATATTTTGTTGTAAGACGTGTTTATTTTTTGTTACTATTATGACTTGAACTCTCTTTTTGCAGTTTCAGACATTTGTCTGTGGAGAGATGAGAAGAAAACATTTACTTGTTTTGTTGCCCTTGTTCTGTTGTTTTACTGGTTTTTGCTTTCTGGAAAAACTTTTGCCTCATCCACTGCCAATCTGCTGCTTTTAGTGACAACCACCCTATATGGATATGCCAATCTACCTCCAAAGATGTGAGTATTATCAATGTTTATGAAGGCCTGAGATTGAATATTACCAGGATTTGTAACTTTATATGATTTCTTCAAATTTCTAACATGCCCGCTTGCACACACATATATTCTCTTCATCTTTGATGCCCCCCCCAACCCACCCATTTTTTTTACTTCAAATATGTGTCACAAATGTTCTTGCTCTAAAACTTGTTCTCATCAAAATTGTTGTGTCAATGTTATATCTGGTCTGTTGATTGTGATGCCCCTACAACAGTTCCAGTTTCAACATCCCGAAGATATCTCTGTCTTGGTTTGAAATTTCAGAAAATTCAGTGCGAGATTCTATAATGTCCATAGTATATCTATGGAACAGTGGGCTTCACACTATAAGATCATTGGCCCAAGGAGAGGATTGGAACAAATTCTTCCAGGTATAGATTATGATAGCATTTGTTTTACGTTTTGAATGATTTTATCAGTTTTCTATTTTATTTTTGTTATTTAGAATGCGATTAGTGTTGCCTTCTTCAATGAAGAGTGGGTTAAGCCTTCTATCAACTTTTTTTCCCCTTATGGACATAGTTTTCTCACTGCTATTCTGTTGCTGAAATTTTGTTTATAATCAATTCAGGTGGTACTTTTTCTCTATTTCGTTAAGTGGATCCTGGTGGAATCCTTTGCTGTGGCAATAGGTTTCGGTAGGGAACAGTTTATTCCATAATCCCATATTTTATTTATTTGATCATAATCAACTCATGTATTTTTGTAAGTTTGACCTTGCTGGAACTAAATGCAGCTCTGGTCTTTGCCTTCACCGCCTTCTTCGTTTACGAACAATACGAATCAGAAATCGATGGATTAACCGCGATGCTCTTCAGCTTAACAAAGGGACTGCTGACGAGTTATCTCCCTGCTTCAATGACATCATTTCTACAGAACAAGGGAGTGCTGCGGAAAGAGAATGGCAAGGTGGTAAATGAAGCAGCATGCAGGTGAAAATCTTCTTAAAGTCAAATACTGATTCAAGCTGTTCATACACAATATGCCAGTCGATTTAGGCTTCAAAACGAATCCTACGGAGATGAGATGCATCCCCGGAAAACAAAAAAACGAGGTACGTTGATACAGCACAAGCCATATCCTTTTGCTAGTTTCAGAAGGACAGATAGTCGTAGATATCCTTCCTGTTTAACACGTCTGTAACACATGTGGAATACTAGAGAGAAATTTTTCAGATATGATTATGGATAGCTTGGAACTCGGATGTAGGACTCTGAT
This sequence comes from Salix exigua, assembly GCA_032356905.1. Classification (NCBI taxonomy): domain Eukaryota; kingdom Viridiplantae; phylum Streptophyta; class Magnoliopsida; order Malpighiales; family Salicaceae; genus Salix; species Salix exigua. The sequence goes on along the minus strand of CM063594.1, from coordinate 3,910,923 downwards.
CTTGACTAATGAAATAATATGTTCAAAGTTAATCAGTTGAGCTGGTTGATTGGGGTGAATGTAAAAGATTTTTTTAAAAAAAAATAATTAAAATGACATTAATTTATTTTTAAAAAAAAGTGAATTATAGTTTGACTAAATTAATAATTGCTTCATATATATGGAAGCATTAAGTGAATTTCTCCTAAGTTCCTGATTTGTTGTGTAATATTATTTATTCGCGTCTGGTGATGGAGATAATAGAGTTTATTAACCACCAAAAAATATATTTTCCCCTTATCAAAATAGAGGACCAGAGAGAGCGTTGATGATTTTGTTTGAAATGGGGCGTTTTTTTATTTTACATGCAAGGCTTCCCTTATCATAATCAAATCGAAATTCACATAAAAATTGGGTTTCTAAGTTATTTAAAGAGGAAGTTACGGTTAATTTGAAAATTAGGTTTATTTTTTTTTAAAAAAAAAATATGTTGATTGTAGTGTAATGGATTATTATCAGTTTGTTTCTGGTTTACTTTTTGAGAGATTACTTAGAAGGTTGATAGAGGTAAAAAAAACAGATTTTTTTTTTTCAAAATCAAAGGGTTTGTAGTGGTTGAAATTGTGTTTTTGTTTAAGTACAATTTTAAAAATATTTAATTAATGCAAACCAAATGGTCATCAAGTTCATCCACCGGGTAGTTTTTTGTGTATTATATACATGTTTTCGCCAAATTTGATCAAGCGTTTTAAGAATTGGCTGCCCAAAAACGTGAGCCCTATGGTTGAAGGTGTGACAGCTCACATGTTAAGATAACTCCTGACGCTTGCTTGTAATGAAGAAAAGCATGACTACCAAGACCAAAAGTTCCTCAACCAAATTAATTTAGGTGAGATGATTTTGGGATGGAATTAGAATAACATAAATGATATCCCGGTATTTCATTTAACAGTTTAAATTTTTAGGTGATAAAATTTTTTGATATAATTTCAGAACCTTGTTGACCCAGCGGTTACGAGTTTAAATCTCATCACCTTTATTCTATTGGATAAAAATTAAACACAAGATAATATAGACTAGTATGAAAGTTTCAAGCTCAAAAAACTCGAGAGAGTATGTTAAAGAATAATATAAATTATACATGAGAACTTGTCTAACAGCTTAATATTTTATGCCCTCTTCTTCTATTTATCTTCCTAGCCTTGGAGCCATTATCACAAGAACAGCCTCCACGATGAAGCAAAGGTGGGTGATTCGACAGCCTCCCAGCCTTGCATTGCCATCTCTAGTTCTCCTCCTCCTTTTCTTTTTCTACATCTTGTTCAACATCAGAGTGAAATCACTTCTCCTAGCTTCACCCAGCAACCATTCCATTACACTCACCAAAACACCTCATCCAGAAACCAAATTTAGCATCTTGATCGGGATCTTAACCCGCCCGGATAACTATGATCGCCGCCATCTCCTCCGCCTTGTCTATGGAATCCAGCCATCTTCTACAGCTCAAATTGATGTAAAGTTTGTATTCTGCAATCTCACAAAGCCTGAACAAAGGGTACTCGTGGCTCTCGAAATCCTTCGGTTCAACGACATTATCATTCTTGATTGCGTCGAGAATATGAACAGTGGCAAGACCCATGCATACTTCTCTTCACTCCCGCGTATCCTACCAAGACATTATGACTATGTAATGAAAGCTGACGATGATGTTTTCATCAGGCTTGAGCCACTGTCTTCTTCACTGAAGCCGCTACCCAGGCAAGACCTGTATTATGGTTTTGTAATCCCCTGCAATAGCATGAATCCCTTTGTGGATTACATGTCAGGGATGGGTTTTTTGCTGTCGTGGGACCTTGTCGAATGGATCGGCAAGTCTGAAATCCCTGCAAATCACACGTTTGGGCCAGAAGACAAGATGGTCGGGAAATGGTTGAAGATGGGAAACAAGGCAAAGAACAGATTCTCTAACAAGCCTGGAATGTATGATTATCCAGGAACAAATGGGAGGTGCTCGCATGAGCTTATACCAGAAACTGTGGCAGTTCATAGACTCAAGAGGCGGGATCAATGGATGCATGTGCTTGAGTTCTTTAATGTAACTGAACAACTTAACCAATCCAAACTATATCACTTATGATGTTTTTGTATTGTTTTTGGATGAATCATTTCTGGGAATCCATAGTATATCATCATCGTCTTGTAAGATTTGCAGCAAAATGGTGAAAGAGCATTTCTTTTTCTTTTTTTCAAGAATAAAACACAACTTGATTTATTGATAAATTAACTAACCAGTCAAGAAAATGTATACTATCTTTTAGAATTTACCATCTAAGAAGTCTTTTTCTTCTTCTTCTTGTCTAATCTCATAATGATCTTTAATTTTATTTATTATTCGAGGTGGGTTGAGATTAAACTTTCTACATCAAAAATAGAGTAACAGTGAAATTGTTGTCTACTGAGTGTCAATCCAAATTCTAATAACCACTGTAATGGTAAAAAAAATGAAAAAAATTAAAAATACATTTCAAAAGCAATTTCATCTACAAGTATCTCTATAACACCATTAAAATCTCCTTAAACCACTTACTCATAAATCTCCTAAAAATAAAAATCAAAATAGAACTCGATCTCTTTTTCAAAATATATTTATAGAAAAACCAACCATCATTAAACTTTTATCGTCAAATAAAACTCATTTACATCAACAACTACAAGAGTTTCATTGCTGATAAATGGCCAAATAGACAATTTTTCCTTTCTCATTGTGTTTTAAAATTGACTTACTCTCTTTCTTATATAATTTAGGGATTGAAATGTTAAAAAATAATTTTCTGACTAAAATTAAGAGTTCAAAAAATATAGGAATGATAGGGTGGGGGGGAAGCAAAAAAAAAAAAATTCCAATGAATTTTAGATTGACCATGTAGTTTTTTCTTGCTTTACACATTGATCTCTTTTGTTTTGATATTATCCCTCGTTAACAAATTGGTTTTTATAGGTTGTTTTTGAGAAAAAAAAAATTCAAGGATTAAAAATAGAAAAAAATTAAATATTTTTACCAAGTGTTTTAATATATTATATAATTTGCAATGTACTTTTGATAATCATGGTATTTTAAATTGTAAATGTAATCATAACTGTTTCTACCATTTCTTTCCATTTATGACTTGTTTATTGTGTTATAAAAGCTATTTTTTAAGAAAAATTGTTTTAAAATAATATATATATATATATATATATTAAATTTTTTTTGATAATAATATATTAAAACAATTTAAAAATTTAATTTAAAACAAAAAAAATAAAAATCTTTCGAAAGCACCGTCGAATCGCAATCACGAGTACTTCGTGTGAGTATTTTCGGTTTGTTTTTTTTTATCAAAATAAATAAATAAATATTTTTTTTTAACCAAATTGAACCGGTTTAAACAGACTGGTTTTAGTTCGGTTTTTTTTACAAAAAAAGCAAAAAATAATTTCATTTTTTTTTTTTATTTTAACTAAAATTTTTCCTTCTCTCATTTAACCAAAATGGAAACAAACAAAAAAAATGAATTGAACCGGAAGAATAAAATAAATTATAACATACTTTTTTAAATTTGATTCGGTTTCACTTTGATGGTATTTTACTTAAAAAACTGAAAACCAAATTGGACCAGAAGTTTCTTAAAATATCTAGACTGTTTTTTTTTCTCATTTTATTGGTTTTTTTTTCAGTTTCTGTGTTAACTCTTTTTTTTATTTTTTCAGTTTTTTTTTTATCACCCCTATTCCCATCTGCGATCTAGTAGATGGTCCAGGTATAGTGATTAGAATTTGATTAATTATTAAAGCTTATGGTCTCAGTTCTGTGATTAATTATTAAAGATTTACATGACTATTAATTTTAGAATTTATAAATTAATTTAGTTACACGTAAATTGATTTGGACATCTATGTGAATATAAAAAGTAATGGACTACTGTATCACTAAGCACACACGCTTATTACTATCTCCAGACATCAGACAACAAAACCAAGAAACAATAACTAACCACATCATAATCAGCGGGAGAAACATGCCCAGAATTTAGAGAGAAACAGACATGGGTCTGGAAACAGTGGGAGATCTAGCTCTCAACACAATCTTAACGAAACTTTGTCCAAAAGAGACAGCAAAAATATCATGTGTCAGCAAAAAGTTCAAGGATTTAGCCGCAGAGGAATCTCTCTGGTCATTATTTTGCCGTCAAGATCTTGATCTTTCTGCTCCTCTTGACCATCATGGAAATCCTCTACCTTCATTTAAGGTAATATACAATAAATCCAGCTATTTTTACATTCTGGGTTCTTGTTAGTTTTTCTATATATGATGAAATTTAGGTGAAGTTTGGAGCTTTATGGTTAGTCTCTGCAGCCAATCGTTGAGGAAAATTTGCTGAAGTTTAGAACTTTATAAAGTGCTGATTGTACTGAATTGCTTGTCAAATTGTGTAATTTGAAATTAATTTGGAATTCTAGTCAATTAATTGCTTTGCCCTTTGGACTTGTAGCTTGTCGGTCTGGTTTTGTTGCTGATTTTATTTTTCTGGGCTCTTTTTTCCTATCCTTATGAAGAAATGTTGTGCTCTATAGTGTTGTTTGCATTAGATCGTTTGTCTTGATGTGCAATTTGGAACGGTAATCAATAATGTCCTTTTCCTTGAGAATTTGGTTTTGTGGCTTGCTGATTTTCTTGTTGACATGTATGCAAACAAAAAGGAAGCATGTTTTTTGAATAACTCTTATGAGGGTCACTAGTTAATCTAAAAATATGGTGAATTGGTTGGGATGGCGCCCAGCTTGACTTTCATCAAATCCAAAAGCTGAAAAATTTCAATGTGCGCATATATATATTTGGTATGTGCTATTCATTTCTTTAAGAAATTAGTGAAATTTATATCTATTCATTTAAGTCTGGGAGAAAATTATTTGAGGTCATCAGGAGTGTTGAGTATAAAGGTAGTAATTGCCTATGGCCTAAGTTAGAAATTACTGAAAAACAGTCTCAAGTTGATGGCCCTAAGTTATAGTTCGGACTAGTGCCTTGTTTATTTGGCTTGTATATTAGAATCATCTGACGACATCATAAATGTTTACTTACATGCACGCACACGCACTTACTTTCTTTCTCCAGGCAACTTATAAGTTATGGAGAGAAGCCTTTCATATGTATCCTTGGCCCCTTGTAAAGCGAGTTAAAAGTTGTTGGGACAGACTCAGGAGCTGGTTGACCACAAACTTTCCTGAAGTTAAGGCTACCCTAGGGAAGGGTGCATCTGAAGGTAAGATTCAAGAGATGGAAAAAAAATTGAAAGTTAAGTTGCCTCTTCCCACAAGACTCCTCTACCGCTTTCATGATGGTCAAAACTTACCAGGAAAAAACCGGTCAAGTGTGATGGCTGGTTGTCCATTGGGCCTGATAGGTGGCTACTGTTTTTATAATCACTTGGTTAATGTCTACTTATTACCACTACATGAGGTAATCTTTAAAACACAGCAACTAGTGCGGCACCTGAACTTACCCAATACATTCAAGTATATTGTTGTGGCTGCTTCATCCTCGCGCATTGGAAAGTTTTTCTTCCTGAACTGTTCTGATGGCCAACTCTATGTTGGGACCCAGAATCTTCCAGCATATGCAGAAATGATGCCTTGTGTACCTCAGGCATTGATTAGTCCAGTCCATGATCTCAACAGTGACCAACAACAGGATGCAATGCTGTTATGGTTAGAAGAACATGGCCGCCGCTTGCACAATGGCACTATCAAACTTCTGGGTGAAGGAAATATAAAAAGCATCTCTCAGTTTCCAGAAGAATCTCCTCTCTGTTCAACTGCTGTAACCAGTGGTGTAAAGGTAGCATTTGTACATGGGCATGCATGTGTAGTTTTATATCAGGGTTTTTGTTTTTATTTTCCTTTTTCATCCTCTTCAGTCTTTGGATAGGATTTTAGTTTCTGTTCTCCATGTAGCAAGGTTTGTACGCAGTACATCGTAATCAAGTTAACTTGAAATGTGCAATTTAATAACTTCTTGGAGAACTGAGCAGGATACTGTAGACCTGGGCTGAAATTCTCCAAATAAGGAATTTCATCAATTCTTGGGTGGAGGTCGAAGCCTATCTGTCTCTGGTCCATGTTGAGGGTTAATGGCCCTCTGCAACCTAGGATTCACTTTCCTGGTTCTGCACAAATTACATGCAAGTCAAATAAAACTGGTTAATTTCATATGTTCCATTTCCTCGAGTGGTATTTACAGCTGTTTGTGTTGTACTACCTGAGGCTATATGTTTAATTCGGTGCATGCCTATACCTCTTAACCAATACCACTGATATACATTTTTAGAAAATCAACACAATATCTGTTCAATCACACTTACAGTGTTATTTTGATATGATATCAACTTATGAGTTGCAACACTTTTTCATAATAAGTGTTGGAGGGAACATATAGTCTCTCATGTGTCTAAATTTCACGAGTAAAGCAGAGGATGATGTCAACATACACTCAGTAGAAATGTAATGTGCATTCATTCTTGTCTTTGTTAATGTGCTTCTATTGCAATTTTTATTTGTATCCACCATTCCCCTGCTGGAATTATGATTCATTTTTACTTTTTTTCTAGAAAGATGAGTAAAAATTACAGTTCTTTGATACTAAATGTGTACATATTTTATTTTTATTCTTTAAACACAGTTATGTATCACCTAAAGTGCCAGTAACTGTTTCCAGGTTCGTGCTTCTGCTGTTTTTGTGCCAGAGGCTGCTAATTTGCAAGATATTTCTAGAGAATATGTGTTTGCTTATTCAATCCGCATGTCCCTTCAACCAGAAGGATGCATCATCAATGGAATGCACTTCGGCTCTTGCCAACTGCACATGAGGCACTGGGTTATCAGGGCTAATGATACTGTTGTATCTAATGTCAATGCAGAGGCTGTGATAGGCAAGGTTTGGCTTCAGAATTTCTTGGGTAGATATTCATTTATATCTTGCTTTGAGTAGTGAGAATCTTCTTTTCTTTTCTTGGGTAAATATTTGGACTGCACTAGCCAATCTCTCCACCCCCTTTCCCCACCATGTTCATGGACTTCTCATGGTCCTCCTGTGTGAAGTTCTAGATGCAACAATTGGGAGCTTCTAAAAGTACTTGCTGGTGACAAAGTAGATGATATGAGTCTTATGTAATGGCTTAGTTTCTTGTTTTAAGAAAGCTACTGGGAAGAGTGCATGTGACCTTGCTAAATCCATTAAATTTTGTGTTGGACATGGATTTGCCATTGTAATATCCAACTTTTGCCAACTTCTATATGGTTGTCCAACCTTTTCTGGGTAACCAAACTCCCAAAAAGAGATGAAGACATGGTGCTAATTTATTTTCCTTGATTAAACAAATTTGAGCTTTAGGTAGCGTGAAGATCTTACTGAACTGATGCAACTTCTTGATCCAAAAAAAGGAGTTAAAAAAATAGGAACTGATGTTATTCCACTTGATATTTTCTAACTCTACCAATTTGCAAGTTGGATTTCTAGGTGAATGATCCCCACGGATGATATGCCATGAGTCAGGAATTCACAATAACAATCATAGACACGATAGAAGAAACTTCTTTGTGTCTATAGAGCAGCGTCGAAAAGGGAAAAGAAAAATAGAAGTAGTTGCTTTTTGCTGCATATAATTATCAAAAATTCATATTATGATGAATGAGGATATCTTTTGTTGTTTAGTAATTGTGCAGAATCTCAGAGTTAACTTGTATGTTTGCAGTTCCCACTCTTATGTCCAGGCGAGAAAGAATTTGTTTATGAGAGTTGTGCACCTCTGCCAACTTCTACTGGCTCTGTTGAAGGTTCTTTCACATTTGTCCCTGGCAGGTAGTCCACATGGACCCTCTATATCCTATAAGTTACATCACTTCGATATCTTTAGAGCAAGGATTATAATTCCTGGATGTATCTAGAATGATCTTACAAAGATGGAACTGCCTTTTATTTTAATGGCATTCTGTCACTATTTGGAGATTTTTGAGCTTCACATGACAGATACTTAAATCTGGCACACCAAATTGAACTATTATAATTTAATGAATCTGTTTAGGGCTATAGGCAATGCTTACCAAAATACGGACATATTCGGTTGCTTGATCAGAATCTTGCTAATTCTTCTAGCCTTGTAAGCTCTAAAACCTAACTGTGATCTTATTGAACAGAGAAATTGAACACTGCTTATCTTAGTCTGACAATGATATTGGCACGACAATCACATCTTTCATGCACTAGTTTCTATTGCAAACTTAAGCTGCTTTGTTTCTGTGTTTATAACCCTATTTCTTCTGGTTCCTCAAGATTGACAGATCCAAAAGGAAGTCCATTTGAAGTTGAAGTCCGCCGGTTTCCCCTCCAACTGCCAGACTACATTTTCTGATGAACATCCGCGTCGGTTGAAGGTCCTCAATAAAGTTTACGCCCCTTGTTAATAGATATACTGAAGTTGTGGTGTTTGGGAAAAACCCTTGTTACGTTTCATGGATTGCCTGTTGTGTGTGAGCCGCTGATTTCTTATTTATGAGTGCCTCTGGCTTTGGCAGAAATGGACTGTCTTCTTTCACTCTTTGCTTTTATTTCTCTCATCATACTATTTCCTAGACAATGAAATCGTTGATTTCAAAAAGTGATCATCAAAACAAAATGTTTTCAAGCAATCCAGACAACAAGTGTTAGAAATCCTAATGCACAGCTTTTTATAGCAATCTCATTTTTGCAGTGCCTGACCGTGAATTACCAGATCAAAAATGTTTTTTTAGATAGATTACCACAACGTTATGGGAACATTCATAAACAATTGTGACAATAGTGTCTATTGAACCCGCCAGACAAACTCTATAACAAGTAAGAGTGGTGCTAGTTGCAAGTTTTGTCCAATCCCAGTTTGGCTTGATGGACTCAATCCATGAAGGCATTGTTTTAAAAGTTAAAGTGGGTTTAAGAGCATTTTCTAAAAGTTAAATTGGGTTTATGGCATTGTTTTAGAAGTTAAAATGAGTTTTTGATAAGATTAACTAGGCTATAGGTTGATATTTTGACTTGGTTTTGCAAAAAACAAAAAAAATCAAACTAAAAGTAGTTTACATGGATAAGTTCACAGATTGATGAAGATTGATCATGGGTGAGCCAAGTTTTATAACCATGATAATAAATGCAATTATCTTCTAATAAATGATTAATAATGAATCATAACAACATGAGAGGAATACAGGATGTTTGGTCTAAGTTTATGAACATAATAGAATAGTAAAGGTGAATCCTAATCTTATAAAAGGAACTAGTAAGGAATAATAGGTGATCTCTCCAGAACTATGAGCTCAAATGTTATGTTAATTAATTCATTGTTTATAATTTGTGATTTTATTTTTATTTTTTTTATGTTTCAATTTAATTTAATGTAAATTTGCTTTTATTACAAAAAAAAATTACCCCCCCCCCCCCCCCCACTACTACAATATATATAACCTTAAGACTTTATATATATAACCTTCTTTTTTTATCCTTTAAATTTGGTAGGTTCTAAGTATTTCAATTTCTTTCTTTCTTTTCATCGATGCTACCATATTTCGTATAATTAAACCAAAATCTCACCCCTAAAAGTAAATATCAACTCAAATCTCACTCCAACCCTACACTCACCCTACTTTCCCTTTATATCTCATTTTACCTTGTAAAAATTTGTCCATACCTTCTGAATCCACTATCTCATTTTAGAGAATTTGGTATCATCTATGACTAAGAATTTGTTTAATACTGTCTTTCAAAAAAAAATTATTTTTTTATTTTTTTACTTTATATTATTTTTTTTGGTATTTTTAAATCATTTTCATATATTGATATCAAAAAATAATTCTTTAAAAATAATAAAATATCATTCTAATGTATTTTTAAACAAAAATATTTTTAAAAATAACCTCTACCACACTCTCAAACAAGCACTAAAAAAAAGAAATTGAAAGCCTTAAAACTTACCAAGTTTGCTCATATTAAAAGCTCTAAATGAAATGATAATAAGAGAAGGGGAAATAGTTTAATATATACATTGTAAATTATATATTAAGTAAGAAATTCATATATATATATATATATATATATATATCTTAGATGGAGTTTTTGGATCACATCTAATAATATTTATTTTTTATCTATTATCAATTGAATCCATCAATTTAGACTAAACCAAATTAATATCCATTAAATTTAAGGACAAATTAGCATCCCTACTCCTTCCTCACACCTCATCTTTTTATTACAAAACCAGTGGGGAAATCTTGTCCAAGCAATAAAAACTAGAAAACTAGAAATCCAAATTTGGAAATTCATAAAGGGTAAAAGCTATGTAATTATCAATCCCCATACATGGTAATGCAAATTCATTTACACCCTCTCAAAACCATCCTTTTCTTAATACAAAAATACATACATGCATACATCTATATGTGTATAAATACGTGTTCGGTGTATTGTATGGATATAGTACATGTATAGAAATAGGTAAAGTGAGACCATGTGATATGGCTTGAATTTGATTCTGTTTCTGTTTTTTTTAAACTTTTTTTTGTACACTTTTGGGTTTTTGTTTTTAAAATTAGAATTAGAAGATCTAAAATCCCCCAAAATCTATATGAGAGAGAGAGAATTCATGTCTGAATTATTTTCCTAGGAGATTCTCTGATTTTCCTGGAAAATTCTGTCCCACCAATCCCAAGAAGCTTTCATCGTCCTGATTTCTTGGGTTTGCTTACTTTTCCATGCTTGTTAATAATCCCTTTCTGTTTTCGTAATCTCTCTGTGCTTTGTGCAATAGATCTCTTTCATTTCTCTTGGTTTTGTTGTTGCTATGCATAAAGTTTGAAGCTTTGTATCAAGTTTGATACTTTATTAGGTTTGTCATGCTTGTGCCTTTAGTTTTAGTGTTTTGTTGGAATGGGAGTGGATAATATATTGTTTTGAAGTGCAATTTGGGTGTTTCTGAGGGGTTTTTTTTAGGTGTTTGATTTTTTTTTTTGTTTTACAATTTGAAAGGGGTTTTGGGGTTTTCGTGATCTGTCTGGATGGATAAGGATAAATCTCGTAGCAACCATATTGGTGGTTTACCACCACCTTCTGGGAGGTACTCTTGTTTTCCACCCTCTGGGAGCTCTTATAATGTGAAACCTGATCAATCGCCTCCTACATTTCCTCCAAAGGCTCTTGGCAGTGAACCTGGTCACTTTGGTCATGGATCTGATTCTAATCGATTTAGTCATGATATCAGCCGAATGCCTGATAACCCACCAAAGAATTTGGGCCACCGTCGTGCCCATTCAGAAATTCTCACTCTCCCTGATGATATTAGCTTTGACAGTGATCTTGGTGTTGTGGGTGGTGGTACAGACGGGACAGCTTTCTCTGATGAAACTGAGGAGGATTATTTGTCAATGTACCTTGATATGGACAAGTTCAGTTCATCCTCGGCCACATCTGCTTTTCAAGTTGGAGAGTCACCGGTTCAACCCGCAACAGTGGATCTGGGTGCTGGTCTTAGTGAAAGGCCTAAAGTTAGGCATCAACATAGCCTTTCAATGGATGGCTCGACAACTATCAAGCCAGAGATGCTCATGTCAGGTTCTGAGGAGGCATCTCCTGCAGATTGCAAGAAAGCCATATCTGCAGCAAAGCTTGCTGAACTTGCACTTCTAGATCCAAAGCGTGCGAAAAGGTATCCTGTCTCGCATTCATTTTAATTTTTCTGTTGTTAAGGTGTGATTTGTTGTATTATGAGGTTGCTTTTGATGCTAATTTCATTTAGTCATATTGTGTTTAGATGAGAAGTTTTGCATGAAAATTAAAAGGTTGTGCCTGATCTAATAAATTGGATGTTTTTGAAACTTTTTTTTTTGGTTGTCTATGAGTTAGTTATTGGCTCCTAACAACAGTCTTATGAAGTGCTGAATTAAATAGTTTTCACTTTTCATAAGGTACTTGCTGTTGTGATGCCTGGCCTATGAGGGACTTGTTTTAGGAATAGTTAATCATACAGATGGTACTGAATCTGTGTTAATTTGTTAAATAATGTTTACTGGTTGTATAAAGTCCACATCCTCTCCACTCTCATCCTATTATATATCCTTCTTATAGGGGAGAAAAAATAAACATGCCATCTTCTCATGTATTTTAGATTGACATCTGACGTGTTCTTTTCTGATCCATCATAGGATTTGGGCTAACAGGCAATCTGCTGCAAGGTCCAAGGAAAGGAAGATGCGGTACATAGCTGAACTTGAAAGGAAAATGCAGACACTGCAAACAGAAGCGACGTCCTTGTCTGCTCAAATGAATCTTCTTCAAGTAAGTCACATAAGCTCAAAATGCTATTTTTATTTGTGAACTGTATCTGGATTGTACTAAGGAAGTTGTAGTTTACCTTTCATGTTTTCTGCACATTATTCAAATTATTAATGTTGCTATCCAGAACTCATTAATGTATGTTGTATAAATAGTGGATGTATCTTTCTTTGTTTATGTTGTGACAGAGGGATACAAACAGCCTGACTTCTGAAAATAGTGAACTGAAACTGCGTTTGCAAACGATGGAGCAACAGGTCCACTTGCAAGATGGTAAGGGTCTTAGCTGAACTTTCTAAATACATTCAGACAACTTCAGTTGCTTTTTTTGTTCCTTTTTTCATCAATATTTGTTATTTATTTATGATTTTTATGAAGACGGATATCAAAACCCATTGATGTATAAAAAGTCTACGAGTGAGAACTACAATGTTGCCCTGTTTTAGTTTTTCTTGCTCATATCATGAAATAGTAATATCCACTTACGTTAGCATATGCACGGGCTAGATATTTGGCATTAGTTGTGTACAATTCATCATTCTGGGACTTGCATATTGCCATGCACAGGCTTGTCTATTTTCTGAGCCATGTGCAATCAAGATTTTGCTTAGAACTATTGGTCAATATGGTAGATGCGCGTCATCTAAATTTTGCTTAGAACTATTCAATATAGCATCTGTGTGCACTAAATCTCTCTTTCTCTCTCTTATGTCAGTTGACAGACACCTCACTTTCTCTCCTCTCTTATGTCAGTTGACACACACCTCTCTTTCTCTCCTACATCATTTGACACACACACAGAGAGAGAGAGAGAGAGAGAGAGAGGCTTGTCTATTTTCTGAGCTGTGCACAATCTAGATTTTGTTTAGAAATACTGATTAATATGGCATTTGCATGCGCTAAACCTCTCTTTCTCTCTCTTGTCAGTTGATCAGTGCAGAAAAAATAATATTCTTCTCTGTCTAGTGGCCAGGCATGCTGGTTACTTGTCCATTTAAGACACACTTCAGAGCCAGAGGATTTTGTAGTTGTTTTTGTTGGGTTAAATATGGGATCAGTAATGGTTCTCTATATGTTTGATTATAATACTTTAATTATTTGTTGATATTAGCATGGACGAGAGCATTCATCAAAACCATAGTTGGGAGTTATTTATTTCATTCATTGATCAAGGCCCGGATCTAGGAAATGAGCTGACTTTTCCTAATTAGGAAGATAATAGGTTTTATTTATGCTCCTTTCTGGTTTGGAAATTATCCAAAATATGCTATTTAAAACTGAATGAATGTGCATGTGTTAACATTCAACTGATGGTGTGCTTTTCTCGGTATGCAATAATGCTCTGATATAGTGGTAGTTATGGATAACATTATAAATGTCCACCACAAGAGAAAATAAATTTTGAAGTTTCTAAGACAATATAAGATATAGCCTGGGTAGATTGAGTGGCATGTAAAAGTTGTCAAGGATGCTAAGATTTGAGTTATATAGATTTTTTCTGGCCTTGCTGATGGATGTTTTTTGCAGAAGTGGTTGTTGTTTATAAAGTTGGTGTTCAAGTGACTCTTGCACTTGCAAATTCTTGTGCATGCTATTTATTTAGTGAATGATTTCTCATGAACACTAAAAAATTATTGCTAACCTACCTTATGCTGACGTTTATAACTTGGAAGGTGGTAGTTTTTATTATCATTTGGGGTCGTGAATCATCTTTCTTTTTTTATAACATGCTTCTGGAATTTGAGATGGCTTTGGGTGGGCTGTCCAGTTTATTTTTCTTCCTTCTGTAACACTGGGTAGGCAGTCAGTGGAGGCAGAGTTGTTTAGAACTATAAAATAGGAGTTGGTCAATAAAATTTTCACAGGGTCCCTGTTTCTGTGTGGTTTTGCATATTAATTCTGAAATCATTTGGATTCTACTACCTTCTTTTGTTTACTCGTCTTGATGATGTTATTTGTTATGTGATAGCCTTGAACGACGCACTGAAAGAAGAAATTCAGCATTTGAAGGTACTGACTGGTCAAGCGCTAAATGGTGGACCTATGATGAACTATGCATCTTTTGGAGGAGGCCAGCAATTGTATCCCAATAATCAAACAATGCATACATTCTTAGCTGCACAACAGTTTCAACAACTCCAAATTCATTCTCAGAAGCAGCAGCAGCAGCAGTTCCAGCTGCATCAGCTTCAACAGCAACAACTTCAGCAGCAGCAGCAACAAGGTGGGGATTTGCAAATGAGAGGATCAATGGCTTCTTCAAGCCAGAAAGATAGTTTGTCTGAGGATAATTCCTCTTCATCAAAGAACTGAGAATAGCATGATCATCAGACCAACTACTGAATGTTCTGTCTACTGCTGACTACATCCTAGTTACAATCTGTTGTCACATAGGACATTTACCTTCTAACTCCAGTCTTTTAGATACATTAAATTAATACCTCATTTAGGCGGGTTCTTTATTCTAGTTTCATTGAAGATTGATTTATAGCTTAAGCATTTAATTTTGGTGTAGTTCATGTAGAACCTTTATGCAATCATGGGCCTTTGTTGGCGATTTGCTGATTAAAAAATTTCCAAGTTTTGTCCTGAGGTGTACTCTTCTCCACTTGTCTGATATGGATGCTTGTGTGTTTGGTCACCTTTGTTGCTATACCACAGCCTTAAACTCACAACTTCCAGATTCTTCCAGGAACTGCATTTTTCTTGATTATTGAGCAACAAAATTCAGGATTTATTTGTCAAAATATTTTATTGATCACAAGGGGATGAAGATTCTCAAGGAAATAATAAAAAGAACGTAAGGGGAAGAGATCTAGAAAGTGACAGAAGCCTGTAGGTTGTTTAACCATTGCTAAATTAAGGAAATTCCAAATTAAAGGCTACATTTAGTACACCACAGATAAACAAAACAACCATCGAGGATGGTCTTCGTGCTAAGGATAAGATAGGGTAGCAATATGGTTATGAGCTACAGTTCCAATCCATAGCTTCCCATCTACTTCTCTAACTTCACTCACTAGCTTCATTACTACACCCTTCGTATCCTCAAGAACATCCAAGATTTCTCCGTTCTCATCAAAGAGAGAAACAACTGTGTACATCTTCATGCCCACCAGCCTGGCTAAGTACTTCATACGGATTGGTAACCGGAAATAGACACTCTTCATCCATGGATTATGTATAAGAAGCTCTTGTGATTCTGTCCTGCAACAATCTATTGCAACCCAGAATTGGCCCTTTTCATTCAGTCTTACGTTGTCTGGAAAACCAGGCAAGTTTGCAACAAGTTCTACCCTTCCGGTTGACGGTCCTTCGAGCCAGTATTTCATTATTCTGTGCCATTGCCATAACAAAATGATCGAGCCTATTAGTACTTTGTAACCTATCAAGTGTTAATATTCATAGCCCAGTTTTTGAATGGAGTACTAGTTTTGGATCTTACAGCACCACATTTATGTCAGAATCCTGTGAAAATGTTGTGGAATTACAAAGATATCTATACACATTACCTGCAATTGGTAGTCTCTGTGAAGACCAGGAAACTTTGGTCTTTAGATAGCTGAACTCCATTTGGAAATGCTAAGCCACCCAATACTATATGAGTTGTTTTGGTAGGAGGGTCATATCTGAGAAGCCTGCCAGTGGATTCTCCTTCCAACAATATGAAGAAATGGTCCCTGCAAAATAAGTACCCATTAACAGCTCAAAAACTTAACAAAATTAGCCAAATCTTGTAAAAACAGCTTCCATTGTTGTGTACTCTTACACTCTGTCGTATCTTTTGCTGGTGTCAGTAAAGAAGATGGATCCATTCTTGTGAATGTCAAGGTCATTTGCAAAGAGTATTGGGTCCCCTCTCACATGAGTGGCCAGAGGTGTAGCAAGTCCTCCTTCAGGTCCAACAACCAGAAGGCCATAATAAGCATCAGCAATGTACAAATTCCCGCTCTCTTTGTGGAACCTCAGACCTAATGGACGACCGCACAGTTTCTCATGCTTCCATTGCTTAGATGTGGTTGAGTCAACTCCCCTCGCACAAAGTTTCTCTGACCTTTCAAAGCCAATTCAAAGAATAATTAGCATGTTTCAAACCCAATTCAAAGAATAATTAGAACAAAGTTTTTCATGCTTCAATTGCTTAGATGAACTTGATGATCCTATTGACTTGTTGAGATGTATAGTTGGTTAATTTTCAACTGAAAGAGAATATTTTGTTTTGATGAAGTCATTAATAGAACTCACCAGTTGGTAGAGACAAGAGCAAATGTTTCCCATCCAACGTCCTCTCCCATCCATCTCACAACACGTCCATCAGCCAACCCAGCATAAGGGCCTTGGCCTAGGCTGTCGAACTCCAACGATTCAGGGCCGAAAACTTCGTCGACAAACTCCAAATTCCCGGACCCTAATCGGCTTTTATTGTCTCTAGGCCAGTTTTCCATGACTTGCTTGAAAGGTGCGAGGTCATGTTTGACAGGCTTGAAATCATGGTGTCCTAAAGGTCCCATTTTAAACGGATCCATTATAACAAAACCTATAGCTAAAGCAAGTAAGAGGAGAAGTGGATGCTGCAACAAGGTCCCATATCTTTGCGATCCTTTCTTCTCCATCCTAAGGATCTTTGTTAGAGAGAATGCTGCGGTAAGGAAATATCTAGTAGGGTTGTGAATGGGGGATCATTAGGACACAACTAAGTGGATTTTCATATGCTGGGAAATTGAGAGCATGCAGTGTTTGTGATTTCATTGCGTTCAGAAGTAGGTTGTCTGTTGCTGGCCATGTTAATTGCATTTGTTCTTATTGTTAAGAAATAAACAAGAAATTATGATTTCTTTGTGGGAAAGTGAGTTGAATTTTATCCATAAATATAATTCAATGAAGACATGCAAACGTAAGCATTTCCTTCATGAATGGAATTATCTTCTTAGTACTGAAAGCAATTTGGCTGCATATAAATGTAGTTTGTACATGATGGCAAAAGCTCATGATCTATATGATGGTAAAGTTATGATCACATAGTAGATTTCAAGTTAGTGTAGATCATGTAATTTTTGTAAGAATCTGAGACAATCACTTGAACCCATAAAATACATTTTCCAAAAGATGGGATTTCCTCGTATTCAAAAAAAAAATCGGGCATGAACTTGGGCATTGGAGCCTGATTTCACCGTTGACTTTGTCAATTCATACAACGGCTTGGTTTGTCTATGCTTGAAACGATTCAATTTTGATGGTATCTTGAGCGTATCAGACCCTGTTACAGGTGAGATTGTTCATCTGCCGCAACTTGAACATGATAAGTATTCTAAGGCGAATATGTGTGGACTTGGATTTAGTTCGAGCTCAGATCAATTTAAGGCTTTTTAGAATTTTCTCAACAAGGGAAGATAGCATTTTGCATGCTGAGACTATACGTTCAGAGCCGAGAGTATTTTATTTAATGACAAAGGAACACCAAGAAGCTTTGGAACCGATACTTGGAGAAGCGTTGGGATCGTTCCGCAGTATAATGATTGTTGGAGATCTTTCAATGCATTTGTTAATGGATCCTTTCATTGGAACCTATCTATGGTTGTATGATGCAGAAAAAGAATGTTATGAAGGGGAGGAAGATGCTGAGGATATTTCTTATTTTATTGCAATATCTAACCTAGAAACTTAAATTGTTAGGTAAGATATCATGGCCAGCGAGATCGGAGAGATGAGTATTAAGGAATCATCTTATCTAAAAATTCAAGTTGTTAGGTAAAACTCCAGAATATAATTTATATTATTTTCTAACACACCCTCTCAAATGAAAAAAATTTGGGCTTGAAACTTGCATATGTCTACACTACCTTGTACTTAATTTATAATTTGGGAGGGAGTGATGAAATTCGAATTCATGATCTCTGTGTCAACAAGTCTCTAATACCATGTTAAAAAAATAAAACTCTAAAATATAATTTATATTATTCTAAGACAATCGATCCACTGAAGAATTAGCCTAAGATGCTTCATGTA
Organism: Salix exigua; assembly: GCA_032356905.1. Classification (NCBI taxonomy): domain Eukaryota; kingdom Viridiplantae; phylum Streptophyta; class Magnoliopsida; order Malpighiales; family Salicaceae; genus Salix; species Salix exigua. The sequence goes on along the minus strand of CM063594.1, from coordinate 3,892,544 downwards.
GGATCATTACACGCTAGCTTGAAAAGAAAAGCTGCTGGCTGTACGTGCTGCTGTTGCTTCTAATTTCTTTTTCTTCTTAGTTTTAAATCAAATTATTTGTCGATTTCCTGAATATAACCGTGTTTTTCAGTTTGATGTTATTTCAACAAGCCATTGTACATAGTTCGTTGCTCTCTTTGCCACTCGATGCTTGCTCTGATTGTGAATTTACATTGTTCAGCTATAAAAGAACTCGATACGATAGAGCATCATCCTGCATTCTGAGTTGCTGGCAGATTATTCCTTTTTTTCCCTGGCTACTGAAGAAGAAAAGGAGCAGTTCATGGTACATGCACGCGGTTCGCAGGTGCCAACTTTATCCTTTTCTCAGGAATCTTAGATGAAAGAACACTAGGAGTGTTATCGACTATCTCAATCCAGCAATTTTTTGCCATAGCTAAGTAACAATCAGTGAATCCCAAGTCCATATGCATATGATAATTGATGGCATGTAGAGATCTAGTATAGCGTTCCATGAAAGTATGGAAAAAGGAAACATTATCCATACAACTATTGTGCATTTGTGCTCTAGCCATTGATTTAATGCAATAGAAAATAGAAAACTACAAGAATAGCATTCATTAAAAAAAATACTGCATCATAATCAACCAACGGTCACATTGCAAAATGCAAGCAGAGAGTTGAGCTGAATCGCAAGGTTGAACACAAAAAAAGCATGTTTTGTTTGTAAGCTTGATTACAGAATAGTAATAAATCACTGCATTGCTATGAATATGTGAACAAGTTGTTTTTCATCATTTCTTGAATGATATAGAGCCTACTCCAAAAATAAAATCATGAGATCAGAAGACCAAAGAATTTCAGAAGGAAAAAAAGCTGCAGCTGCCGCACAACTAACGAAGAACTGGGGTGAACAGCAATGGTTGATAATGTCTCAAACCACATTGATCTACAACAACATGCATCCACCAGAAAGATGCACCTGTAAGGCAGTAACTCTACAGCAGAAGGGAGTGCTAACCTGAGCTTTTGATGGCCAGGAAGATGAGGCAAATTACAATGTAAGGGTCCAGCGTAACTGAAGATAATTAAATAGCATCGGAGATGACTCTTCAGTGGGTAAAAGTCCACTGTTAACAGATAGGGATAAGATCTTAGGCAGAGGTTAAACAATGTCAACACCTTCAACTGGCAGTGAACTCATCTGCAAGGTTCTACCACTTCCAAGAAACCGCACAGAAGGCAGCGAAGGATCCGTAACAGATTCGATCTCAAGAAATTTAAAATCATAGGCTCCTGACCACTTCAAACTGGCCACAAAAACAACCACAATCCATCCAAGCATTGATATTGCCCAGTAATTGTTCATTCCATGTATCAAACCCCATGCAATAGCATATCCAACAACAATTCCTGATAAATGACCAAGAAAACTCGCTTGTGGAACAATAATTGATGTAAAAATCAATGACTCAAAAGGAGCGAAACTGATAGGAAGCGAAAGAAATCCAAAAAGATCCAACTTTGAGGATGGTTGCTTCACAGCAAGAATTGTCATCCACCCAAATACAACACATGAGTACCCAACAGCTGTCACTCTCCGAAAATACTCTATCTTGAATCTTTGTATCAATAAATGGTACATCCCCAGTACTAGTGCCCCAGATAATACAGCTAACACGAGTGTGTGGTGAAGATAATAAGCCACACCAAGGCCAATGTGTCCCAACTGTTCCACAACCCCTAGACTCCAAAGCGCGCTCATATTGAAAACAAGATGAATAGCACTAATATGTGAAAAAGCTGAAGTTATTATCCTCCAATGGTGCCCTTCTATGGCATTTTCATAACTTAATCCCACATGAGAGTACCCGATATTTCTCTTCTGTATATAAAACCATATAGCACTACATATTCCTATTATACAACTTGTAGCTGGTTTTTCCACAATCTCATAAAACAACGGTCTCCCCATCTATAACAAAACCCTTCACTTCGTTTCTTTAAAACCGCAGGTTACTCAACAATGCAATGCGTATTGAAGCTTTTCCATTACCAAAAAAAAAAAAACCACTAAAATCCAAACAAGGGTGGACTCTCCTCAAAGATCAAACTTAATCAGATAAAGCAAAACCCTTTTCAAATCAAACAAATTTGAATGACCTAACCCCCCAAAATCCTAAACTTTTACACTTCCAGCCAATCCAACATGAATAAAAATATGGGTTTCCTTTACGATCAAACACAACCCTTTCCTCACACTGAATTCTTCATAGAGTACAAGTATAAACTATATGCAAATCCCAATAATGTTACTAAAGTTTTGAAATTTCAATTCCATAAACAATGAAATAAAGAAAAGTTTGGAATTTTTTGACAAAAAGATTAGAGGAAAAAAAGGGCTTTTTAGAGAGATATGAATTTGTAACCTTTTTGCTTCAAATTATTCAGAATTGCTTGAGCTTTGTAGTTTCTTTCTTTCTGCTGGGTGCTTCCGTATCTTGCATAGATCACTTGGATTTGAAAGTTTATGTCTATAGTGGACCCTTTTGAAAATTATTGAACCGTGGCTCAACTGCCATTGATGTATGTCTAAAATTCCCCAAGGTGGCGGCAACTGTAAGGATAAATGACATGTAGTTTGGACTGTGTGCTTGCATGACATGACAAAAAAAAAAAACAAGTTAAAAGACGGTTCATTAAAGGCTATTTTTTAAAATAATTTTTACTTTAAAATTTGCAGAAATAATAATTATTTTATTTTGAAAATTTATTTTTAGTATTAACACAAAAAATAAAAAATACCAAAAAAAATCGAAATATATAAAATTATTTTAAAATATTAAAAATACAAAAAAATAATAGGCTATTGATTGATATTACTAAAATTCCCCGACATGTCGTTCAAAATAGATTGCTCGTCAAGGGATGTAACCTTGAGGTGTTCATAGCATGATAACACCCACCAAAAACCATGTTCAATAATGTTTGGGGGAAGAGTGTCTTACCCATAAAATTAAAGTTTAGTACCAACTAAAAAGGGCTTGGATATGAACAAGTTTAGAAATCTTTGGTTTATACCCATTTAAATGGGGCTAGTCGAGTAAGGATCAATTTGTCCGAAAATCGAAAGCTAACACCCACCAAAAACCAGGTTCAATAATGTTTGGGGGAAGAGTGTCTTACCCATAAAATTGAAGTCTAGTACCAACTAAAAAGGGATTGGATATGAACAAGGTTATAAATCTAAGGCTTATACCCTTTTAAATGGGGCTAGTCGAGTCAAGATCAATTTGTCCGAAAATCCAAGGCTAACACCCACCCAAAAACCAAGTTCAATCATGTTTGGGGGAAAAGTGTATTACCCATAAAATTCAAGTCTAAGAGCAACTAAAAAGTGCTTGGATATGAACAAGCTTAGAAATCTAAGGCTAATACTCATTTAAATGGGGCTAGGCGAGTGAGGATCAATTTGTCCGAAAATCCAAGGATAACACCCACCCAAAAACCAAGTTCACTCATGCTTGGGGGAAAAGACTATTACCCATAAAATTGAAGCCTAATACAAACTAAAAAGGGATTGGATATGAACAAGGTCAGAAATCTAAGGCTGATACCCATTTAAATGGGCTAGTCGAGTCAGGATCATTTTTACCAAAATCCAAGGCTAACACCCACCCAAAAAGAAAGTTCAATCTTGTTTGGGGAAAAAGCGTATTAACCATAAAATTGAATTCTAATAGCAAATAAAAAGTGTTTGGATATGAACAAAGTTACAAATCTAAGGCTAATACTCATTTAAATGTGGCTAGTCAATTCAGGATCGATTTGTCCGAAAATTCAAGGCTAACACCTACCCAAAAACCAAGTTCAATCATGTTTGGGGGAAAAGTGTATTACACATAAAATTGAAATCTAATAGCAACTAAAAAGTTCTTGGATACGAGCAAGGTTAGAAATCTAAGCCTAATACTCATTTAAATGGGGCTAGTCGAGGTAGGATCAATTTGTCCGAAAATCCAAGGCTAACACCCACCCAAAAACCAAGTTCAATCATGTTTGGAGGAAAATTGTTTTACCCATAAAATTGAAGCCTCATACCAACTAAAAGGCCTTGGACATGAACAAGGTTATAAATATTAGGATTATACCCATTTAAATGGGGCTAGTTCAACCAGGATCAGTTTATCTAAAAATCCAAGGCTAACACCCACCCAAAACCAAGTTCAATCATGTTTGGGGAAAAGTATATTACTTATAAAATTGAAGTCTAATAGCAACTAAAAGTTCTTGGATATGAATAAGGTTAGATATATAAGTCTAATACTCATTTAAATGAGGCTAGTCGACTCACGATCAATATCTCCGAAAATCCAAGGCTAATACTCACCTAAAAGAAAGTTCAATTATGTTTGGGGGAAAAGTGTATTACACATAAAATTGAAATCTAATAGCAACTAAAAAGTTCTTGGATACGAGCAAGGTTAGAAATCTAAGCCTAATACTCATTTAAATGGGGCTAGTCGAGGTAGGATCAATTTGTCCGAAAATCAAAATCTAACACCCAACCAAAAACCAAGTTCAATCATGTTTGGTGCAAAAGTATATTACCCATAGAATTGAAGCCTAATACCAACTAAAAAGGGCTTTGATATGAACAAGGTTAGAAATCTAAGGCTTATACCCATTTAATTAGGGCTAGTTGAGTCCGGATCAATTTGTCCGAAAATCAAAGGCTAACACCCACCACAAACCAAGTTCAATCATGCTTGGGGAAAAGTCTATTATCCATAAAATTGAAGCCTAATACCAACTAAAAAAGGATTGGATATGAACAAGGTTAGAAATCTAAGGCTTATACCCATTTAAATGGGGCTGGTTGAGTCAGGATCAATTTGTCCAAAAATCCAAGACTAACACCCACCCAAAAAACCAAGTTCAATCATGATTTGGGGAAAAGACTATTACCCATAAAATTGAAGTCTAATACCAACTAAAAAGGGTTTGGATATGAACATGTTTTGAAATCTTAGGCTTATACCCATTTTAATGGGGCTAGTCGAGTCATGATCAATTTGTCCGAAAAGCCAAGGCTAACACCCACCCAAAAACCAAGTTCAATCATGCTTGGGGGGAAAAGTCTATTACCCATTAAATTGTAGTCTAACACCCACTAAAAAAGACTTGGATATGAACAAGGTTAGAAATATAAGGCTAATAATGATTTAAATGGGGCGAGTCGAGTCAGGATCAATTTGTCCAAATATCCAAGGCTAACCCCCCTCCAAAAACCAAGTTCAATCATCTTTGGGAGAAAAAATATATTATCCACAAAATTGAATCCTAATACCAACTAAAAAGGGCTTGGATATGAACAATGTTAGAAATATAAGGCTTATACCCATTAAAATGGGGTTAGTCGAGTCAGGATCAATTTGTCCAAAAATCAGAGGCTAACACCCACCCACAAACCAAATTCAATCATGTTTGGGGGAAACGTTTATTACCCATAAAATTGAATTCTAATAGTAACTAAAAAGGGCTTGAATATAAACAAGGTTTGAAATCTAAGGCATATACCCATTTAAATGGGGTTAGTCGAGTCAAGATCAATTTGTCCGAAAATCCAAGGCTAACAGCCACCTAAAAACCAAGTTCAATCATGCTTGGGGGAAAATTGTTTTACCCATAAAATTGAAGTCTAATAGCAAATAAAAGGGATTGGATATGCACAACGTTAGAAATATTAGGCTTATACAAATTTAAATGGGGCTAGTCGAGTAACGATCAATTTCTCCGAAAATCTAAGGCTAACACCCGCCCTAAAACCAAGTTCAATCATGTTTGGGGGAAAAGTGTTTTACCCAATAAATCTAAGGCTAATACTCTTTTAAATGGAGCTAGTCGAGTGAGGATCAATTTGTCCGAAAATCCAAGGCTAACACGCACCCCAAAACCAAGTTCAATCATGTTTGTGGGAAAAGTATATTACCCATAAAATTGAAGTCTAATAGCAAATAAAAGGGATTGGATATGCACAAGGTTAGAAATATTAGGCTAGTCGAGTAACGATCAATTTCTTCGAAAATCCAAGGCTAACAGCCACCCAAAAACCAAGTTCAATCATGTTTGGGGGAAAAGTGTTTTACCCAAGAAATCTAAGGCTAATACTCATTGAAATGGGGCTAGTCGAGTGAGGACCAATTTGTCCGAAAATCCAAGGCTAACACCCACCCAAAAACCAAGTTCAATCATGTTTGGGGGAAAAGTGTATTACTCATAAAATTGAAGTCTAATAGCAACTAAAAGCTTTGAGATATGAAAAAGGTTAGAAATATAAGGCTAATACTCATTTAAATGGGTCTAGTCGAGTTGAGATCAATTTGTCCAAAAATCCAAGTCTAACACCCACCGAAAACCAAGTTCAATCATGTTTGGGGAAAAGTGTTTTACCCATAAAATTGAAGTCTTATAGATACTAAAAAGTTCTTGGATATGAACAAGTTTACAAATCTAAGGCTAGTCGAGTGAGGATCAATTTGTTCAAAAATCCAAGGCTAACACCCACCCAAAAATCAAGTTCACTCATGTTTGTGGGAAAAGTGTATTACCTATAAAATTGAATCATAATACCAACTAAAAGGGATTGGATATGAACAAGGTAAGAAATCTAAGGCTTATACCTATTTAAATGGGGCTAGTCGAGTAAACATCAATTTGTCCGAAAATCCAAGGCTAACACCCACTCAAAAACCAAGTTCAATCATGTTTGGGGGAAAAGTGTATTACCCATTAAATTGAAGTCTAATAGCAACTAAAAAGGTCTTGGATATGAACAAGGTTACAAATCTCAGGCTAACACTCATTTAAATGGGGCTAGTCGAGTGAGGATCAATTTGATCGAAAATCCAAGGATAACACCCCCCAAAAACCAAGTTCAATCATGTGTTGGGGGAAAAGTGTATTACCCATAAAATTGACGTCTAATAGCAACCAAAAAGTGCTTGGATATGAACAAGGTTAGAAATGGAAGGGTAATACTCATTTAAATGGGGCTAGTCGAGTCAGGATCAATTTGTCCGAAAATCCAAGGCTAACACCCACCCAAAAACCAAGTTCAATCATGATTGGGCGAAGAGTTTATTACCCATAAAGTTGAAGTCTAATAGCAACTATAAAGTTCTTGGATATGAACTAGGTTAGAAATCTACGGCTAATACTCATTTAAATAGGGCTAGTCTAGTGAGAATCAATTTCTACGAAAATCCAAGGCTAACACCCCCTCCAAAAACCAAGTTCAATCATGCTTGGGGGAAAAGACTATTACTCATAAAATTGAAGTCTAATACAACCTAAAAAAGGCTTCGATATGAACATGGTTAGAAATATAAGGCTAATACTATTTCACTTGGGCCAGTCGAGTCAAGATCAATTTGTCCGAAAATCCAAGTCTAACGCCCCCTCCAAAAACCAAGTTCAATCAAGTTTGGGGGAAAAGACTATTACTCATAAAATTGAAGTCTAATACAAACTAAAAAAGGCTTGGATATGAAAAAGGTTAGAAATCTAAGGCTAATACGCATTTAAATAGGGCCAGTTGAGTCAGGATCAATTTGTCCGAAAATCCAAGGCTAGCACCCCCTCCAAAACTAACTTCAATCAAGTTTGGGGAAAAGTGTTTTACCCATAAAATTGAAGCATAATACCAACAAAAATTCGATTGGATATGAAAAAGGTTAGAAATATAAGACTTATACCCATTAAAATGGGGCTAGTCGAGTCAGGATCAATTTGACCGAAAATTCAAGGCTAACACCCACCCAAAATCCAAGTTCAATCATGTTTGGGGGAAAAGTGTATTACCCATAAAATTGAATCCTAATACCAACTAAAAAGGGCTTGGATATGAAAAGGGTTAGAAATATTAAGTCGATGCCAATTTAAATGGGGCTAGTCGAGTGCGGATCAATTTCTCCGAAAATCCAAGGCTACTAGCCACCCAAAACCAAGTTCAATCATGTTTGGGGAAAAGTATATTACCCATAAAATTGAAGGCTAGTAGCAACTAAAAAGGGCTTGGATATGAAAAGGATTAGAAATATAAGGCTTATACCCATTAAAATGGGGCTAGTCGACTGAGGATCAATTTCTCCTATGATTGAAGGCTAACACCCACCCAAAAACAAAGTTCAATCATGTTTGGGGGGAAAGTGTATTACCCATAAAATTGAATCCTAATACCAACTGAAAAGGGCTTGGATATGAACAAGGTTAGAAATATAAGGCTTATAGACATTAAAATGGGGCTAGTCGAGTCAGGATCAATTTGTCCGAAAATCCAAGCCTAACACCCACCCAAAAACCAAGTTCAATCATGCTTGTGGGAAAAGTCTATTACCCATAAAATTGAAGCCTAATACCAACTAAAAAGGTCTTGGATATGAAAAAGGTTAGAAATATAAGGCGTATACCCATTAAAATGGGGCTAGACCAGTCAGGATCAATTTGTCCGAAAGTCCAAGGCTAACACCCCCTCCTAAAAGAAAGTTCAATTATGTTTGGGGAAAAAGTTTATTACCCATAAAATTGAAGTCTAATACCAACTAAAAAGGGATTGGATATTAACAAGGTTATAAATCTAAGGCTAATACTCATTTAAATGGGGCTAGTGAGTCGGGATCAATTTCTTCGAAAATCAAAATCTAACACCCATCCAAAACCAAGTTCAATTTTGCTTGGGGAAAAAGTGTATTACCCATAATTTTGAAGTCTAATACCAACTAAAACACTCTTGGATATGAAAAAGGTTGGAAATCAAAGGCTAATACTCATTTAAATGGGGCTACTCGAGTGAGGATCAATTTGTCCGAAAATCCAAGGATAACGCCCACCCAAAAACCAAGTTCAATCATGTTTGGGGGAAAAGTGTTTTACCCATAAAATTGAAGTATAATAGCAACTAAAAAGTTCTTGGATATGAACAAGCTTAGAAATCTAAGGCTAATACTCATTTAAATGGGGCTAGTCGAGTTAGGATCAATTTGTCCGAAAATCCAAGGCTAACACCCACCCAAAACCAAGTTCAATCATGCTTGTAGGAAAAGTCTGTTACCCATAAAATTGAAGCCTAATACCAATTAAAAAGAGCTTGGATATGAACAAGTTTAGAAATCTAAGGCTAATAATCATTTAAATGGGGCTAGTTGAGTCAGAAGCAATTTGTCCGCAAATCCAAGGCTATCACCCCCTCAAAAAACCAAGTACAATCATGTTTGGGGGGAAAGTCTATTAACCATAAAATTAAAGTGTAATACCAAATAAAAAGGTCTTGGATATGAACAAGGTTATAAATCTAAGGCTTTTACCCATTTAAATAGGGCTAGTTGTGTCAGGAATAATTTGTCCGAAAATCCAAGGCTAACACCCACCCAAAAACCAAGTTCAATAATCCTTGGGGAAAAAGTCTATTACATATAAAATTGAAGTCTAATACGAACTAAAAAGGCCTTGGATATGAACAATGTTAGAAATATAAGGCTTATACCCATTAAAATGGGGCTAGACGAGTCAGGATCAATTTGTCCGAAAATCCAAGGCTAACACCCACCCAAAAACCAAGTTCAATCATGCTTGGGGGAAAAGTGTGTGACCCTTAAAATTGAAGCTTAATATCAACTAAAAAGTGCATGGATATGAACATGGTTAGAAATATAAGCCTTATACCCATTAAAATGGGGCTAGTCGAGTCAGGATCAATTTGTCCGAAAATCCAAGGCTAACACCCACCCAAAAACCAAGTTCAATCATGCTTGGGGGAAAAGTGTGTGACCCTTAAAATTGAAGCTTAATAGCAACTAAAAAGTGCATGGATATGAACATGGTTAGAAATATAAGGCTTATACCCATTAAAATGGGGCTAGTCGAGTCAGGATTAATTTGTTCGAAAATCCAACGCTAACACCCACCCAAAACCCAAGTTCAATCATGCTTGGGGAAAAGTATATTACCCATAAAATTAAAGTCTAATAGCAACTAAAACGGGTTGGGATATGAACAAGGTTATAAATGTAAGGCAAATACTCATTTAAATGGGGCTAGTCGAGTCGAGATCAATTTCTCCGAAAATCCAAGGCTAACACCCACCCAAAACCAAGTTCAATCATGTTTGTGGGAAAAGTGTATTACCTATAAAATTGAATCCTAATACCAACTAAAAGGGATTGGGTATGAACAAGGTTAGAAATATTAGGCTGATGCCAATTTAAATGGGGCTAGTCGAGTGCGGATCAATTTCTCCGAAAATCCAAGGCTACCAGACACCCAAAACCAAGTTCAATCATGTTTGGGGAAAAGTGTTTTACCCATAAAATTGAAGTCTTATAGCTACTAAAAAGTTCTTGGATATGAACAAGGTTACAAATCTAAAGCTAGTCGAGTGAGGATCAATTTGTTCAAAAATCCAAGGCTAACACCCACCCAAAAATCAAGTTCAATCATGTTTGTGGGAAAAGTGTATTGCCTATAAAATTGAATCATAATACCAACTAAAAGGGCTTGGGTATGAACAAGGTTAGAAATATTAGGCTTATGGCATTTAAATGGGGCTTGTCGAGTGAGGATCAATTTGTCCGATAATCCAAGGCTAACACCCACCAAAAACCAAGTTCAATCGTGTTTTGGGAAAAAGTGTATTACCCAGTAAAATTGAATTCTAATTGCAACTAAAAGGTCTTGGATATGAACAAGGTTAGAAATCTAAGGCTAATACCCATTTAAATGGGGTTAGTCGAGTCAGGATCAATTTGTCCGAAAATCGAAGGCTAACACCCACCCAAAAACCAAGTTCAATCATCCGTGGGTGAAAAGTCTATTACCCATAAAATTGAAGTCTAATACCAACTAAAAAGGGCTTGGATATGAACAAGGTTAGAAATATAAGGCTTATACCCATTTTAATGGTGCTAGTCGAGTCAGGATCAATTTGTCCGAAAATCCAAGGCTAACACCCACCCAAAACAAAATTCAATCATGTTTGGGGGGGAAAGTGTATTACCCATAAAATTGAATCCTAATACCAACTGAAAAAGGCTTGGGTATGAACATGGTTAGAAATATTAAGTCGATGCCAATTTAAATGGGGCTAGTCGAGTGAGAATCAATTTGTCGAATATCCAAGGCTAACACCCACCCAAAACCAAGTTCAATCATGTTTGGGGAAAAGTGTATTACCCATAAAATTGAAGTCTAATAGCAACTAATACGGTTCTGGATATGAACAAGGTTAGAAATATAAGGCTTATACCCATTTAAATGGGGCTAGTCGTGTCAGGATCAATTTGTCCGAAAGTCCAAGGCTAACACCCCCTCCTAAAAGAAAGTTCAATTATGTTTGGGGAAAAAGTTTATTACCCATAAAATTGAAGTCTAATACCAACTAAAAAGGGATTGGATATTAACAAGGTTATAAATCTAAGGCTAATACTCATTTAAATGGGGCTAGTCGAGTCAGAATCAATTTGTCCGAAAATCAAAATCTAACACCCATCCAAAAACCAAGTTCAATTATGTTTGGGGAAAAGTATATTACCCATAAAATTGAAGTCTAACAGCAACTAAAAAGTTCTTGGATATGAAAAAGGTTAGAAATATAAGGCTAATACTCATTTAAATAAGGCTAGTCGAGTCGGGATCATATTTGTCCGAAAATCCAAGGCTAACACCCACCCAAAACCACGTTCAATCATGTTTGGGGTAAAAGTGTTGTACCCATAAAATTGAAGTCTAATAGCAACTAAAAAGTTCTTGGACATGAACAAGGTTAGAAATCTAAGGCTAATACTCATTTAAATGGGGCTAGTTGAGTCGGGATCAATTTGTCCAAAAATCCAAGGCTAACCCCACCCAAAACCAACTTCAATCATGTTTGGGGAAAAGTGTATTACCCATGAAATTGAATTCTAATTGCAACTAATAAACTCTTGGATATGAACAAGGTTAGAAATCAATGGATAATACACATTTAAATGGGGCTAAGCGAGTCCGGATCAATTTGTCCGAAAATCAAAGGCTAACACCCCCTCCAAAATCCAAGTTCAATCATGTTTGAGGGAAAAGTGTATTACCCATAAAATTGACGTCTAATACCAACTAAAAGGAGCTTGGATACGAAAAAGGTTAGAAATGTAAGGCTAATACACATTTAAATGGGGCTATTAGAGTGAGGATCAATTTGTCCAAAAATCCAAGGCTAAAACCCACCCAAAACCAAGTTCAATCATGTTTGTGGGAAAAGTGTATTACCTATAAAATTGAATCCTAATACCAACTAAAAGGGCTTGGGTATGAACAAGGTTAGAAATATTAAGTCTGATGCCAATTTAAATGGCGCTAGTTGAGTCGAGATTAATTTGTCCGAAAATCCAAGGCTAACACCCACCCAAAAACAAAATTCAATCATGTTTGGGGAAAAGTGTATTACCCATAAAATTGAATTCTAATAGAAACTAAAAAGTTCTTGGATATGAACAAGTTTAGAAATCTAACGCTCATACTCATTTAAATAGGGCTCGTCGAGTCGAGAACCATTTCTCCGAAAATCCAAGGCTAACACCCACCCAAAACCAATTTCAATCATGTTTGGGAGAAAATTGTTTTACCCATAAAATTGAAGTCTAATAGCAAATAAAAAGGGATTGGATATGCACAACGTTAGAAATATTAGGCTTATACAAATTTAAATGGGGCTAGTCGAGTAACGATCAATTTCTCCGAAAATCTAAGGCTACCACCCACCCAAAAACCAAGTTCAATCATGTTTGGGGGAAAAGTGTTTTACCCAATAAATCTAAGGCTAATACTCTTTTAAATGGAGCTAGTCGAGTGAGGATCAATTTGTCCGAAAATCCAAGGCTAACACGCACCCCAAAACCAAGTTCAATCATGTTTGTGGGAAAAGTATATTACCCATAAAATTGAAGTCTAATAGCAAATAAAAGGGATTGGATATGCACAAGGTTAGAAATATTAGGCTAGTCGAGTAACGATCAATTTCTTCGAAAATCCAAGGCTACCACCCACCCAAAACCAAGTTCAATCATGTTTGGGGGAAAAGTGTTTTACCCAAGAAATCGAAGGCTAATACCCATTTAAATGGGGCTAGTCGAGTCAGGATCAATTTGTCCAAAAATCCAAAGCTAACACCCCTTTACAAATCCAAGTTCAATCATATTTGGGGGAAAAGTATATTACCTATAAAATTGACTTCTAATACCAACTAAAAACTTAGTAGATATGAAAAAGGTTAGAAATATAAGGCTAATACTCATTTAAATGGGTCTAGTCGAGTTGAGATCAATTTGTCCAAAAATCCAAGTCTAACACCCGCCCGAAAACCAAGTTCAATCATGTTTGGGGAAAAGTGTTTTACCCATAAAATTGAAGTCTTATAGATACTAAAAAGTTCTTGGATATGAACAAGTTTACAAATCTAAGGCTAGTCGAGTGAGGATCAATTTGTTCAAAAATCCAAGGCTAACACCCACCCAAAAATCAAGTTCACTCATGTTTGTGGGAAAAGTGTATTGCCTATAAAATTGAATCATAATACCAACTAAAAGGGCTTGGGTATGAACAAGGTTAGAAATATTAGGCTTATGGCATTTAAATGGGGCTAGTCGAGTGAGGATCAATTTGTCCGAAAATCCAAGGCTAACACCCACCAAAAACCAAGTTCAATCGTGTTTTGGGAAAAAGTGTATTACCCGTAAAATTGAATTCTAATTGCAACTAAAAACTCTTGGATATGAACAAGGTTAGAAATATAAGGCTAATACTCATTTAAAAGGGGCTAGTCGAGTCAGGATCAATTTCTCCGAAAATCCAAGGCTACCAACCACCCAAAACCAAGTTCAATCATGTGTTGGGCGAAAAGTGTATTACCCATAAAATTGAAGTCTAATAGCTACTAAAAAGTTCTTGGATATGAACTAGGTTAGAAATCTAAGGCTAATACTCTTTTAAATGGGGCTAGTCGAGTGAGAATCAATTTATCCGAAAATCCAAGGCTAACACCCACCCAAAATCCAAGTTCAATCATGTTTGTGGGAAAAGTATATTACCCATAAAGTTGAAGTCTAATAGCAACTATAAAGTTCTTGGATATGAACTAGGTTAGAAATCTAAGGCAAATACTCATTTAAATGGGTCTAGTCTAGTGAGAATCAATTTATCCGAAAATCCAAGGCTAACACCCACCCAAAATCCAAGTTCAATCATGTTTGTGGGAAAAGTATATTACCCATAAAGATGAAGTCTAGTAGCAACTAAAAAGTTCTTGGATATGAACATGGTTAGAAATATAAGGCTAATACTATTTCACTTGGGCCAGTCGAGTCAAGATCAATTTGTCCGAAAATCCAAGTCTAACGCCCCCTCCAAAAACCAAGTTCAATCAAGTTTGGGGAAAAGTGTTTTACCCAGAAAATTGAAGGCTAATAGCAACTAAAAAGTTCTTGGATATGAACAACGTTAGAAATCTAAGGCTAATACTCATTTAAATTGGGCTAGTTGAGTCGGGATTAATTTGTCCGAAAATCCAAGGCTAACACCCACCCAAAACAAAGTTCAATCATGTTTGGGGAAAGTGTTTTACCCATAAAATTGAAGCATAATACCAACAAAAATTCGATTGGATATGAAAAAGGTTAGAAATATTATGCTTATACCCATTTAATTGGGGCTTGTCGAGTCAGCATTAATTTGTCCGAAAATCCCAGGCTAACACCCAACCAACAACCCCGTTCAATTATGTGTGGGGGAAAAGTGTATTACGCATAAAATTGAATCCTAATACCAACTAAAAGGGGTTGGGTATGAACAAGGTTAGAAATATTAAGCTGATGCCAATTTAAATGGGGTAGTCGTGTCGGGATCAATTTGTCCGAAAATCCAAGGTTAACACCCACCCAAAAACAAAGTTCAATCTTGCTTGTGGGAAAAGTCTATTACCCATAAATTTGAAGTGTTATACCAGCTAAAAAGTTCTTGGATATGAACAAGGTTAAAAATCTAAGGCTAATACACATTTAAATAGGGCTAGTCAAGCGAGGATTAATTTGTCCGAAAATCCAAGGCTTACATCAACCCAAAAACCAAGTTCAATCATGTTTGGGGGGAAAGTGTATTACCCATAAAATTGAATCCTAATACCAACTAAAAGGGCTTGGGTATGAACATGGTTAGAAATATTAGGCTGATGCCAATTTAAATGGGGCTAGTCGAGTGAGAATCAATTTGTCGAATATCCAAGGCTAACACCCACCCAAAACCAAGTTCAATCATGTTTGGGGAAAAGTGTATTACCCATAAAATTGAAGTCTAATAGCAACTAATACGGGCTGGGATATGAACAAGGTTATAAATGTAAGGCTTATACCCATTTAAATGGGGCTAGTCGAGTCACGATCAATTTCTTTGAAAATCCAAGGCTAATACCCACCCAAAAGCAAGTTCAATCATGTTTGGGGAAAAGTGTATTACCCTTAAAATTGAAGCCTAATACCAACTAAAAGTGATTTGATATAAACAATGTTATAAAACTAAGGCTAATACTCATTTAAATGGGGCTAGGGAGTCGGGATCAATTTCTTCGAAAATCAAAATCTAACACCCGCCCTAAAACCAAGTTCAATCATGTTTGGGGGAAAAAACTCTATTACCCATAAAATTGACATCTTATAGCAACTAAAAAGGGATTGGATATGAAAAAGGCTAGAAATAGAAGGCTAATAATCATTTAAATGTTGCTAGTCGAGTGAGGACCAATTTGGCTGAAAGTCCAAGTCTAACACCCACCCTAAAACCAAGTTCAATCATGTTTGGGGGAAAACTCTATTACCCATAAAATTGACATCTTATAGCAACTAAAAAGAGCTTGGATATTAAAAAGGCTAGAAATAGAAGGCTAATACTCATTTAAATGTTGCTAGTCGAGTGAGGATCAATTTGTCCGAAAATCCAAGGTCAACACCCACCCACAAACCAAGTTCAATCATGTTTGTGGGAAAAGTGTATAATTCATAAAATTGAAGCCTAATACCAACTAAAAAGCGATTAATTATGAACAAGGTTAGAAATCTAAGGCTTATACCCATTTAAATGGGGCTAGTCGAGTGAGGATCTATTTGTTCGAAAATCGAAGGCTAACATCTACCCAAAAACCAAGTTCAATCATGTTTTGGGGAAAAGTGTATTACCCATAAAACTGAAGTCTAATATCAACTAAAAAGTGATTGGATATGAACAAGGTTAGAAATATAAGGCTTATACCCATTAAAATGGGGCTAGTCGAGTCAGGATTAATTTGTCCGAAAATCCAAGGCTAACACCAACCCAAAAACCAAGTTTCCATCATGATTGGAGAAAAGTGTTTTACCCATAAAATTCAAGGCTAATAGGAACTAAAAAGTGCTTGGATATGAACATGGTTAGAAATATAAGGCTTACACCCATTAAAATGGGCTAGTCGAGTCCGGATCAATTTGTCCGAAAATCCAAGGCTAACACCCACCCAAAAACCAAGTTCAATCAAGCTTGGGGGAAAAGTGTGTGACCCTTAAAATTGAAGCTTAATAGCAACTAAAAAGTGCATGGATATGAACATGGTTAGAAATATAAGGCTTATACCCATTAAAATGGGGCTAGTCGAGTCAGTATCAATTTGTCCGAAAATCCAAGCCTAACACCCACCCAAAAACCAAGTTCAATCATGCTTGGGGGAAAAGTGTGTGACCCAAAAAATTGAAGCGTAATAGCAACTAAAACATTCATGGATATGAACAAGGTTGGAAATAAAAGGCTAATACCCATTAAAATGGGGCTAGTCAAGTGAGGATCAAGTTGTCGGAATATCCAAGGCTAACACCCACCCAAAACCAAGTTCAATCATGTTTGGGGAAAAGTATATTACCCATAAAATTAAAGTCTAATAGCAACTAAAACGGGTTGGGATATGAACAAGGTTATAAATGTAAGGCAAATACTCATTTAAATGGGGCTAGTCGAGTCGAGTATCAATTTCTCTCGAAAATCCAAGGCTAACACCCACCCAAAACCAAGTTCAATCATGTTTGTGGGAAAAGTGTATTACCTATAAAATTGAATCCTAATACCAACTAAAAGGGATTGGGTATGAACAAGGTTAGAAATATTAAGTCGATGCCAATTTAAATGGGGCTAGTCGAGTGCGGATCAATTTCTCCGAAAATCCAAGGCTACCGGACACCCAAAACCAAGTTCAATCATGTTTGGGGAAAAGTGTTTTACCCATAAAATTGAAGTCTTATAGCTACTAAAAGTTCTTGGATATGAACAAGGTTACAAATCTAAAGCTCGTTGAGTGAGGATCAATTTGTTCAAAAATACAAGGCGAACACCCACCCAAAAATCAAGTTCAATCATGTTTGTGGGAAAAGTGTATTGCCTATAAAATTGAATCATAATACCAACTAAAAGGGCTTGGGTATGAACAAGGTTAGAAATATTAGGCTTATGGCATTTAAATGGGGCTGGTCGAGTAAGGATCAATTTGTTTGAAAATCAAAGGCTCACACCCCCTTCAAAAACCAAGTTCAATTATGTTTTGGGGAAAAGTATGTTACCCATAAAATTGAATTCTAATTGCAACTAAAAACTCTTGGATATAAACAAGGATATAAATCTAAGGCGTATACCCATTTAAATGGGGCTAGTCGAGTCAGGATCAATTTGTCCGAAAATACAAGGCTAACACCCCCTCCAAAAACCAAGTTCAATCATCTTTGGGGAAAAGTGTATATCTCATAAAATTGAAGTCTAATAGGAACTAAAAAGGGCTTGGATATGAATAAGGTTAGAAATCTAACTCTAATACTCATTTAAATAGGGCTAGTTGAGTCGAGCATCAATTTCTCCGAAAATCCAAAGCTAACACCCACCGAAAACCAATTGCAATCATGTTTGGGAGAAAAGTGTTTTACCGATAAAATTCAAGTCTAATAGCAACTAAAAGGGATTGGATATGCACAAGGTTAGAAATATTAGGCTTATACAAATTTATATGGGGCTAGTCGAGTAACGATCAATTTCTCCGAAAATCCAAGGCTACCAACCACCCAAAACCAAGTTCAATCATGTTTGGGCGAAAAGTGTATTACCCATAAAATTGAAGTCTAATAGCAACTAAAAAAAGGCTTTGATATGAAGAAGGTTAGAAATTTAAGTCTTTTACCCATTTAAATAGGGCTAGTGGAGTGAGTATTAATTTGTCTGAAAATCCAAGGCTAACACCTACTCAAAAACCAAGTTCAATCATTCTTGAGAAAAAAGTATATTACCCATAAATTTGAAGTCTAACAGCAACCAAAAAGGTCTTGGATATGAACAAGGTTAGAAATCTAAGTCTAATACTATTTCACTTGGGCCAGTCGAGTCAAGATCAATTTGTCCGAAAATCCAAGTCTAACGCCCCCTCCAAAAACCAAGTTCAATCATGCTTGGGGAAAATGTGTATTACCCATAAAATTGAAGCGTAATACAAACTAAAAAGGGCTTGGATATGAACAAGGTTACAACTCTAAGGCTTATGCTCATTTAAATGGGGCTAGTTGAGTCAGGATCAATTTGTCCGAAAATCCAAGGCTAACACCCACCCAAAAACAAAGTTCAATCATGCTTGCGGGAAAAGTTTATTATAAATAAAATTGAAGCCTAATAACAACTAAAAAGAGCTTGGATATAAAAAAGGTTAGAAATATTATGCTTATACCCATTTAATTGGGGCTTGTCGAGGCGGGATCAATTTCTCTCGAAAATCCAAGGCTAACACCCACCCAAAATCCAAGTTCAATCATGTTTGTGTGAAAAGTGTATTACCTATAAAATTGAATCCTAATACCAACTAAAAGGGCTTGGGTATGAACAAGGTTAGAAATATTAAGCTGATGCCAATTTAAATGGGGCTAGTTGAGTCGGATTGATTTGTCCGAAAATCCAAGGCTAACACCCACCCAAAAAGAAAGTTCAATCTTGTTTGGGGGAAAAGCGTATTACCCATAAAATTGAATTCTA
This sequence comes from Salix exigua, assembly GCA_032356905.1. Lineage (NCBI taxonomy): Eukaryota > Viridiplantae > Streptophyta > Magnoliopsida > Malpighiales > Salicaceae > Salix > Salix exigua. The sequence continues at coordinate 3,873,440 of CM063594.1, read as the reverse complement.
ATAGCAAATAAAAAGTGTCTGGATATGAAAAATGTTTGAAATCTAAAGCTACTACTCATTTAAATGGGGCTAGTCGAGTCAAGCATCCATTTCTCCGAAAATCCAAGGCTAACACCCACCCAAAACCAATTTCAATCATGTTTGGGAGAAAATTGTTTTACCCATAAAATTGAAGTCTAATAGCAAATAAAAGGGATTGGATATGCACAAGGTTAGAAATATTAGGCTTATACAAATTTAAATGGGGCTAGTCGAGTAACGATCAATTTCTCCGAAAATCCAAGGCTACCACCCACCGAAAAACGAAGTTCAATCATGTTTGGGGAAAAGTGTTTTACCCAAGAAATCTAAGTCTAATACTCTTTTAAACGGAGGAAGTCGAGTCAGGATCAAATTGTCCGAAAATCCAAGGCTAACACCCCATCCAAAACCAAGTTCAATCATGTTTGGGGAAAAAGTCTATTACCCGTAAAAATGAATTGTAATACCAACTAAAAACGTGTTGAATATGAGCAAGGTTACAAATCTAAGGCTATTACTATTTTAAACGGTGCTAGTTGAGTCAGGGTCAATTTGTCCGAAAATCCCAGGCTAACACCCACCCAAAAATCAAGTTCAATCATGTTTGTGGGAAAATTGTATTTCCTATAAAAATGAATCCTAATACCACCTAAAAGGTTAGAAATTTAAGGCTTATACTCATTTAAATGGGGCTAGTCGAGTCAGGATCAATTTGTCCAGAAAATCCAAGGCTGAACAACCACCCAAAAACCAAGTTCAATCGTGTTTTGGGGATACGTGTATTACCCGTAAAATTGAATTCTAATTGCAACTAAAAACTCTTGGATATGAACAAGGTTAGAAATGTAAGTCTAATACTCATTTAAATGGGGCTAGTCGAGTCGGATCAATTTGTCCGAAAATCCAAGGCTAAGACCCACCCAAAAGCAAGTTCAATCGTGTTTTGGGGAAAAGTGTATTTCCGTAAAATTGAATTCTAATTGAAACTAAAAACTCATGGATATGAAAAACGTTAGAAATCTAATGCCAATACACACTTAAATGGGGCTAGTCGAGTCATGATCAATTTATCCGAAAATCCAAGGCTAACACCCACCCAAAAACCAAGTTTAATCTTGCTTGGAGGAAAAGTGTATTACCCATAAATTTGAAGTCTAATACCAACTAAAAAGGGCTTCGATATAAACAACGTTAGAAATCTAAGGCTCATACCTATTTAAATGAGGCTAGTCGAGTCAGGATCAATTTGTCCAAAAATCCAAGGCTAACACCCACCCACAATCTAAGTTCAATCATGTTTGGGGAAAAAGTTTATTACCCATAAAATTGAATTCTAATAGCAACTAAAAAGGGCTTGGATATGAAAAAGGTTAGAAATCTAAGGCTAATACTCGTTTAAAGGGGGCTAGGCTAGTCGAGTCCGGATAATTTGTCCGAAACTCCAAGGCTAACTCTCACCCAAAAACCCAGTTCAATCATGTTTGGGGGAAAAGTGTATACCCCATAAACTTGAAGCCTAATACCAACTAAAATGGGCTTAGATATGAACAAGGTTATAAATCTATGTCCTATACCCATTTCAATGGGGCTAGTCGAGTTAGGACCTATTTGTCCGAAAATCCAACTCCAACACCCACCCAAAACCAAGTTCAATCATTCTTAGGGGAAAAGTCTATTACCCATAAAATTGAGGTCTAATACCAACTAAAAAGGGCTTAGATATGAACAAGGTTATAAATCTAAGTCTAATACTACTTGAAATGAGGCTAGTCGTTTCAGGATCTATTTGTCCGAAAATCCAATGTTAACACCCAACAAAAAAACCAAGTTCAATCATGCTTCGGGGAAAAGTTTATTACCCATAAAATTGAATCCTAATGCCATCTAAAAAGGGTTTGGATGTGAAAAAGGTTAGAAATATAACGCTAATATGCATTTAAATGGGGCTAGTCGAGTCAGGATCAATTTGTCCGAAAATTCAAGGCTAACACCCAACCAAAAACCAAGTTCAATCGTGTTTTGGGTAAAATTGTATTACCCGTAAAATTGAATTCTAATTGAAACTAAAAACTCATGGATATGAGCAAGGTTAGAATTCTAAGGCTAATATTCATTTAGATGGGGCACGTCGAGTCAGGATCAATTTCTCCGAAAATCCAAGGCTGAACACCCACCCAAAACCATGTTCAATCGTGTTAGGGGAAGAGTGTTTTACCCATAAAATTGAAGCCTAATACCAACTAAAAGGAGTTGGATATGAACAAGGATAGAAATATTAGGCTTATACCCATTTAAATGGGGCTAGTCGAGTCAGGATCAATATGTCCGCAAATCCACGGCTAACACCTACCCAAAAACCTAGTTCAATCATGTTTGGGGTCAAATTCTATTGCCTATAAAATTGAAGTCTAATACAAACTAAAAAGTGATTGGATATGAACAAGGTTAGAAATATAACGCTAATACTCATTTAAATGGGGTTAGTCGAGTCATCATCAATTTCTCCAAAAATCCAAGGCTAACACCCACCCAAAACCAATTTCAATCATGTTTGGGAGAAAAGTGTTTTACCCATAAAATTGAAGTCTAATAGCAACTAAAAGGGATTGGATATGCACAAGGTTAGAAATATTAGGCTTATACAAATTTAAATGGGGCTAGTCGAGTCGAGAACAATTTCTCCGAAAATCCAAGGCTAAAACCCACCCGAAAACCAAGTTCAATCATGTTTGGGGAAAACTGTTTTACCATAAAATTGAAGTCTAATAGCAACTAAAAAGTTCATGGATATGAAAAAGGTTAGAAATATTAGGCTTATACCCATTTAAATGGGGTCAGTCCAATCAGGATCAATTTGTCCGAATATCCAAGGCTAACACCTAGTGAAAACGAAGTTCAATCATGCTTGGGGAAACATCTATTAACCATAAAATTGAAGCCTAATAACAACTAAAAAGGGATAGCATATTAAAAAGGTTAGAAATATAAGGCTTATACCCATTTAAATGGGGCTAGATGAGTCAGGATCAATTTGTCTGAAAATCCAAGTCTAACACCCACCCAAAAACGAAGTTCAATCATTATTGGGGGAAAAGTGTGTTGCCCATAAAAATGACTTGTAATAGCAACTAAAAAGTTCTTCGATATGAAAAAGGTTAGAAATCTAAGGCTAATATGAATTTAAATGGGGCTAGTAGATTTAGGATCAATTTGTCCGAAAATACAAGGGTAACACCCACTCAAAAACAAAGTTCAATAATGCTTGGGGGAAAAGTCTATTATCCATAAAATTGCAGCCTAATACCAACTAAAATGGTCTTGGATATGAACAAGGTTAGAAATATTATTCTTATATCTATTTAAATGGGACTAGTCGAGTGAGGATCAATTTCTCCAAAAATCCAAGTCCAGAGACTCCACCCAAAACCATGTTCAATCATGTTTGGGGAAAAGTATATTACCCATAAAATTGAAGACTAATACAATCTAAAAAGGGCTTGGATATGAAAAAGGTTATAGATATAAAGCTAATTCTCATTTAAATGGGGATAGTCGAGATTAATTTGTCCGAAAATCCAAGGCTAACACCTACCAAAAAACCAAGTTCAATGATGTTTGGTGGAAAAGTTTATTACCCATAAAATTAAAGTCTAATAGCAAATAAAAAGTGCTTAGATATGAAAAAGGTTAGAAATATAAGGCTAATACACATTTAAATGGGGCTAATCGAGTCAGGACAAATTTGTCCAAAAATCCAAAGCTAACACCCACCCATAAACCAAGTTCAATCATGCTTGGGGGAAAAGTATATTACCCATAAAATGGAAGCCTAATACCAACTAAAAGGGCTTGGATATGAACAAGGTTAGAAATCTAAGGCTAATACTCATTTAAATGGGGCTAGTCGAGTAAGAATCAAATTTGTCCGAAAATCCAAGGCTAACACCCACCCAAAACCAAGTTCAATCATGTTTGGGGAAACGTGTTTTACCCATAAAATGGAAGCCTAATACCAACTAAAAAGGGCTTGGATATGAAAAATGTTAGAAATATTAGGCTTATACCTATTTACATGGGGCTATTCGAGTCGAGATCAATTTATCTCGAAAATCAAAAGCTAACACCCACCCAAAAAACCCACAAACCAAGTTCAATCATGTTTTGGGGGAAAGTATATTACTCATACAATTGAAGGCTAATAGCAACTAGGAAGTGCTTGGATATGAACAAGGTTAGAAATCTAAGGCTAATACTCATTTAAATAGGGCTAGTCGAGTAAGAAAAAATCTAAGGCTAATACTCATTTATATGGGGCTAGTTGAGTGAGGATCAATTTGTCCGAAAATCCAAGGCTAACACCCACCCAAAACCAAGTTCAATCATGCTTGTAGGAAAAGTCTGTTACCCATAAAATTGAAGCCTAATACCAACTAAAAAGGGCTTGGATATGAAAAAGTTACAAATATCATGCCTATACCCATTTATATGGGGCTAGTTGAGTGAGGATCAATTTGTCCGAAAATCCAAGGCTAACACCAACCCAGAAACGAAGTTTAATCATGTTTGGCGGAAAAGTGTATTACCATAAAATTGAAGTCTAATAACAACTAACAAGTGCTTGGATATGAACAAGGTTAGAAATCTAATGCTAATTCTCACTTAAATAGGGCTAGTCGAGTCAGGATCAATTTGTCCGAAAATCCAAGGCTAACACCCACCTAAAAACCATGTTCAATCATGTTTGAGGGAAAAGTGTATTACCTATAAAATTGACGTCTAATAGAAACTAAAACAGACTTGGATATGAAAAAGATTAGCAATCTAAGGCTAATACTCATTTAAATGGGGCTAGTTGAGTCAAGTTCAATTTGTCCGAAAATCCAAGGCTAACACCCACCCAAAAACCAAGTTCAATCATGTTTGGGGGAAAAGTGTATTACCCGTAAAATTTAATCCTAATACCAACTAAAAAGGGCTTCGATATGAAAAAGATTAAAAATATAAGGCTTATACCCATTAAAATGGGGCTAGTCGAGTCAGGATGAATTTGTCCGAAAATCCAAGGCTAACAACCACGCAAAAACCAAGTTCAATCATGTTTGGGGGAAAAGTGTATTACCCATAAAATTGAAGTCTAATATCAACTAAAAAGTTCTTAGATATGAACAAGGTTAGAAATCTAAGGTTAATACTCATTAAATAGGGCTAGTCGAGTTAGGATAAATTTTTCCGAAAATCCAAGACTAACACCCACCCAAAAACCAAGTTCAATCATGTTTGGTGCAAAAGTATATTACCCATAGAATTGAAGCCTAATACCAACTAAAAAGGGCTTTGATATGAACAAGGTTAGAAATCTAAGGCTTATACCCATTTAATTAGGGCTAGTTGAGTCCGGATCAATTTGTCCGAAAATCAAAGGCTAACACCTACTCGAAAACGAAGTTCGATCATGTTTGGGGAAAAGTGTTTTAACCATAAAATTGAAGACTAATACCAACTAAAACAGGATTTGATATGAAAAAGGTTACAAATATAAGGCTTCTACCCATTTAAATGGGGCTAGTCGAGTAAGGATCAATTTGTCCGAAAATCGAAGTCTAACACCCACCCAAAAACCAAGTTCAATCATGTTGTTGCGGAAAAGTGTATTACCCATAAAATCGAAATCTAATAGAAAATAAAAAGGGCTTGGATATGAAAAAGGTTAGAAATATAAGTCTTATACCCATTTAAATGGGGCTAGTCGAGTCAGGAGCAATTTGTCTGAAAATCCAAGGCTAACACCCACCCAAAAACCAAGTTCCATCATGTTTGAGGAAAAAGTGCGTTACCCATAAAATTAAAGTGTAATAGCAACAAAAACGTGCTTGGATATGAACAAGGTTAGAAATCTAAGGATAATACTCTTTTAAATGGGGCTAGTCGAGTAAGAAAAAATTTGTTGGGGAAAAGTGTATTACCATAAAATTAAAGCCTAATATCAACTAAAACGTTATTGGATATGAACAACGTTAGAAATCTGAGGCTAATACTCACTTAAATGGCGCTAGTCGAGTCAGGATTAATTTGTCCGAAAATACAAGGCTAATACCCACCCATAAACCAAGTTCAATCATGCATGGGTAAAAGTCTATTACTCATAAAATTGAATTCTAATTGCAACTAAAAACTCTTGGATATGAACAAGGTTAGAAATCTTAGGCTAATACTCATTTAAATGGGGCTAGTCGAGTCAGGATCAATTTCTCCAAAAATCTAAGGCTAACACCCACCCAAAAGCGAAGTTCAATCATGTATGGGGAAAAGTCTATTACCCATAAAATTGAAGTATAATACCAACTAAAAGGGCTTGGATATGAACAGAGTTAGAAACATTAGGCTTACACCCATTTAAATGGGTCTAATCGAGTGAGGATAAATTTGTCCGAAAATCCAAGGCTAACACCCACCCAAAAATCAAATTCAATCATGCTTGGGTGAAAACTGTATTACCCATAAAATTAAAGTCTAATACCACCGAAAAAGGGCTTGGATATGAATAAGGTTGGAAATATAAGGCTAGTGCTCATTTAAACGAGGCTAGTCGAGTCAGGATCAATTTGTCCGAAAATCCAAGGCTACCACCCACCCAAAAACCAAGTTCAATCATGCTTGGGGGAAAAGTATATTGCCCATAAAATTAAAGTCTAATACCAAATAAAAAGGGCTTGTATATGAACAAGGTTAGAAATACAAGGCTAATACTCATTTAAATGGGGCTCGTCGAGTCAGGAACAATTTGTCTGAAAATCTAAGTCTAACACCCCCTTCAAAAACCAAGTTCAATCATGCTTGGGGAAAAGTGTATTACCCATAAAATTGAAGTCTAATTGCAACTAAAAACTCTTGTATATGAACAAGGTTAGAAATATAAGGCTAATACTCATTTAAATTGGGCTATGCGAGTCAGGATCAATTTCTCCAGAAAATCCAAGGCTAACGACCACCCAAAACCAAGTTCAATCATGTTTGGGGAAAAGTGTTTTACCCATAAAATTGAAGCCTAATACCAACTAAAAAGGGCTTGGGTATGACAAATATTAGAAATATAAGGCTTATACCTATTTACATGGGGTTATTCGAGTCAGGATCAATTTATCTCGAAAATCCAAGGCTAACACCCACCCAAAACCAAGTTCCATCATGTATGGGGAAAGTATATTACCCATAAAATTGAAGTCTAATAGCAACTAGAACGTTCTTGGATATGAACAAGGTTAGAAATCTTAGGCTAATACTCATTTAAATAGGGCTAGTCGAGTAAGAAAAAATTTGTTTGAAAATCCAAGGCTAACACCCACCCAAAACCAAGTTCAATCATGTTTGGGGAAAGGTGTATTACGCATAAAATTGAAGTCTAATTGCTACTAAAAAACTCTTTTATATGAACAAGGTAAGAAATCTAAGGCTTATACCAATTTAAATGGGTCTAGTCGAGTCATGATTAATTTGTTCGAAAATCCAAGGGTAACACCCATCCAAAAACCAAGTTCAATGACGCTTGGGGGAAAAGTCTATTACCCATAAAATTGAAGCCTAATACCAACTAAAAATGGATTGGATATGAACAATGTAAGAAATATAACGCTTATACCAATTTAAATGGAGATAGTCTAGCGTGGATCAATTTCTCTGAAAATCCAAGGATAACATTCACCCAAAAACCAAGTTCCCTCATGCTTGGGGGAAAAGTGTATTACCCATAAAATTGACGTCTAATAGCAAGTAAAAAGGTCTTGGATATGAACAAGGTTAGAAATCTAAGGTAAATACGAATTTACATGGGGCCAGTCCAGTCAGGATCAATTTGTCCGAAAATCCAAGGCTAACAATCACCCAAAAACCAAGTTCAATCATGTTTGGGGGAAAACTCTATTACCCATAAAATTGAAGTCTAATAGCAATAAAAAAAGTGTTTGGATATGAACAAGGTTAGAAATCTAAGGCTAATAATAATTTAAATAGGGCTAGTCGAGTCAGAATCAAATTTATCCGAAAATCCAAGGATAACGCCCACCCAAAACCAAGTTCAATCATGTATGGGGAAAAGTATATTACCCATAACATTGAAGTCTAATAGCAACTAAAAAGTTATTGGATATGAACAAGGTTAGAAATCTAAGGCTCATACTCATTTAAATGGGGCTAGTTGAGTCGGGATCAATTTGTCCGAAAATCCAAGGCTAACACCAACCCAAAACCAAGGTCAATCATGTATGGGGGATAAGCTGTAATACCCATAAAATTGAAGTCTAATTGCAACTAAAAACTCTTGTATATGAACAAGGTTAGAAATATTAGGCTTATACCCATTTAAATGGGGCTAGTAGAGTCGTAATGAATTTATCCGAAAATCCATGGCTAACGCCCACCCAAAAACCAAGTTCAATCATGCATGGGGAAAAGTATATTACCCATAAAATTGAAGTCTAATAGTAACTAAAAAGTTCTTGGATATGAACAAGGTTAGAAGAATCATACTCATTTAAATGGGGCTAGTCGAGTCAGGATCAATTTGTCCGAATATCCAAGGCTAACACCCACCCAAAACCAAGTTCCATCATGTATGGGGAAAGTATATTACCCATAAAATTGAAGTTTAATAGCAACAAAAAAGTTCTTGGATATGAACAAGGTTAGAAATCTAAGGCTAATACTCATTTAAATGGGGCTAGTCGAGTAAGCATCAAATTTGTCTCGAAAATCCAAGGCTAACACCCACCCAAAACCAAGTTCAATCATGTTTGGGGAAAAGTGTATTACCTGTAAAATTGAATTCTAATTGCAACTAAAAACTCTTGGATATGAACAAGGTTAGAAATCTAAGGATAATACTCATTTAAATTGGGCTATGCGAGTCGGGATCAATTTGTCCGAAAATCCAACGCTAACACCCAACTAAAAACGAAGTTCAATCATGTTTGGGGAAAAGTGTTTTACCCATAAAATGGAAGCCTAATACCAACTAAAAGGGCTTGGATATGAACAAGGTTAGAAATATTAGGCTTATACCCATTTAAATAGGGCTAGTAGAGTCATGATCAATTTCTCCGAAAATCCACGGCTAACGCCCACCTAAAAACCAAGTTCCATCATGTATGGGGGAAAGTATATTACCCATAAAATTGAAGTCTAATAGCAACTAGAACGTTCTTGGATATGAAAAAGGTTAAAAATCTAAGGCTAATACTCATTTAAATATGGCTAGTCGAGTAAGAAAAAATTTGTTTGAAAATCCAAGGCTAACACCCACCCAAAACCAAGTTCAATCATGTTTGGGGAAAGGTGTATTACCCATAAAATTGAAGTCTAATTGCTACTAAAAACTCTTGTATATGAACAAGGTTAGAAATCTAAGGCTAATACTCATTTAAATTGGGCTAGTTGAGTTAGGATCAATTTGTCCGAAAATCCAACGCTAACACCCACCGAAAACGAAGTTCAATCATGTTTGGGGAAAAGTGTTTTACCCATAAAATGGAAGCCTAATATCAACTAAAAGGGCTTGGATATGAAAAATGTTAGAAATATTAGGCTTATACCCATTTACATGGGGCTAGTCGAGTAAGAATCAAATTTATCCGAAAATTCAAGGATAACGCCCACCCAAAAACCAAGTTCCCTCATGCTTGGGGAAAAAGTGTATTACCCATAAAATTGAAGTCTAATAGCAATTAAAAAGTTCTTGGATATGAACAAGGTTAGAAATCTAAGGCTCATACCCATTTAAATGGGGCTAGTCGAGTCAGGATCAATTTGTCCAAAAATCCAACTCTAACACCAACCCAAAAATCAAGTTCAATCATGTTTGGGGAAAAAGTCTATAACCCATAAAATTGACCTCTAATAGCAACTAAAAATGGCTTGGATATGAAAAAATTTAGAAATCTAAGGCTAATACTCATTTAAATATGGCTAGTTGAGTCGGACCAATTTGTCTGAAAATCCAAGTGTAACACCCACCCAAAAACCAAGTTCAATCATGTTTGGGGGAAAAGTGTATTACCCAAAAAATTGAAGTCTAATAACAACTAAAAAGTGCTTGGATATGAACAAGGTTCGAAATTTAAGGCTAATTCGCACTTAAATGGGGCTAGTCGAGTCAGGATAATTTGTCCGAAAATCCAAGGCTAACTCTCACCCAAAAACCCAGTTCAATCATGTTTGGGGGAAAAGTGTATACCCCATAAAATTGAAGCCTAATACCAACTAAAATGGGCTTGGATATGAACAACGTTACAAATCTAAGGCTAATACTAATTTAAATGTGGCTAGTCAATTCAGGATCGATTTGTCCGAAAATTCAAGCCTAACACCTACACAAAAACCAAGTTCAATCATGTTTGGGGGAAAAGTGTATTACACATAAAATTGAAATCTAATAGCAACTAAAAAGTTCTTGGATACGAGCAAGGTTAGAAATCTAAGGCTAATACTCATTTAAATGGGGCTAGTCGAGTTAGGATCAATTTGTCCGAAAATCCAAGGCTAACACCCACCCAAAAACCAAGTTCAATCATGTTTGGTGCAAAAGTATATTACCCATAGAATTGAAGCCTAATACCAACTAAAAAGGGCTTTGATATGAACAAGGTTAGAAATATAAGGCTTATACCCCTTTAAATGGGGCTAGTCGAGTCAGGTTCAATTTGTCCGAAAATCAAAGGCTAACACCTCACTGAAAACGAAGTTCAGTCATGTTTGGGGAAAAGTGTATTGCCCATAAAATTGAAGCCTGATACCAACTAAAAAGGACTAATATGAATAAAGGTAGAAATCTAAGGTTTATACCCATTTAAATGGGGCTAGTCGAGTAAGGATCAATTTGTCCGAAAATCCAAGTCTAACACCCACCCAAAAACCAAGTTCAATCATGTTTTGGGGAAAAGTGTATTACACATAAAATTGCATTCTAATAACAAGTAAAAAGTGGTTGGATATGAACAAGGTTAGAAATATAAGGCTAATACCCGTTAAAATACGGCTAGTCGACTCCGGATCAATTTTGTCGGAAAATCCAAGGCTAACACCTACCCAAAAACCAAGTTCAATCATGTATGGGGAAAGTATATTACCCATAAAATTGATGTTTAATAGCAACTAAAACGTTCTTGGATATGAACAAGTTTAGAAATCTAAGGCTAATACTCATTTAAATGGGGCTAGTCGAGTAAGAAAAAATTTGTTGGGGAAAAGTGTATTACCATAAAATTAAAGCCTAATATCAACTAAAACGTTATTGGATATGAACAACGTTAGAAATCTGAGGCTAATACTCACTTAAATGGCGCTAGTCGAGTCAGGATTAATTTGTCCGAAAATACAAGGCTAACACCCACCCAAAACCAAGTTCAATCATGCTTGGGGAAAAGTCTATTACCCATAAAATTGAATTCTAATTGCAACTAAAAACTCTTGGATATGAACAAGGTTAGAAATCTAAGGCTAATACTCATTTAAATGGGGCTAGTCGAGTCGGGATCAATTTCTCCAAAAATCTAAGGCTAACACCCACCCAAAAGCGAAGTTCAATCATGTATGGGGGAAAAGTGTTTTACCCATAAAATTGAAGCCAAATACCAACTAAAAGGGCTTGGATATGAACAAGGTTAGAAATATTAGGCTTATACCCATTTACATGGGGCTAGTCGAGTCGAGATCAATTTCTCTCGAAAATCCAAGGCTAACACCCACCCAAAAATCAAGTTCAATCATTTTTGGGTGAAAAGTGTTTTACCCATAAAATGGAAGCCTAATACCAACTAAAAGGGCTTGGATATGAATAAGGTTAGAAATATTAGGCTTATACCCATTTACATGGGGCTATTCGAGTCGGGATCAATTTATCTCGAAAATCCAAGGCTAACACCCACCCAAAACCAAGTTCAATCATGTTTGGGGAAAAGTGTTTTACCCATAAAATTGAAGTCTAATAGCAACTAAAAGGGCTTGTATATGAACAAGGTTAGAAATATAAGGCTAATACTCATTTAAATGGGGCTAGTCGAGTCGAGGATCAATTTGTGCGAAAATCTTAGGCTAACACCGACCCAAAACCAAGTTCAATCATGTATGGGGAAAAGTGTATTACCCATAAAATTGAAGTCTAATTGCAACTAAAAACTCTTGTATATGAACAAGGTTAGAAATATAAGGCTAATACTCATTTAAATTGGGCTATGCGAGTCGGGATCAATTTCTCCGAAAATCCAAGGCTAATGACCACCCAAAAACCAAGTTCAATCATGTTTGGGGAAAAGTGTTTTACCCATAAAATGGAAGCCTAATACCAACTAAAAGGGCTTGGATATGAAAAATGTTAGAAATATTAGGCTTATACCTATTTACATGGGGTTATTCGAGTCGGATCAATTTATCTCGAAAATCCAAGGCTAACACCCACCCAAAACCAAGTTCCATCATGTATGGGGAAAGTATATTACCCATAAAATTGAAGTCTAATAGCAACTAGAACGTTCTTGGATATGAACAAGGTTAGAAATCTTAGGCTAATACTCATTTAAATAGGGCTAGTCGAGTAAGAAAAAATTTGTTTGAAAATCCAAGGCTAACACCCACCCAAAACCAAGTTCAATCATGTTTGGGGAAAGGTGTATTACGCATAAAATTGAAGTCTAATTGCTACTAAAAACTCTTTTATATGAACAAGGTTAGAAATCTAAGGCTAATACTCATTTAAATTGGGCTAGTTGAGTTAGGATCAATTTGTCCAAAAATCCAAGGCTAACACCCACCTAAAAACAAGTTCAATCATGTTTGGGGGACAAGTGTACTACCCATAAAATTTAAGTCTAATACCAACTATAAAGGGCTTGAATATGAACAAGGTTAGAAATATAAGGCTTATACCCATTTAAATGGGGCTAGTCGAGTCAGGATCAATTTTTCCGAAAATCCAAGGCTAACGCCCACCCAAAAACAAAGTTCAATCATGGTTAGGGGAAGAGTGTATTACCGATAAATTTGACGTCTAATAGCACCTAAAAATACTTTGATATGAACAAGGTTAAAAATCTAAGGCTAATACTCACTTAAATGGGGCTAGTCGAGTCAGGATAAATTTGTCCGAAAATCCACGGCTAACACCCACCCAAAAACAAAGTTCAATCATGCTTGGGGGAAAAGTGGATTACCCATAAAATTGAAGTCTAATACCAATTAAAACGGGCTTGGATATGAACAAGGTTAGAAATATAAGGCTTACACCCATTTAAATGGGGCTAGTCGAGTAAGAATCAAATTTATCCGAAAATCCAAGGATAACGCCCACCCAAAACCAAGTTCAATCATGCTTGGGGGAAAAGTCTATTACCCATAAAACTGTCTTCTTATAGCAACTAAAAAGGGATTGGATATGAATAAGGTTAGAAATCTAAGGCTACTACTTATTTAAATGGTCCTAGTCGAGTCAGAATCAATTTGTTCGAAAATCTAAGGCTAACACCCACCCAAAAACCAAGTTCAATCATGTTTGGGGGAAAAGTGTATTACCCATAAAATTGAAGTCTAATAGCATCTAAAAACTCTTGTATATGAACAAGGTTAGAAATATTAGGCTTATACCCATTTAAATGGGGCTAGTAGAGTCGGAATGAATTTATCCGAAAATCCATGGCTAACGCCCACCCAAAACCAAGTTCAATCATGCATGGGGAAAAGTATATTACCCATAAAATTGAAGTCTAATAGTAACTAAAAAGTTCTTGGATATGAACAAGGTTAGAAGAATCATACTCATTTAAATGGGGCTAGTCGAGTCAGGATCAATTTGTCCGAAAATCCAAGGCTAACACCCCCTCCAAAATCAAACTTCAATCATGTTTGGGGGAAAAGTGTATTACCCATAAAACTAACGTCTAATAGCAACTAAAAAGGGCTTGGATATGAATAAGGTTAGAAATTTAAGGCTAAATCTCATTTAAATGGGGCTAGTCGAGTCAGGATCAAATTGTCCGAAAATCCAAGGCTAACACCCCCTCCAAAACGAAGTTCAATCATGTTTGGGGGAAAAGTCTATTCCCTGTAAAAATGAATTCTAATACAAACTATAAACGTGTTGGATATGAGCAAGGTTAAAAATATAAGGCTAATACTATTTTAAACGGTGCTAGTCGAGTCAGGATCAATTTGTCCGAAAATCCAAGGCTAACACCCAACTAAAAACGAAGTTCAATCATGTTTGGGGAAAAGTGTTTTACCCATAAAATGGAAGCCTAATACCAACTAAAAGGGCTTGGATATGAACAAGGTTAGAAATATTAGGCTTATACCCATTTAAATAGGGCTAGTAGAGTCATGATCAATTTCTCCGAAAATCCACGGCTAACGCCCACCTAAAAACCAAGTTCCATCATGTATGGGGAAAGTATATTACCCATAAAATTGAAGTCTAATAGCAACTAGAACGTTCTTGGATATGAACAAGGTTAAAAATCTAAGGCTAATACTCATTTAAATAGGGCTAGTCGAGTAAGAAAAAATTTGTTTGAAAATCCAAGGCTAACACCCACCCAAAACCAAGTTCAATCATGTTTGGGGAAAGGTGTATTACCCATAAAATTGAAGTCTAATTGCTACTAAAAACTCTTGTATATGAACAAGGTTAGAAATCTAAGGCTAATACTCATTTAAATTGGGCTAGTTGAGTTAGGATCAATTTGTCCGAAAATCCAACGCTAACACCCACCGAAAACGAAGTTCAATCATGTTTGGGGAAAAGTGTTTTACCCATAAAATGGAAGCCTAATATCAACTAAAAGGGCTTGGATATGAAAAATGTTAGAAATATTAGGCTTATACCCATTTACATGGGGCTAGTCGAGTAAGAATCAAATTTATCCGAAAATTCAAGGATAACGCCCACCCAAAACCAAGTTCCATCATGTATGGGGAAAGTCTATTACCCATAAAATTGAACTCTAATAGCAACTAAACCGTGCTTGGATATGAACAAGGTTAGAAATCGAATGGTCATACTCATTTAAATGGGGCTAGTCGAGTCAGGATCAATTTGTTTGAAAATCCAAGCCTAATACCCACCAAAACCAAGTTCAATCATTTTTGAGGGAAAATTGTATTACCCATAAAATTGACGTCTAATAGCAACTAAAACGTTCTTGGATATGAACAAGGTTAGAAATCTAAGGCTAATACTGATTTAAATGGGGCTAGTCGAGTAAGAATCAAATTTATCCGAAAATCCAAGGATAACGCCCACCCAAAAACCAAGTTCAATCATGTATGGGGAAAAGTATATTACCCATAACATTGAAGTCTAATAGCAACTAAAAAGTTCTTCGATATGAACAAGGTTAGAAATCCTAGGATCATACTCATTTAAATGGGGCTAGTCGAGTCGGGATCAATTTGTCCGAATATCCAAGGCTAACACCCACCCAAAACCAAGTTCCATCATGTATGGGGAAAAGTGTATTACCCATAAAATTGAAGTCTAATAGCAACTAAAAAGGGCTTCTATATGAACAAGGTTAGAAATCTAAGGCTAATACTCATTTAAATGGGCTAGTCGAGTGAAGACCAATATGGCTGAAAATCCAAGGCTAACACCCACTCAAAAACCAAGTTCAATCATCTTTGGGGGAAAAGTGTATTACCCATGAAATTGAATCCTAATACCAAATAAAAAGGGCTTGGATATGAAAAAGGTTAAGAATATGAGGCTTAAACCCACTTAAATGGGGCTAGTCGAGTCAGGATCAATTTGTCCGAAAATCCAAAGCTAACACCCACCTAAAAACAAAGTTTAATCCTGAATGGGGCAAAAGAATATTACCCATAAAATTGAAGACTCATAGCAACTAAAAAGTTCTTGGATATGAATATGTTGAAATTCACGGATTAAGGCAACAATACACCTAAAGGGAATTTGGTGCAAATACAATAAATAATGCAATTTTAAAATTAATTACTTTAAAGTAAAGAGATAAGGGAGAGAGATTGCTAACTCGGGTTTTTAACGTGGTTCGGCAAGCCTACGTCCACGACTCAAGTACCAACCCGTTTAAATAGGGCTAGTCGAGTCAGGATCAATTTATCCTAAAATCCAAGGCTAACACCCACCCAAAACCACGTTCAATCATGTTTGAGGAAAAGCTGTTTTACCCATAAATTTGAAGCCTAATACCAACTAAAAGGGCTCTGATATGAACAAGGTTATAAATATTAGGCTTATACCCATTTATATGGGGCTAGTCGAGTTAGGATCAATTTATCCTAAAATCCAAGGCTCACACCCACCCAAAACCAAGTTCAATCATGTATAGGGAATAGTATATTACCCATAAATTTGAAGTCTAATAGCAACTAAAAAGTTCTTGGATATGAACAAGGTTAGAAATCATAGGCTAATACTCATTTAAATCGGGCTAGTCGAGTAAGGATCAATTTGTCCGAAAATCCAAGGCTAACACCCACCCAAAACCAAGTTCAATCATGTTTTGGGAAAAGCTGTTTTACCCATAAAATTGAAGTCTAATACCAATTAAAAGGGGTTTGGATGTGAAAATGATTAGAAATATAAGGCTTATACCCATTTAAATGGGGTTAGTCGAGTCATGATCTATTTCTCCGAAAATCCAAGGCTAACACCCACCCAAAACCAAATTCAATCATGTATGGGGAAAAGTATATTACCCATAAAATTGAAGCCTAATACCAACTAAAAAAGGATTGGATATGAACAAGGTTAGAAATCTAAGGCTTATACCCATTTAAATGGGGCTGGTTGAGTCAGGATCAATTTGTCCAAAAATCCAAGACTAACACCCACCTAAAAACCTAGTTCAATCATGTTTGGGGAAAAAGCGTATTACCCATAAAATTGAAGTCTATTAGCAACTAAAAAGTTCTTGGATATGAACAAGGTTAGAAATCTAGGACTGATACTCATTTCAATGGGGTTAGTCGAGTCAGGATCAATTTGTCCAAAAATTCAAGACTAACACCCACCCAAAAACCAAGTTCAATCAACTAAAAGCGGTTTGGATATAAACAAGGTTAGAAATCTAAGGCTTATACCCATTTAAATGGGGCTAGTCGAGTCAAGATCAATTTGTGTAAAAATCCAAAGCTAACACCACCACCGAAATCCAAGTTCAATCATGTATGGGTTAAAGTGTATTACCCTTAAAATAGAGGTCTAATAGCAACTAAAAATTTCTTATATATGAACAAGGTTATAAATCTGAGGCTTATACTCATTTAAATTGGGCTAGTCGAGTAAGGATTATTTTGTCCAAAAATCCAAGGCTAAGACCCACCCAAAAACCAAGTTCAATCATGTTTGGGGTAAAAGTGTATTACCCTTAAAATAGAGGTCTAATAGCAACTACAAAAGGCGTGGATATGAAAAAGGTTATAAATCTAAGTCTTATACCCATTTAAATGGGGCTAGTCCGATCGAGGATCCATTTGTCTCGAATATCCAAGGCGCCCATTGAAAAGCGAAGTTCAATCATGTTTGGGGAAAACTATATTACCCATAAAATTGAAGCCTCATACATACTATAAAGGGCTTGAATATGAACAAGGTTAGAAATATAAGGCTTATACCCATTTAAATGGGGCTAGTCGAGTCAGGATCAATTTTTCCGAAAATCCAAGGCTAACGCCCACCCAAAAACAAAGTTCAATCATGGTTAGGGGAAGAGTGTATTACCGATAAAATTGAAGCCTAATATCAACTAAAAAGTTCATGGATATGAACAAGGTTTGAAATCTAAGTCTAATACTCATTTAAATCTGGCTAGTCGAGTCAGGATCAATTTGTCCGAATATCCAAGGCTAACACCCCTAAAAACAAAGTTCAATCATGTTTGGGGAAAAGTGTTTTAACCATAAAATTGAAGCCTAATACCAACTAAAAGGCCTTGGATATGAACAAGGTTAGAAATATTAGGCGTATACCCATTTTCGAAGTCAAGATCAATTTGTCCGAAAATCCAAGGCTAACACCCAACCAAAAACCAAGTTCAATCATGTTTGGAGGAAAAGTGTATTACCATAAAATTGAAGTCTAATAGCAGCTAAAAAAGGCTTGCATATGAACAAGGTTAAAAATATAAGGCTTATACGCATTTAAATGGGGTCAGTCCGTCAGAATCAACTTGTCCGAAAATCCAAGCCTAACACCTACCCAAAAACTAAGTTCAATCATGTTTCGGGGAAAAGTGTATTACCCATAAAATTCAAGTCTAATAGCAACTAAAAATTTCTTGGTTATGAACAAGGTTAGAAATCTAAGGCTAATACTCATATAAATGGGTATAGTCGAGTCAGGATAAATTTGTCCGAATATCCAAGGCTAACACCCACCAAAAACCAAGTTCAATCATGCTTGGGGAAAAGTGTTTTAACCATAAAATTGAAGCCTAATACCAAATAAAAAGGCCTTGGATATGAACAAGGTTAGAAATATTAGGCGTATACCCATTTTCGAGTCAAGATCAATTTGTCCGAAAATCCAAGGCTAAAACCCACCAAAACCAAGTTCAATCATGTTTGGGGAAAAGTGTTTTACCATAAAATTGAAGTCTAATAGCTGCTAAAAAGTTCTTGGATATGAACAAGGTTAAAAATATTAGGCTTATACCCATTTAAATGGGGTCTAGTCCGTCAGGATCAATTTGTCAGAAAATCCAAGGACAACACCCACCCAAAAACCAAGTTCAATCATGTTTTGGGGAAAAGTCTATTACCCATAAAATTGAAGCCTCATACGAACTAAAAGGGCTTGGATATGAACAAAGTTAAAAATATTAGGCTATTACCCATTTAAATGGGGTTAGTAGACTCAGGATCAATTTATCCGAAAATCCAAGGCTAACGCCCACCCAAAACCAAGTTCAATCATGTATGGGGAAAAGTATATTACCCATAAAATTGAAGTATAATACCTACTAAAAAGGGTATGGATATGAAAAAGTTTTGAAATCTAAGGCTTATACCCATTTAAATGGGGATAGTCGAGTCAGGATCAATTTGTCCAAAAATCCAAGGCTAACACCCACCCAAAAACCAAGTTCAATCATGTTTGGGGGAAAAGTGTATTACCCATACAATTGAAGCCTAATAGCAACTAGAAAGTGCTTGGATATGAACAAGGTTAGAAATCTATGGCTAATATTCATTTAAATGGGGCTATTCGACTCAAGATCAATTTGTTTGAAAATCCAAGGCTAACACCCACCCAAAAACCAAGTTCAATCATGCTTGGGGGAAAAGTGTATTACCCATAAAATTGAAGCCTAATACCAACTTAAAAGGGCTTGGATATGAACAAGGTTAGAAATCTAAGGCTAATACCCATTTAAATGGGGATAGTCGAGCCAGAAGCAAATTGTCTGAAAATCCAAGGCGAACACCCACCCAAAAACCAAGTTTCCATCATGATTGGAGAAAAGTGTTTTACACATAAAATTCAAGTCTAATAGGAACTAAAAAGTTCTTGGATATGAACAAGGTTATAAATATAAGGCTAATGCTCATTTAAATGGAGCTAATGGAGCCAGGATCAATTTCTCCCAAAATCCAAAGCTAACACCCACCCAAAACCAAGTTCAATCATGTTTGGGGAAAAGTGTATTACCCTAAAATTGAAGTTTAATAGCAACTAAAAACTTCATGGATATGAACAAGGTTAGAAATATAAGGCTAATCCGCATTTAATTGGAGCTAGTCGAGTCAGGATCAAATTGTCCGCAAATCCAAGGCTAACACTCACCCAAAACCAAGTTCAATCATTGTTTGGGGAAAAGTGTTTTACCCATAAAATTGAAGTCTAATACCAACTAAAAAGGGCTTGGATATGAACTAGGTCAGAAATCTAAGGCTTATACCCATTTAAATGGGGTTAGTCGAGTCATGATGAATTACTCCGAAAATCCAAGGCTAACACCCACCCAAAAACCAAGTTTCATCATATTAGGGGTAAAAGTCTATTACCCATAAACTCGAAGCCTAATACCAACTAAAAAGGGTTTGGATGTGAAAAGGTTAGAAATATAAGGCTTATACCCATTTAAATGGGGTTAGTCGAGTCAAGATCAATTTGTCCGAAAATCCAAGGCTAACACCCACTCGAAAAACCAAGTTCAATAATGCTTGGGGGGAAACGCTATTACCCATAAAATAGAAGTCTAATACCAACGAAAAAAGGCTTGGATATGAACAAGGTTCGAAATTGAAGGCTAATACTCATTTATTTGGGGCTAGTCGAGTCAGGATCAATTTATCAGAAAATCCAAGGATAACATCCACTCAAAAAACCAAATTCAATCATGCTTGGGGGAATAGTCGATTACCTATAAAGTCTAACACCAACGAAAAAATTCTTGGATATGAACAAGGTTATAAATCTATGTCTAATACTTATTTAAATGGGGCTAGTCGAGTCAGGACCAATTTGTCTGAAAATCCAAGGCTAACACCCACTCAAAAAACCAAGATCAATCATGTTTGGGGAAAAGTGTATTACCCTAAATTTGAAGTGTAATAGAAACTAAAAAGTTCATGGATATGAACAAGGATAGAAATATAAAGCTAATACTCATATAAATGGGACTAGTCGAGTCAGGATCATTTTCTCCGAAAATCCAAGGCTAACACCCACCCAAAACCGAGTTCAATCATGTTTGGGGAAAAGTGTATTACCCATAAAATTGAAACCTTATATCAACTAAAAAGGGCTTGGATATGAACAAGGTTAAAAATATTAGGCTTATACCAATTTAAATGGAGCTAGTCAAGTCGGGATCAATTTGTCCGAAAATCCAAGCCGAACACCCACCAAAAACCAAGTTCAATCATGTATGGGGAAAAGTATATTACCCATAAAATTGAAGACTAATAGCAACTAAAAATTTATTGGATATGAACAAGGTTATAAATATAAGGCTAATACTCATTTAAATGGAGCTAATGGAGTCAGGATCAATTTCTCCCAAAATCCAAAGCTAACACCCACCCAAAACCAAGTTCAATCATGTTTGGGGAAAAGTGTATTACCCTAAATTTGAATTGTAATAGCAACTAAAAAGTTCATGGATATGAATAAGGTTAGAAATATAAGGCTAATACTCATTTAAATTGGGCTAATCGAGTTAGGATCAATTTGTCCGAAAATCCAAGGCTAACACCCACCCAAAAACCAAGTTTAATCATGCTTGGGGAAAAGTGTATTACCCATATAATTGAAGCCTAATACCAACTAAAAGGGCTTGGATATGAACAAGGTTATAAATATTAAGCTTATACCCATTTAAATGGGGCTAGTCGAGTCGGGATCAATTTGTCCAGAAAATCCAAGGCGAACACCCACCCAAAAACCAAGTTCAATCATGTATAGGGAATAGTATATTACCCATAAATTTGAAGTCTAATAGCAACTAAAAAGGTCTTGGATATGAACAAGGTTAGAAATCAAAGGCTAATACTCATTTAAATCGGGCTAGTCGAGTAAGGATCAATTTGTCCGAAAATCCAAGGCTAACACCCACCCAAAACCAAGTTCAATCATGCTTTGGGGAAAAGTGTTTTACCCATAAAACTGAAGCCTAATACCAACTAAAAGGGTTTGGATATGAACAAGGTTAGAAATATTAGGCTTATACCCATTTAAATGGGGATAGTCCAGTCAAGATCAATTTCTCCGAAAATCCAAGGCTAACACCCACCCAAAACCAAATTCAATCATGTATGGGGCAAAAGTCTATTACCCATCAATGGAAGCGTAATACCAACTAAAAAGCAATTAGATATGAACAAGGTTAGAAATTTCAGGCTTATACCCATTTAAATGGGGCTAGTCGAGTCAGGATCAATTTGTCCGAAAATCCAAGGCTAACACCCATCGAAAAACCAAGTTCAATCATGTTTAGGGATAAGTGTTTACACATAAAATTGAAGTGTAATAGCAACTAAAAAGTGCTTTCATATGAACAAGGTTAGAAATCTAAGGCTAATACTAATTTAAATGAGGCTATTGGAGTCAGGATCAATTTGTTCGAAAATCCAAGGCTAACAACCCCTCCAAAATCCAAGTTCAATCAACTAAAAGCGGTTTGGATATGAACAAGGTTAGAAATATTAGGCTTATACTCATTTAAATGGGGCTAGTCGAGTCAAGATCAATTTCTCCCAAAATCCAAAGCTAACACCCACCCAAAACCAAGTTCAATCATGTTTGGGGAAATGTGTATTACCCTAAATTTGAAGTGTAATAGCAACTAAAAAGTTCATGGATATGAAAAAGGCTAGAAATCTAACGCTAATAGTCATTTAAATGGCGATTGTCGAGTGAGGATCAATTTGCCCAAAAATCCAAGGCCAAAGCCCACCCAAAAGCATGTTCAATCATGCTTGGGGGAAGAGTCTATTACCCATAAAATTGAAGCCTAATACCACCTAAAAAGGTCTTGGATATTAACAAGTTTAGAAATCTAAAGCTTATACTCATTTAAATGGGGCTAGTCGAATCAGGATCAATTTGTCCGAAAATCCAAGGCTAACAACCACCAAAAACCAAGTTCAATCATGTTTGCGGGAAAAGTGTTTTACCCATAAAAGTGAAGCCTAATACCAACTAAAAGGGCTTGGATATGAAAAAGGTTAGATATATTAGGCTTATACCCATTTAAATGGGGTTAGTCGAGTTAGGATCAATTTGTTCGAAAATCCAAAGCTAACACCCGCCCAAAAACCAAGCTCAATCATGTTTGCGGGAAAAGTGTATTTCCCATTAAATTGAATTCTACTACCACCTAAAAAGGCTTGGATATGAACAGGGTTAAAAATCTAAGGCTTATACCCGTTTAAATGGGGCTAGTCGAGTCAGGATCAATTTGTCCCAAAATCCAAGGCTAACACCCACCCATAAACCAAGTTCAATCATGTATAGGAGAATAGTATATTACCCATAAATTTGAAGTCTAATAGCAACTAAAAAGTTCTTGGATATGAACAAGGTTAGAAATCCAAGGCTAATACTCATTTAAATCGGGCTAGTCGAGTAAGGCTCAATTTGTCCGAAAATTCAAGGCTAACACCCACCCAAAACCAAGTTCAATCATGTTTTGGGAAAAGCTGTTTTACCCATAAAACTGAAGCCTAATACCAACTAAAAGGGTTTGGATATGAACAAGGTTAGAAACATTAGGCTTATACCCATTTAAATGGGGATAGTCGAGTCAAGATCAATTTCTCATAAATCCAAGGCTAAAACCCACCCAAAACCAAGTTCAATCATGTTTGGGGAAAGTGTATTACCATAAAATTGAAGTCTAATAGCAACTAAAAAGTTCTTGGATATGAACAAGGTTATAAATATTAGGCTTATGCCCATTTAAATGGCGTTAGTCGAGTCAGGATCAATTTCTCCGAAAATTCAAGGCTAACACCCAACCAAAACCAAGTTCAATCATGTTTGGGGAAAAGTGTTTTACCCATAAAATTGAAGCCTCATACCAACTAAAAAGGGCTTGGATATGAACAAGGTTATAAATATTAGGCTTATAGCCATTTAAATGGGCCTAATCAAGTCGGAACAATTTGTCCGAAAATCCAAAGATAACACCCACCCAAAAACCAACTTCAATCACGGTTGTGGGAAAAGTCTTTTACCCATAAATTTGATACCTAATACCAACTAAAAAGGGATTGGATATGAACAAGGTTAGAAATCTTAGGCTTATACCCATTTAAATAGGGATAGTCGAGTCAAAATCAAATTTTCCGAAAATCCAAGGCTAACACCTACCCAAAAACCAAGTTCAATCATGTTTGGGGGAAAAGTGTATTACACATCAAATTGAAGCCTAATACCAACTAAAAAGGGCGTGGATATGAAAAAGGTTAGAAATGTAAGGCTAATACTCCTTTAAATAGGGTTAGTCGAGTGAGGACCAATTTGGCCGAAAATCCAAGGCTAACACCCCTTCCAAAATCCAAGTTCAATCATGTTTGGGGGGAAAGAGTATTACCCATAAAATTGAAGTCTAATACCAAGTAAAAGAGCTTGGTTATGAACAAGGTTAGAAATATTAGGCTAATACTAATTTAAATGTGGCTAGTCAATTCAGGATCGATTTGTCCGAAAATTCAAGCCTAACACCTACACAAAAACCAAGTTCAATCATGTTTGGGGGAAAAGTGTATTACACATAAAATTGAAATCTAATAGCAACTAAAAAGTTCTTGGATACGAGCAAGGTTAGAAATCTAAGGCTAATACTCATTTAAATGGGGCTAGTCGAGTTAGGATCAATTTGTCCGAAAATCCAAGGCTAACACCCACCCAAAAACCATGTTCAATCATGATTGCGGGGAAATGTATTACCCCTAAAATTCAAGTCTAATAGCAACTAAAAGGGCTTGGATATGAACAAGGTTAGAAATATAACGTTAATACTCATTTAAATGGGGCTAGTCGAGTCAGGATCAATTTGTCCGAAAATCCAAGGCTAACACCCACCCAAAAACCAAGTTCAATCATGCTTGGGGGAAAAGTCTATTACCCATAAAATGGAAGCCTAATACCAAATAAAATGGGCTAAGATATGAACAAATTTAGAAATCTAAGGCTTATACCCATTTAAATGGGGCTAGTCGAGTCAGGATCAATTTGTCCGAAAATCCAAAGCTAACACCCACCAAAAACCATGTTCAATAATGTTTGGGGGAATAGTGTCTTACCCATAAAATTAAAGTTTAGTACCAACTAAAAAGGGCTTGGATATGAACAAGTTTAGAAATCTAAGGCTAATACTCATATAAATGGGGCTCGTCGAGTCACGATCAATTTGTCCAAAAATCAAAGGCTAACACTCACTCCAAAAACCAAGTGCAATCATGGTTGGGGGAAAACTCTATTACCCATAAATTTGAAGCCTAATACCAACTACAAAGGTCTTTTATATGAAAAAAGTTATAAATATTAGGCTTATACCCATTTAAATGGAGGCTAGTCGAGTCGGGATCAATTTTTCCGAAAATCCAAGGCTAACACCCACCTAAAAACCAACTTCAATCATGTATGGGGAAAAGTATATTACCCATAAAATCGAAGTCTAATAGCAACTAAAAATTTTCTTGGATATGAACAAGGTTATAAATATAAGGTTATTATTCATTTAAATGGAGCTAATGGAGTCGGGATCAATGTCTCCCAAAATCCAAAGCTGACACCCACCCAAATACCAAGTTCAATCATGTTCGGGGAAAAGTCTATTACCCATTAAATTAAAGTCTAATACCAACTAAAAAGGGCATGGATATGAACAAGGTTAGAAATCGAAGGGTTATACCCATTTAAATGGGGCTAGTCGAGTGAGGATCAATTTGTCCGAAAATCCAAGGCTAACACCCACCCAAAAACCAAGTTCAATAATGCATGCGGGAAAAGTCTATCATCAATTAAATTGAATCCTAAAACCAACTAAAAAGGTCTTGGATATGAACAACATTAGAAATATAAGACTTATACCCATTTAAATGGTGCTAGTCGAGTCAGGATCAATTTTACCGAAAATCGAAGGCTAACACCCACCCCATAACCACGTTCAAGCATGCTTGGGGGAAAAGTCTATTACCCATAAAATTGAAGTCTAATACCAAGTAAAAGGGCTCTGATATGAACAAGGTTGTAAATATTAGGCTTATACCCATTTAAATGGGGCTAGTTGAGTCAGGATCAATTTATCCGAAAATCCAAGCTAACACCCACCTAAAAACCAAGTTCAAACATGTATGGGGAAAGTATATTACCCATAAAATTGAAGTCTAATAGCAACTGAAAATTTCATGGATATGAACAAGGTTAAAAATATAAGGCTAATACTCATTTAAATGGAGCTAATGGAGTCAGGATCAATTTCTCCCAAAATCCAAGTCTAACACCCACCGAAAAACCAAGTTCAATCATGTTTGGGGGAAAAGTGTATTACCCATAAAATTGAAGTCTAATAACAACTAAAAAGTGCATGAATATGAACAAGGTTAGAAATCTAAGGCTAATACTCATTTAAATAGGGCTAGTCGAGTCACGATCAATTTGGACGAAAATCCAAGGCTAACACCCACCGAAAATCCAGGTTGAATCATGCTTGGGGGAAAAGTCTATTATCCATAAATTTGAAGCCTAATACCACCTTAAAAGGGCTTGGAAATTAACAAGTTTAGAAATCTAAAGCTTATACTCATTTAAATGGGGCTAGTCGAGTCAGGATCAATTTCTCTTAAAATCCAAGGCTAACACCCACCCAAAACCAAGTTCAATCATGTTTGGGGAAAAGCTGTTTTACCCATAAATTTGAAGCCTAATACCAACTAAAAGGGCTCTAATATGAACAAGGCTTTAAATATAAGGTTTATACCCATTTGAATGGGGCTATTCGAGTCAGGATCAATTTGTCTTAAAATCCAAGGCTAATACCAACCCAAAAAACCAAGTTCAATCATGCTTGGGGGAAAAGTCTATTACCCATAAAATTTAAGTAAAATAACAGATAAAAATGTCTAGGGTATGAACAAGGTTAGAAATATAAGTCTAATACTCATTTAAATCGGGCTCGTCGAGTCAGGATCAATTTGTCCGAAAATCCAAGGCTAACACCAACTCAAAAACAAAGTTCAATAATACTTGGGGGAAAAGTATATTACCCATAAAATTAAAGCCGAATACCAACTAAAAAGGGCTTGGATGTGAACAAGGTTAGAAATATAAGGCTTATACCCATTTAAATGGGGCTAGTCGAGTCAGGATCAATTTGTCTGAAAATACAAGGCTAGCACCCCCTCCAAAATCCAAGTTCAATCATGCTTCGGGGAAAAGTCTATTACCCTAAATTTGAAGTGTAATAGCAACTAAAAACTTCATGGATATGAACAAGGTTACAAATATAAGGCTAATACGCATTTAAATGGGGCTAGTCAAGTCAGGATCAATTTCTCCGAAAATCCAAGGCTAACACTCACCCAAAACCAAGTTCAATCATGTATGGGGAAAAGTGTTTTACGCATAAAATTGAAGTCTAATAGCAACTAAAAGGGCTTGGATATGAACAAGGTTACAAAAATTAGGCTTATACCCATTTAAATGGGGCTAGTCGAGTCAGGATCAATTTGTCCTAAAATCCAAGGCTTACACCCACCCAAAACCAATTTCAATCATGCTTGGGGGAAAAGTGTATTGCCTATAAAATTGACGTCTAATAGCAACTAAAAAGGTATTGGATATGAAAAAAGGCTAGAAATCTAAGGCTAATAGTCATTTAAACGGCGATAGTCGAGTGAGGATCAATTTGTCCAAAAATCCAAGGTCAAAGCCCACCCAAAATCAAGTCCAATCATGCTTGGGGGAAAAGTCTATTACCCATAAAATTGAAGCCTAATGCCAACTCAAAAGGGCTTGGATATGAAAAAGGTTATAAATATTAGGCTTATACCCATTTAAATGGGGCTAGTCGAGTCGGGATCAATTTCTCCAAACTAACACCCACCCAAAACCAAGTTCAATCATTTTTGGGGAAAAGTCTTTTACCCATAAATTTGATACCTAATACCAACTAAAAAGGGATTGGATATGAACAAGGTTAGAAATCTTAGGCTTATACCCATTTAAATAGGGATAGTCGAGTCAAAATCAAATTTTCCGAAAATCCAAGGCTAACACCTACCCAAAAATTAGACATTTGAGTTAGAGAGAAAAGAGTTATTTTTCAAGTCATGATGTTAAACTTACCCGAAGAACAAAAACTACAATGAGGATAATAACTTGCGAAAATTATATAGTTTAAAATAAATTAAATATAAAGCGTAATCGATAAGATAATTAATTAGCTTTTAAAACTAGAGAGAGTTTTTTATTTTATTTTATTTTATTTTTATAAAAAAAAATGCAAATTGAATGAATTAATTTATAATTTATTCAAAAAATGTTTTTGTGATAGGAAGTTTCCTTTTGTGCGGGTGTTCTAGCGGCTACGTCCATGGCAGTCGCAGTTGATAGAAGAAAACCCTCCTCGCCGGCTATCTGGTCCACCACCATCACCACCAGTCCTCTCCTCACCGGAGAAACCCTCTCCAGCCCACAAAACAGCATTGGTGAGGTGATAACAGGATGCAAGCTAGCTTTTGTTGCTATGAGCTCAATCCTAGTTGCAGTAACTATCAATCCAAGTATTGGTTGTAAATATCGTTCCGGTCACCGTTCTGGTTTTTCAATTGGAACAGAGCGCTTTAATTTTGGAGCGTTTCGACATGTTGTTTCGGTATCATACTGTTTATATATAATTAATTAATTATATATATATATATATATGAAAAAAATAAAATATTAATTTAACAAACATAATTAAAATTTGAATTTTTTTTATTTAAAATATTTTGGTGTTTTAAAATTATTTTGATTTATAGATGTAAAAAATAATTTTTAAAAAAATAAAAAAAATAGATTTTGAAACGGAACGGAACCAAGGTGTTCCAGCTGAAATTTGATCGGAATTTTCGAAACGGACTAGAATTAAAACCGAGATAAATTTTTTGAAGGGGACGAACAACAATTTATCTTATTATGCAGCAGATAAAAATTTGGTAGGGCACGTAGCAACAGTAAAAGTGTGCATCGTATGCCATGATGACCAAAAAAATCAGAGATACCTTACGTTCTGGAACAAGGGCAATGCCGAAACGGCTTTTATTGAGGTTGTGTTTTTTTTATTTAGTTTTTAAATTTTAATTTGTGTTAGTGATCATTTGAAAATTGATATTTTTTTTATTTTTTTTTATTATTATTATTTTTCAAATGATTTTTCAAAAACTAAAAATATTTATTTTTGTTTTGTCATTTATTTTGTTTTGTTAACATTTTTAGTTTTTTTTTATTCCCCAACATAATTTAATAATTTTTATAGTTATAAATCATAGTAATAATACCGGCTATGAATCATAATGATTATAGCAATTTGTAATTAATTATGAAAGTTATAGTGCATATGGTGTTAACAATTGATTTTGATGATAATAATAACAATAACTCATAAAATAATATGAAGAATATCAATAATGAAAAAATAATTATAATAATGATATTAATAAATACAATAATTATTATCATAATTTAAATGATATTAATAAAAATAACGATGTTGATTTTCGTAGTGATTGTTGTAGTAATAATGACAATGATAATAACAATAATGATGATGATAGTGATAGTATTGCCGATATAATTAAAATATTGATTATTTCCAATCATGGTTATAATGCAACTATAATGATTGTGACAATTTAACAATCATGATAATAACAATGAGAATAATAATTGAAACAATTCATTAGTCGATGTTGTTTTTGTTTAAAAATAATTTATGTGGCTTTTCTATGTATGGTATTTCAAATATAATATCACATAAACAAAAAACATATGAAATCACACATAGACAAAACAAGTGAAAAAATTGAGTTAAATTATCCACAATAAAAAAAAAATATGAGTCACTTGCCATACGTTTTGCCACAACCATAACCAAATTTTTTAACATGTAAAAAAATATTAATAGTGCTAGATTCTCTTATGAATATATCTAAGCGAAATAATCAGTGTGGGCATAATTTTTATTAGATAATGTAAAAAAAACTAATTATAGGACATTTCTTGTGTTTATTAGTAATGTTAAATAATATAATTTTAAATAAATAAGGTAAAAAAAAATTAAAGATTACATTGGACTATAAGGTTTTTAATGAATACAACATCGAATCATAAATTATTAGACTTGAACCATTATATATAGAGTTGTCAAAATTAATTCTTAATAAACACAATATCAAATGATATATTATTTCAATTGCTATTTTTATGATTGAAGACAAAAAAAAATATTATCAATATAAAAAAAAATATTTGATTTGAAGAACAAATAAAAATAGTTAAAGGACAAAATCAAAATTTGTATTAATACTATTATGAATATAGTTATCATAATCATTTGAATTATAATAAAAAAATTTATTTAATATTTTTTGTTTGATACTAATGTTAAGTAGTAATAAAAATAATAATTATAATTGAAATGATATTAATGAATTATTGTCGTAACAACAACAACAACAATAATAACAATGATGATGATAGCAATAATATTGTCAATAATAATTCGAATAATTTTTTTATTTTTAATAATAGTTATAATGTAGCTATAATAATTATGACAATTTAACAATCATGATAATAACAACAAAAATAATAATTAAAATAATTTATTAATCAATGTTATTTGGGTTATGAGTACAAACTGTAGAAGTTGACTTTAGTTTTTTTTATAAAAAAATTGTAATTGTTGAAATTAGCTTTTTTATAGAAAAATAATAGATGCCCAATTAAATTACAAACTATTTAGATTAGTTTATTTTACATTTTCACTATATCATAATTAGAAGATTCATAGTGATTAGATTAAAAAAAACAAAGAAATACAATTAACCCTATCCTCACTTGCCACTTAATTTGACTCATTTAGTTCAAAATCAAAGATAGAAGAAGGAAATATCAAAATATGAAGAGAGAAGTTAATTAATGTAAAATCTTAGCCTACCTTTTAAGAATACTGTGGGTTCAACTTGTATCTTATTCCAACCATATATTTAAAATATATTTAATTAATTATACACACTAAAGTCTTGCAACTAGTTCCAACAAACTCTCCTGAAACCATCATGGATGAAAAAGAAAATTATAATGTATAGTTTATTTTAAAAAATTATTATAATACCAATTATATTTTCTTAGTATTTGATAATGTTATGGTGGTTGTTTTTGAAATTAATTTTATTTAGAAATATATTAAAATAATACTTTTTTATATATAATAGAATTTTTTTTATTAAAAAATACATTTTTAAAATTGGCTCTTTCACTCGAGTGGGAGCTCCAGCCCCGTCACACATGACCATTCATGTAGTAATAAATGTGGGTATTGTGTTGTCCAATTAATGCACATCAATTATTTTTATTATAATAATAATATTTTATTGAAACAATAATAAATGATGTGGGTGATTGAGTTGTCCAATTAATTCACACCAATTATTAAAACAATAATATTATATCCTAACTATTTTTATTAACTCGGTTGAGTTTAAATTATTTTTAACTAGATCAACTGAGTTATATATGTTGGTTGAAGGATGTATTTTTTTTTTCTATGAGACGTGGCGTGATATCAGAAAATTTATGATCTGTACAGCAAGTTTTGAGTTTGAGTCAGGATGTGTATCCCTTATAAAAGTTTAAAACAGTCGGAGTTTTAATCACTTACTTAAACCCACAAAGTGTGATTTTCTTTTCACACAAAAAAAATATGTGCTTTTTTAAAACAAAATTTTGTCTCGGTTCTCAATTGGGTCTCCTAAAAAAAAGTTTCAATGAGTATGGTTTGATTGTGTAATTTTTATCTAATTGATAATTATTTTTGGTTAAGAATCTAAAAGGTTTGTCCTCAAGTTTGTCATGTTTTTTTTTTATTTGAAGAAATTCAATCTCTTTTAATCATTATTTGCAAGTTCGAATTAAGAGAGTAAAATCTCGGTTATCTTAAACTCTTATAAAATGAACACATCCTTACTCAAACTTGAAACTTACAAAGTAGATCCTAAACTCTTTATCACTACTTCACATCTCTCAATTCATGGGGAGGTTTAACATGCTTTGAATATCACTAATGTCAACATTAGCAGGCATTATTCAAAATATTAGTTATTACTCTTGATGATTTTGGGTGGAACCAAACCCAACAACCTTATTTAGATACTTCCATTATGGTTCAACCACCAACCCATCTTGGGTAATAACGTAGCACCATCCAAGGTTATTTATATCACACGTTTCGTAGGAATGTGCATATCCCATGATAATAAAACCTTGTCGGATGTCTTGAATCACCTTTGGCCATGACAATCTCCGACGAGGTCTGTACAGTCATGGCATCCAACTTGTCCGACCATGGAAGACACCATTCTCTTCGCCAGCTTTCTGATGCATGGGAAGATAACTATGAATGTGATTATCGTGTTGCAAGACGTGCGTTTCTAAGCAGCTACCATTTCTCGGAGAAAAATGGTATCAGGGACAAGCTGAGGAGGTCTGTGAAGGAGATGAACGAGGTTGTCGTCGGAGTTGTTTCGGAAATCCGGCAAGAGATTTGTAAGAGAAGGGTTGGCATCAAAGTTTTCAGGTTCACTTTGGGGTTGCCATCGATGATTCTTTTTCGTGGAAGATGTTTTGCACCTTGGATTGGTAAAAGGAGAGAGTTGATGCACTGAATTATGATCAGTTCGTGTGGATCAATCAATCACCAGAAATTCGGAACTATATTCATGATTGAATCATCATTATGTATTATTTTTACTTGTAAATCAAGCAAATTTAGTTAATGTTTTTCCAATGATTGTTAAATTTATTCCGAAACACAGAGTTAATTTAGAAAAAACAAAACTTAATTCGAATAAGTTTTTTAGTTAAATCAAATCAAATATTAAGAATACAATCTAGTTATTTTAACTGATTTTTAATGGCTCTGTTCATCTAATATAAATATAATCAAACTAATATAAAAGTAAAAATAATAAAAATATTTTAATAAAAATAATTGTTGATAACTTAGATTTTGAATCTCTTATAATTATTGAATAAGTTTGAAAATCTTCATGCTTGACTAGAGTCACCACAATTTCATGAGGGAAATACATTAAACATTCTTCAAGATAATATTTTTTTTTCCTGTAAGATATTATACAAAAAAAATCAATAGACATTAACAAAAGAAGGTAAATTGAGGAATGTATATTACTTTAAGTATCCAACTGAAAATTCATGAGCAGATTGGAGACTAATTTGAGGTTTCGTAAACCCAACAACATGTTAGTTGGCATGCATGAATGTTTTGTAAGAAATGTCAACACAAGAAGACAAATGCGTGCATGCTGCACTATTTGCCCTGCTGATTCACCTAATAAAGAAGTACTAAAAAATCATAGACCATAAGTACTTGCAGAACCACAACCACACATGGATTTTTGGCCCCACCATGCATTGCTGTCTCTTCCAAATTTCTTGATCTCGTTTAACAAAATATCAAGGTCTTATCTGCAAGCACTCAGCTTCTTGGATTCTGCACCAAGCACTCGGCCTTCTGTATCTTCCACATATTCTTGCCTACATTACTTCTCTCAGGTTTGCTCTTTCTTTTTATACCTCCTCTCTTCCCCCTCCTCTCTTCTTCTCCTCTCCTACTGTTGTTTGCACTGTATTGGGAGAGAAAAAAAATCAGCTTTTTTTCAGGTAGTTTCTTGAAACATTTGTTTCACTGTCTCATTAACTGTGCCTTGTCATAGTTTGAGTCCACTCGAAAGGTTGCAAGAAGCTAGAGAAGGTGAGGCTAAAAAGGGATCGGCTGAAAGAGAGGTGGTGGGGGCTTGATCTGATTTAACTTTTCAAGGAAGAAGATGAAAATTCAGTGTGATGTGTGTGAGAAAGCACCGGCCACAGTGATTTGTTGTGCTGATGAGGCTGCACTTTGTGCAAAATGTGACATAGAAGTTCATGCAGCAAACAAGCTTGCTAGCAAACACCAAAGGCTTCTTCTCCAGTGCCTCTCCAACAAGCTGCCTCCGTGCGATATATGCCAAGTAATTTCATTTCTCACCCTTGGTACTAATATTTAATTGATTTATTGTAATTTGTTTATGTAATTTTCAATCAGATCTTGCTTTTGGAATTGTGATCTATCTATCTGGTTTATGATTTGGTGTTTTGCAAAGTATGGAATTTGAGCATGTTTATTCATTTATTTACGCTCACTTTGCGTTCCAAGAGATCATAAGAAGGGGAAAAACCATAAGGAATCATTGCTAATAGAGTATGAGATCTTGAATAATAACTGTATAATCAAGTTCATGTAGTGTGTCTTAGCAGCTATTTGAGCATTAACTTATTAAGGACACTTTTTCTTTAAATTGATACCTTGTTCAGACCAAGAAATTCTTTGTGGATTTGAATATTCAATGAATTGTAATAAGTTTATGCTGATTCATGATAGAGACATGAGTTATATTGAAAGAGATAAGATTCTCACAGGTTTAGTCTATGGGGGAAAGGGTATAGCTAGGGATGTGAGGTGGGCACTCATCTTGGATTCAAACCTCACCTGGGCGGCCTAGATTAGTCAATGTGTAGATCTTGCCATGCAGATTCTGGCTGGTCGCATCGGGTTTATCTTCGAGGGATTCCTTCTATTGATATCTAAAATGCTTGTTGTTAATTATTTATCAAGTGACAACCATAATTCTCTGGATGAGTAATTCTATGAACTTCTGTTTTTGTTATTGTGAGGTTTTTCTCATCTGCGTCTCTCTAATTAATTTGATTTTCAGGAAAAGGCTGCCTTCATTTTCTGTGTTGAAGACAGAGCCCTCTTTTGCCGGGACTGTGATGAACCAATCCATTCAGCTGGTAGCCTTTCTGCAAATCACCAGCGATTTCTGGCCACTGGAATCCGAGTGGCCTTAAGCTCTAGTTGCTCCAAGGACACTCAGAAGAGTTCTTTAGAGCCACCAAATCAGAGTGAACAACGACCTTCCATGAAATTGCCTTCACCGGGTTTTGGCTCTTCTTGGGCTGTTGATGATTTTCTGCAGTTCTCTGACTTTGAAGAATCCACTGACAAGGTAATAACAAGTTTTGCATGGTCTCAATAATGTCCTCCAGACTTTGTCTTTAAAAATGAAAAAGTTGGGAGAAAGCGGGTATTTCTTGCGACTCGGAATCTCGAACCGTTGATTGATTGCGTAATGGTATATGGTTCATTCCCAATATAATTGACCCTCAACTTTTCCCTAAACACTCAGTTTTCCGGGAGAACAAGGGAGTTACAGTAACTCCCTTGAGTATAGAAACTAGTTGTCACTTTCTGTTTATGCATTTCAATGATCCTTCTGAGCATCCAGCCCTGCCTTTGCTAAACGCGGGTCTAGGTTTTTCGTTTCCCTGTTACATGAAGAACAAAATTGATGCTGCAACTGCTGGATTAACCTTCGTCTTTCAAAATGACATTTTGTAACTTTTCTGTGCAGAAAGAGCAGCTTGGGATGGGAGGAGAGTTTGACTGGCTAGCTGACATGGGTCTTTTCGGTGACCAACTTCCCCAGGAGGCTTTAGCAGCAGCTGAAGTTCCTCAGCTACCAATCTCACCACCAACCAATGTGAACTCGTACAGAGCCACCAAATCCGGCATGCCGCATAAGAAGCCTAGGATCGAAATCGATGATGACGAGTTCTTCACTGTGCCTGATCTTGGCTGATCTCATGGTGCTAAACCAAGCATTTTGTGTTGAACTTTTGAAGAACTGCGCATACTTTCATGAGTACCTGTATGCATCTATGCATGTATATAGTTTGTATTTACATAAACATGCATGAAACTTCGTGTATTTAGAGAGAGGACAGTAGCTTCACAGTTAGTTCTGCAGATTCAATCTCTACGTTTTCCTGTATTTTTGTTTGTCTTTGAAAGTGGAATCACATCAGTCAGTGCTCTTGATTGTAGTAACTCTTGTATAATTCTCAACTATTGCTCGAACACATCGTGCTAGGACATTACTAGCAAGTATGTGGATCAGGGTTACCCTTTCCCTGGAAATGCAGATTGGTTGAAATATGCTGCCACCTCTGATAAATTACCTCAGTAGATCACTGCTCATGATTTTTTTTGCTAGAAAGAAAACTTTCCGGGCGAGGCTTCAGGTGATCTTATGAGCATTCCCTACGGACAAATCAGCCAGCCTTATAATGGCAATCGATCTTGATGCTGCTAAATATGATGGCTTTCTAACACCGTTGACCGGAGATTTAACGGAGCTCACCTCCCCTGGAATAAGCAAAAACAATTTTCGAGGGCCAATGCCGGAAAACATGGCTAACCTTCAAAAGCTCAACACACTATCATCGTCCCAAAATCTGTGTCACTGGCAGGATACCTTAAGGTATCTCAAAATCTCCAGCATCTTGAAATCTTTGACCTGACACAACCACCTTTCAAGCAGAATTCCAGCTAATATTATCTCTTTGAGAGGCTTGGTGCGGTTAAGCAAGTCAAATAATTAAGGTTGTCATTTAGTTGGTATTTGTTTTTTTTTAATTGGAATGAAATATTTTGGTTTCAAAGTGTTTCATGTTAAGAATCATCTCACCTAAAAGCTTAAGTTTATAAGTGAGCCCATAATATGATTTATATTATTCTCTAACACACTCTCAGTGAAACCCTTGGCTAAACTGCATGACTCACATCACTTGCTTAATGTTTATCAAATGAATGGGTGAGATTCAACTCGTGATCATGGCAACAAGTTCGATACTATGTTAAGAATCATCTCATCTAAAAGTTTAAGCTTATAAGTGAGACCCATAATATGATTTATATTATTCTCTAACATTTGAGTGCCATTTGAGATTATGATTATATATATATATATATATATATATATATATATATTCCAAATAAATAGTTCAAATTCAAATAAAATTATTTAGAATTGTGCAATTTAATCTAAAAAATGACACAAAATAATGATTTTTCTAAACAAAATTATGAACATGTATAATATTACGAGAATGACATCATCAATTTTACAAGGTCATTACATTCTCTAATTGCTTTAAAATTTTAACATAATATATATAAATATGTCAAGAGACTCCTCGTAAAATTTCATCTCAATCTAACAGCGGATTAAGAGATATAATTAATATTATAAAATTATTCATTATTTATAAAAAAAAAAATTATTTGGCTGAAACGAAACGAGCAGAAAGAAACCAAACCGTTCCGACCGAAATTGAAGTAGAATTTCCAGAATGGGTCGAAATTTTAAATAAGATAAAAACTACACTATTTTATCTCATTTTTTAAACAATACGAAATGTTTCGACTTAAAAGAAACAAAATTAACAATCCTGAGTCAAACAACGCATTGTCGGGCATGCAACATTCCGGACCTCTCAGGATTGTGGCAGCTGAATACATTGGATCTTAGAAGCAGCAATCTAAAAGGAAGTGTGCCTAATCTTCCAATAAACTTGAGAAGGTTTTCTCTGAGCCACAATGTGCTATCACGACACATTTCTCCTGCAAATGTCCTTTAACACCTCGCAAAACTGGATTTGAGTGAAAAACAGGCTTTCAGGTCTTGAAATCTCAACTAATTATTTCAAAGAAATGGAGGTAATGCCATACCCGGGGACAGATTTACAGCTTCGAGGGTTGGATGCACACGCTAACCGATTGCACGGGCATCCACCCATCAGTTTAGCGAGCGAGATTATCATCAATTGATCAATCCCATAATCAGTTCTCTGGACGAATCCCAGCAGAATTTGGAGCAAAACTTGAGAAGTTACCATATTTACATTGGATCATCATGATAATTCAATGTACTCAAGTTTATAGCAGTAATTTCCGGTTGGATAAATTTCTACTTTCTAATCAAGTGTGGGATACAAGTTGAATTTGCATCCAAAATAAAGTTCAATGGTTCCAGTGAAGGAGAATGTGTAATAATCTGAAAACTCCATTAAAGAATTTCCAGTGTTGAATAAATTCCCATTTATCCATATATTGCAGCTTACATTTTCTCAACACATCAAACAACATAAACTTTCCCAGTTTTCAAAGTGGGTGAAATGATAAGTGTAAATCAGCTAATGTAGCAAAAAAAATTCTGATGTTTCGTAACTCGACAAATACATTTTTCTAACTACAACATAACACGATGCAGTTTAGAGAAACCAATTAACACTAACATTGCTAAGCCATGCGAACAGTGGGAGCTGAACCAAACCAATGAGGATCAAGAGATAATTATGCCGGCTAGAATTAGCGCCTCTCACCTCTGCTACGAGTACTCTCTTCATTGTCTTCACCAAGAAAGTTCCCATACATAGGCAGGTACATGGCATCAAAATGTAGTAAGAGTATCCTGGTAAGATCTTTCCAAGTACAGCAAAACAGATGCCTGTGAAAGTATACCCAGCATATGCAACCATGTCTAACAAAGGTGCCTCCCCACCACCCAATGAAAGGAGTATCATTTTGAGCAATGTAGCCTGCATAAACCAGGCAAGCAATCCCTTGACAAACAGCCAATTGAGAGCTTCTGGGCTAAACCTGGAAATAAAGGTGAAACAATTATCAAACTATAAAAGGATATAAAATGTTATGAATATATAAAATCAAAAACGTGAAGTGTAATTTTTCAAACAGCAGGCAAAGTAAAGAAATGATCGCACTATTCAGATGAAGTTAATTTGCAAAGTGAAGATAAAAAAGGATGTTGGACTTCAATGCTGTGATCCAATTCCAGAGATTGTTTGGCTGGTTTAAACAATGCATACTATCCAAACAATTCATGCAATCCCTTATCAAACAGCCAATTGATGGCTTCTAAACCTAGAATCAAACAGAATTAAACTTATCTCTGATAAAGGAAATTCAAGTGCCAGGGAAAGACAAACAAAACATCCGGTTGAATAAAAGATGTAATGCAACTAATTGTTCACCCGACTGAGAAATTACTTGCTTTATTGAAGCTTACATATACATACTCACTAGTCTGGAAATGTGCACAAAAATAAGGAAGAAAAAAAGTGAGAGACAAGGGTGCAGTGAAAGATGTGGCAACTTTAAGTGACACTATCAAAACTGCCACCATATGACTGCTGCCGCAGACAGCAATAATACTGCCATACAGAAAGAGCACTTAAAAAATAAATGATTTCCCTTCATGGCCCACTCCATCTAGTAGCAAAGGTTTGGTAAAATAGCCACTTGCATGTAAGAGAAAAAAAAAAGGTGAACACGTTGCATTTTTCTTCCACCCTTTAGAACTATTATCAGACAAATCTGCATAATACAGTTGTGTGCTAATCAACATTTGCAAGTGCCTACATTGCTATTTGCTAACAGACCTAACACCAAAATAACTAAAAGCAGGAGCCATATTTATCAAAATGCTATCCAAAAATCTGCATGGGACTGACAAATCAAGGTTGAGAACATGAAAAAGTGTAGCATGGGTTATGTTTGGATGGGAACAAATAGGGCTAACAGAGAAGCTGGTCATAGATGCATTCAACGCAGAAAATTGATAACTTGCCACCAGCACATGTAGGTATTAAGGCTAAGCTGGGTTGATGGGAGAATATGATCTACTTACTTTCCATTAAGTCCCAACGACAGGCCAGCAAGAACAACATAGGTACCAAATGCCATGAATGGAATGTACAAGTCCGGTGCATTTATATCATAGATTGGGGGTTTATAGGAAAGCCTGCCCCCTACTGGCTCAGTTATCCTCATCCAATGTCCCTGAGAAAAGGATGGTAAGGACAAAAGGGCAAAGCAATAGGAAAAGGATGGTGTGCAAGCTAGAAGAAACATTAGATTACTTACCCTGTGCAGGAATGGAAACAGAACAACCTTCAATTTGTTCCTCACATAGTGTTCATTCACTTGGAAATAGTATTGTGGATCAGAGAAGTATCTACTTATCTGTTTATTTGAAAGAAAATGTCAGCTAAAATCACATTGCTCTCAAACTAAACTACAACAATCTAATCTGTCTAAATGAACCCATAGCATTTATGAAAATGGTGCCTTGTCGGTAGTTTAAAGACACTGGCATGAGGCCTTGCAGTGTCCAACATAAATCAAATCTGTGACTAACACATGCTCAACCAGAGCATCAACATTCAGTTTGGCTTACAGCAAACTTAAACCAAAATGGTGTTTGACATAATAGTCTCGGAGTGCTCCTTACATTGCTTTGCACATACTCAGAACTCGATCCCAGAATTTTCTCTCCATATGCACCCAGTCCACCTTTAATAAGTCCCGAACCAGCTCCATAGAACGCATTCCCAAATGGAGTGGGCTGAGGGTTGGCTGGAGGTCTTGGCACCCCAGGCTGAGGTCCCACGTTGTTATACATTTCTGCACTTGAGAGGGAGAGAAATCAGAATAAGTTTGAGCAGAAGAACAGCTCATTAGCATTGCATATCTCGTAGCTGAGTCAATCAAGCACTGGTTACTAATGGATGCTTAAATTTGAAACTTTTTCCAATAGGTTAATTGAATAAAATAGAAATGAGGTATCAAGCTTAATAAGGAACAACCGATCGCACAATATTTTTAAGGAAAGGGGATGTCTGACGCATCCTTCAAATGTAACAGCCCATCAGAGTAAATCCCACATCAATCTTAACCCCCAATTCAAATCCCAACAAAATCACACGCACAAACACACACATGACAATCATTCAATCTATCTGTGTAATCAATTAAAATTTAAACAAACACATACAGAAAAATATAGTAAATACGGATCTAAGAATATGACCTGGAGGTGGTGTCAGCAAGTTCCCGGTGATCGGGTCTTGGGTTTTCCGGTGATGGGCTTCACTTGTATAAAGTCACCGCGCTAACTGTGTATGGGCAAAACGGGTTTGTGGATGCTATAATAAGCGTGAATCATGTAGGTGGGTCGGCACGTGCAAGAATTCTTTGATTTTTTTTATTTTTTTACTTGCATCGTTGGGTATTTAGAGCTTCGCAATTGACCTGAAAGTTTATCTTTTTATTTTTGATTTATGGTGATGAAAGCATTATTAGATGATTTTTTACATTTTATTTTATTTTAAATAAACAATTCATATTCTAATTGGTTTGATTATAAGAACTTTGTTTAATAATCTCTTTTCCAAGGAAATGCATTTTTTATTTTTTATTCATATTCTATTTAAAAATTTATTTTTAACATTTATACATAAAAATATATATAATAATTATCTTACTGAAAGCAGCATTTTCAACGCCATAACTAGCACATCTATACAGACCCACCCAACTAACAAAGGCCTTATCTCCCTACGCATTAACCCAATCCCACTTCACTCAAACGATTCCCTTCTTTCTCAACGCCAACACTCGTACAATCCTTGCTCGTGTTTCTCTATCTGTCGTAACAGGTGAGCTTCAATCCTCCAATGCTGTGAGTTGCAATAGTACTTCATCTTTACACCGCTTTCATGGCATCACACAGGAGACACCAACTGGGTTCTTCCAGTTTTTGGTAAAGTTGGTTTTTCTGGTCCATTTCTTCCTCGTTCTGAGCTGTGATGTTTCTGCTTTTTTTTTTTAATTATCATTATCATTCGTCATGATGTCCTGGTTTGCTCAACTAGGCAATATTTGTTTGTATTTTTTTTTTTTAACCATAGGAATCGATGATGGAATAAGAAAGGATTGTAATTCTTGATGCCGGTGAACTAAACAAAATTAAACATAGAATTGGAGTGAGATTTCATTCCATTTTCAATCTTAGAGTGAACCAACTATGACCCGTTTGAATAAAGTTTCTATCTTTTTTACTTTAGTAAATGTTTGTTTTACTTGGGAATTGATTATGGAAATTTGAATGGTTTGACTACATGACACCAGGGAAGCAAAGAACATTAAACTAAGGAATGGCAATGTTTGAGTGAACCAAACATGATTCTTTGTATAAAACTGAAACTTTTTTTTATTTGGATGAATATATGATACTATCACTTTCTGCTTGATATTGCAGGGGATTCCATGGAATAATATCGAAGGCCATTTTTAGTTTGTTTAAAATACTTTAGTAAGACAATTCTATTCACGAAAAAAATAAGACCCACATGGCTACTGCTGCTTTAGGACCAGCTACTTCACTCCGGTTAAACTCGGGGTCAACACTT
Source organism: Salix exigua (assembly GCA_032356905.1). NCBI lineage: Eukaryota > Viridiplantae > Streptophyta > Magnoliopsida > Malpighiales > Salicaceae > Salix > Salix exigua. The sequence continues at coordinate 3,831,514 of CM063594.1, read as the reverse complement.
CGATTTCTGTCTTTCTACCCCAAATCAAACCGTAGTAACCTCCCTGAAATCCTCAGAACAATAACGAAACCTCATGCCATTCCTCCAAAGTTACACCATTTTTTTCAACTTTCGGGTTTGCCTCGCCAGAGGTTCTTCTGCAGTGTGATTTCTGGAGCTCTACAGTCTAATGAGAGTGCAAAAGTGGGATTTTTGGAGAAGGGGAAGAGTGAAGTGGGAAAAGGAGTTGGAGAATTTAGAAAAAAACTGAAGATTGCTGATATAAAGGGTGGTCCAGATGAAGGGTTGGATCGTGTAGGGAAGACCATTGTTGTGATGGGTTGGGTTCGTACTCTTCGTTTTCAGAGTAGTGTTACATTTATTGAGGTAATAATAGTGGTTACTCATATGATTTCTATGTTAAAGTTGTTTAAAACTTAACTATGATAAGCTGACGGGTATGTCTGTTATTAAACATATACAGGTTAATGATGGCTCATGCCTATCAAACATGCAATGTGTAATGGGATTGGAGGCTGAAGGTTATGATCAGGTATTACCATAAACAATAGAGTTGTGCATATAAATCTTCTAATTCTTTAATTTGCAGTAAAATATATTCGCCTTGGACTTGACATCTTAGGGGTTGTCCAATAACAGACAACCATTTTCCTTTTTGATTTCAGTTTTCTTCTCTTTTTTCAATTTTTACTTTTCAATGAAAAACTGGAAAGCGTGTTCACTTTTTGAAAAGGGAGAAAAAAAATTCTACAAGAGAAAAAGAAATACATCAAGATTTTACTTATTTTTCATAAAAAAAAACTGAAACCATCATTTCCAATGATCATCTTAATATTTGTATTTGAGATAATCTAATCATAGAATATTAATTTTATTTCTTTCAAATGAAAAATTATCAAGAAAAAGCTGTACTTATTAACTAGAAAAAAAGTAAATATTTACATTAGATTTGTAATAAGAAAATAAATTTATGACACTAACCAAATATATATATAAAAAAAATAATGTTTTGCGTTGCTAAAAGTGCTTCTATATAAAAGAACACTGCGCTATTCTTTTTTTTTTTCATTTGGAAAACAATGAAAAACTTGTAAATAAAAATTGGAAGAACCTCAAAAATATGATTTACAAACTCAATACAAATTTGAAAAATTAGTTTTTTGGTTCTTGAGATGGAGAAATAATGTATTTAAACATGTTTTTCTTTCTCCAACTCTAGTTTTTTAGAAAGTTGTAGTATTGCTCTGTTTATGGACACCTCGATAGCTTCCCTTTTCCTTTTCTTCTCAAGTTTGGTTGACATTAATAGCTGAGAGATTTTATTTAGAATTATTCCATGGTGTAAACTACTAGGAACAAGTGTACTTCTGCTCATCTTCTTTTGTCTAGTAAAAAACTTTTTCAAAAATGTTGAGCTCCATTGATTTACTGTCTTTACATAAAAATTCAAAAGTTCTCATAATATGTTTATACCATGATGTATTCATCTTACATATGGTATGTATTGTTGTCACCTTACCTTTATTCAAGCTTTGAAGCTTATTAATAGGTAGAATCTGGGTTGATAACAACTGGCGCGTCAATATGGGTGCAAGGAACTGTGGTGGAGAGCCAAGGATCAAAACAAAAGGTGGAACTGAAGGTCAACAAAATTGTTTTGGTATGATATTCTTGGCATTCTTGGTAGATAGGGAACTAATTTTCATGTGAACTCGTCAAGACTTAAGTCAATCACATTCATTTAACAAGTTGTTAGTGATCACACCGGAAATTTGTTCAGATTAACTAATTTTCTTCTCATGCTCTAGAATTGACTAATGTCAATTCGAATATCCCTCCACCCCTGAATTACTGAAAAACTACAGACCTTAAATCTGAAACTTGTAATTTATACTGACCGAAGTGTGAGATGAGGCAAATTAACATGTGGTAGAAATTGGACACAAAAAAGAGTTCACAGAAACATATAGAAGTTTTCAATCTTTCTCACATTCCACCTCGTATGTGACACATAAATTGCTGTAAATCTGTACTTGCATAAAACTATAAACAGTAATAAAGGGGTTAAATGAACTCTGACGTCTTGGGATCATTGATATCATGTCTATTCTATCCTCAATGATATTCTGGATGACTAGCAATTGGGAAACCTGGGTCTTGGTATGGTGCGACATGATTCCCTTTTGTTTTATTAGATCTCCATTGGCATTTGAGTATTAACCTGCGTATTACATAAATATGTGATTCTACTCCAAGGTTTTCACCCAAAATCTCCTTTCTTTTTATAGGTTGGCAAGAGTGATCCTTCCTATCCCATTCAAAAGAAAAGGGTCAGCAGAGAATTTTTGAGAACTAAAGCTCACCTTCGTCCTAGAACAAATACATTTGGTGCAGTATGGTTCTGCTACTTGTTTATATTCTACTTTTTGATAGGGTTTAGTGTCTTCCAGTCATATATGACATTACCACTTGATATGGCAAGCATGTTTTTGTACCTTTTTTTCAATGTAGCTTTATTGTTCGTGATTCTTGCTCATCTTTGTAAATAATGTTGATTGATTCCAGGTTGCAAGGGTGAGGAATGCCTTAGCTTATGCCACTCACAAATTTTTTCAAGAAAATGGGTTTGTTTGGGTCTCAAGTCCTATTATTACAGCTTCAGACTGTGAAGGGGCCGGTGAGCAGTTCTGTGTGACTACTTTGGTATGCACTGCTTAAGTTGTTTATGACTTCTGATTCTTACTCTTTTTTATTTTAGTTTCTTGAAATTCATATGTTTTTATTTTCTTGTATAAACATTATTTTCAAAATACAGAAAAGCACACTGAGATGCCTTTTTTTAGCTGCAATATGGTTTACATGGTTTGCTTCAATCTCATCTATCTAGTAATTTGAAATGCATAACCATGCAAGATTTTTGCCAAAATAATGTACCAGAGGATAGAATCTACTTGAAGAATCTATGCATAATTCTATCAGTAACCAACATTGCAATAGGTTTATAAAACTGCTGCCATACATGATATTTTATATTAACTTTAATGAACAGATTCCAGGCTCTCAAGAAGTTGCTAATTCTCCGGTGGATAGAATTCCAAAAACAAAGGATGGCTTAATTGATTGGTCACAAGTGAGTTGAACATGCCTTTTCTCACTATTATGCTCTAAAGGCGACCTGAGTATAGTGTGTCCCTCCCTCCTTTCCTCTTTCTGCCAGAAAAATCAAAGCCAATTACAGAAGAGGTTTCCATAAGGAGCAGAGTTCACCTTTTTAGCCATCTGAAAATTGTTTGTCCATGGAAAACCATTATGTTAGACCAGCATTGAAAATAAGAAGCTTGTTAGTGCTGGCCCCAGACCTATGCTCCCCCCACCCTAAACTGAGCTTATTTCTGCTATAATTTGGAAACAGACTAGGGAAGATGACTGTAGTGTTATTGAACTCCATTGATGTAATTTTCATTGCCTTCATTCTTTCTCAGGACTTCTTTGGCAAACCAGCTTTTCTGACAGTCTCTGGCCAGCTCAATGCTGAAACATATGCCACTGCTCTTTCAGATGTATAAATTTCATTTATGCTTTCTTAAGTATTTTAATGTCAATGTTAGTAAATAAAAACTATCTGAACCGTTTCTTATTGTACAATTTTTCTCATCTTTTAGGTGTATACATTTGGTCCCACATTTCGAGCTGAAAATTCTAATACTTCAAGGCATTTGGCTGAATTTTGGGTCGGTGTACTTTGTTTATAAGTTTGGTTCTTCTGGATCATGCACTGTCCAAGTTTCTTATAGTTTTTCTGTTTCTTTATTTTAGATGATTGAACCAGAACTTGCATTTGCTGATCTGATTGACGACATGGCCTGTGCCACCGCCTATCTCCAGTATGTAGTATGTTGCTTTTCACATCTTCTCTATTGTTAATTTAACACATATGGCTAAAGGTAAGCTTGCATGTGCACTAAGTCACATAAACTTGCATATTTTTCTCATTGAATAATTGATTGACAAAAAATTTATGTGGAAGGTGAGACATGTCCTTGAAAACTGCAAGGAAGACATGGAATTTTTCAACACTTGGATTGAGAAGGGAATCATTGATCGATTGACTGTATGAGCTCTCTAGTAGAATATGTTGTTTCATGACGCTGTTCTTGATTTGTTGTTTTGACTGGATGTATTTTCCATATTTTTCTGACAGTTTTCTTTGTTTTAATCTACAGGATGTGGCTGAGAAAGACTTTGTTCAGTTGACTTACACTGATGCGGTTGAACTTCTTCTGAAAGCAAAAAAGAAGTTTGAATTCCCGGTACTACATACTAGCCCCAGTATTTAGACTTTTCCGATGACTATTGCTTGCTGTTATTCTGTATTTTTAGCTAGTTGTTGCTGCTAACTGTTGCTTGGACTTGGTAGAAACTATATTTCTCTTAAATTTCTTTCTTTTTCCTGATTAAGTGTCAGAAATAGTTATTCATGTAGTCCCTTAAAGTAATGCATAAATGTTGATTATCCCATTGAAGTTCCTCTTGCTCTTGGTTTCTAATAAGAACCACTATTATCAGTCTCTCTGTCTCATCCAAGTGATGACAGGGTCTCTTATTGCAGCCTGAACTCATTACAGTAATGAAATGTTGTCTGATTTGGCAAAATGGCAGTCATCATAGTCTTCACTTTTTATTGTTTAAAACAGGAAGACTTGTGATTCAAGCCAATCGAAGCTGTAGATTAACTTGACTAAAACTTTTACAACGAATTATTGATTTGATCTGTCTTTGGGTGGAAGTGCTTTAGTAATCTGTTAAGCAAAATTACAGTTCCTTAAATGATAAATGAAAATTATACAGGGTATTTTGTTGCATAATAAAGATCCTGCAATTTCTAGGTGGAATGGGGATGTGATTTGCAAAGCGAGCATGAGCGTTATATAACTGAAGAGGCATTCGGTGGGTGCCCAGTCATAATCAGAGATTATCCGAAGGTATGCAACAGACAGCTACCTGGTCTCTATTCTTTCACTTTTCTAAAATAACTAAAAAAATACGTTGGAGTGTACATTGTTCTCAGAATTAATGTTAAGTGTCATGAGGCTCACTGATCTAAAACTCTCAGGACATCAAAGCATTTTATATGCGGCAAAATGATGATGGGAAAACTGTTGCTGCTATGGATGTGCTGGTTCCTCGGGTAAATTTCCATTTCATCTTGTTTTTTGATTGTCAAGTAATTATTGCTTGTTATATTATAAAGCATTTATGGACCTCTTCCCAGTGGAATAGATTATGAAGAGCAAGGAGCCATCATGATTTATTTCACTTTGAGTCCTTGTTACTTGTCAGGGATATGAAAACGAAATATTCAAGCATAATTCTGGAAAAAACAGAGAAGTATCAAGGGGTAGGGAGTTTAAGAAATTGTTTATTTGTCAGGTTGGTGAACTTATTGGTGGAAGCCAAAGAGAGGAACGGCTTGAATATCTAGAAGACCGTTTAGATGAGTTAAAGCTGAACAAGGAGAGCTTCTGGTGGTATCTTGATCTGCGACGTTATGGTTCTGGTTAGAAATTTCACTTCTTGAAGCTAACATTTTATTTGATTGCTTTGATATCTCTAAATAGCTTAAAATCTGCTACTCGAAACACGCATTGTTCTGATCTCGTGTTTCCGTATGGCCAGTTCCTCACGCGGGTTTCGGTCTGGGTTTCGAGAGGCTCGTGCAATTCGCTACCGGAATAGAAAATATAAGAGATGCAATTCCATTCCCTCGGGTACCTGGTTCTGCAGAATTTTAACAGCGTGATGGTCGGAGTTGATTTTCCCTCCTTCCCTGTGTTTCTCTCCTGGGCACTTGGTATTTCAAATCTGCTGCTCTTGTTCTCTCCTCCGATACCAATTTTGTTTTTATAGCTCCAAAACTTCTTAGGCGGCATAGAACATTTTAAGGCTGGCCTTTATTCAACTCGATGGTTAATACTCCATCGACAATGTAGCTTGCTAGAAAATTTCCCGCCAACTTTGATGATTGCTTGATGAACAAACAAGTGGAAGAACAGATTTAATGAACAAGCCATGATAAGGTGGTTATGGCTGAATGAGAAGCCAGAAGAACCTCAAACAGTAGTGTACTGTGTGTTACTGTCATCTCAGGAGCGTTAATTTTGTTCCAGCCGAAATATTTTGTATCCGGTTAAAAAAATAAGATAAAATTGTATTATTTTTCAGCCCAAAATGTGAGTAATTTTATAATATTAATCATATATCTTAATTTGATCTTGCGAGATTGATGATGATATTCTTGTAATATTATATATGTTTATAATTTTATTTAGAAAAATTATTTTATTGTTTTTTAGATTAAATTGTACAATTTTAAATAATTTTATTTTTGAATTTGAACTAAAAAAAATTAAATAAATATGTTTATATTCAATCCTCAACCTGAAATAATAGTATGTCAAAATGCTCCGAAGACAAAAACATGACATTGGTCATCTCATGTTCGAATGAGTACTGCTATACTTGGCCCAACCTGTGGGTCAACACAGTGACCTGGCTCGGATCTTGTCTTAAACTAGATCAAACGAGATGCGGTTCAACACGCGTTATTACGTTAATATTTTTTACACAACTTGTGAGCTGAGCTTGGTTTGGATTGGACAATAGAACTTACCGACCACATATTTGGAGAAAGTAGTAAATCTGCTAAAAAACTTTATTTGGAAAGGATATTACAGCAAGTTTTTTTCATCAATACATTCAAGAGAGAGAAGGGATAAATTTTGAGATTGAAAGCCGCTCTTCAATTGAATAGCAAACAGTCAAAACCGGAGGAGAAGACCTAAAAAGATTAAAAAAGGGGGGAATCGAAAGAGTGCGGAGCAAATTAAAAAGAACAACAAAAAAGGTTACTTTGCTGCGTTCAACAGTTTGTGGACCTCGTCCGGTGATGGGAGAGCTGGGATGGCGCCCTTTTTGGTGGTAGTGATGGCTCCACATGCATTTGCAAATCTCAGTATCTCTCTCAACTTCGGCTCGTCCTGAAAAATAAATATATCATCTAACGTTAGACATCCTGATCTGATCCAAGGACTTTGTCTACAGTTCATTGCTTTACTTTTTCCTGGAAAAAGTATATTCCCAGAAGAAGAAAATAAATAAATAAATTCCTGAAAACTAGTTTTCACTACCAGCTTCAGGATCCGATTAAAGAGAGTGTTTATTACAGTATTTACCTCCAGCACAGATTGGTCATCAACAATCTTGCAAAGGAGTGCTCCAATAAATGAATCACCAGCACCTGTTGTATCAATTGTCTTGACATGGAAAGCATCGACAGTTCCATGGAAAGCCTGCATTTCAACAAACCAATTGGGATCAAATCCCAATTAGGATCAAATAGGATCTTTTTTCATTCACCTAACATTAGGGGTCACATGTTAAGACATGAGGTAAGGCACAAGCCCCTGTTCTTGGTGCATCGGTGTTTTCAGTTGGTGGGGGATGTAAGAAAACAAACAACTTCAGAGTTGGTGATCAAAGAACACACAGCATGCCAGAATAATTGTATACACGCACGGAGTTTTATGATACCAGGAAAGACGTAACCCTAACTTTTAGTCTATGGGTTGTTGGGAGATAGAACAGCAACTAGTTTGGTGCAGCAGAGACAACACAGTATGTGTATTGACATTTTGGATGCCCCCTTGAAAGAAGTTTGCTTTATGAAAAACTTAAAAAGAGTTTCCAATCTTGTAGCCTCGACAAAAACAACAGAGTTTTCCTATCAAATTGAATCAATTAAGAAAAAAATTGCAGGCCATGTCTAACCAATTCAAGTATTTTCCCTGTTCAATTTGTACAAAAGAAACCATATTTCCAGTAAATGTTTCGCATCCATAATCAATTAATCCATCTCATGATACTAACAGCTTGAAATTCAGTTTATGTTCATAAATTAGGCTTAACAGTGACGTAAATGGCGGCACTACTATATGCTTAGGGTTTGAAAAAATGCACACCGGAACTCACTTTCAGCATGCATAATGGGACAGGCACCGGCCCGCCACAGTATAATAAACAAGGCAACTACAATAAAATAATGACAACTCGCACAAATTGGCACGCCTGGTATCTGAGGTTAGCCAATAGATTTGTTCACCTCAAAACATTTCTTTTATCATTTCCATGGCACTCATTTGACCCAGTTAAATTCCAAACAAAACTCATGATGGTGATTACAAAATAGACACAAAAGTCTTGTTCATAATTTCAAGATTAAGACTTTACGCCTAGACCAGGGAACAAAACAACTCATCGCGAAAAGAATTGTTGAGGACAAGGATCAAACTTTCTCACCTTTCATTGTTCTTTCTATTTAAATAGTATTTCATTTCATAAATCCCGTGAGATTCAAAGTTTCATACTACTAAATAAATAAATCAGGTCTGGTTCCGTATAGTTAAAGAATATGAGGTCCCACATCATCAGGTAGCAAGTAGCATTATAGAAAATCATATAATTCATCACCTACCACCTTCTGCCAGCTAAAAGTCGAAATTTTGTGACAGACACCACTGATTGATGACACCTAACATCAGAAAATTAAAAGAAAAAGGTACTGAAAGACTGGACTATAATTACTCACCTTGGTGTAATATTTGCATCCGTGTTCACCGAGGGTAACCAGGAGCAATTTGAAGTTAGGACGCCAGAGTGTCAAAGCAGTTTCATCATCGATTTTATCACTTCCGGTGAGGAACTCAAGCTCGACATCACTGACTTTGATCACATCGGCCTCGTCCCAGATCTTCAATATCTGCTCACGCGCCTCCTCCGCTGATGGCCACAGTGGCAGCCTCAGATTTGGGTCGTAGGAAAGCAGTGCACCTGCTCTCTTCGCCACCTTCATTGCCTCTAGATGTGCTGATCTGCATGGCTCAACAATCAAACTTATTGATCCGTAGTGGAACACCTTGGCCTGTATGCACAAATTCACACACGTGCATGAGAAATGAAATTCCTTAATTGTTTTTTACAAATTATTTTAAATTCCTAAATTCCCTTAAAAAAAATTCCGAATATTACGCTCATACAATTCCCCCCATTCAGGTCTTATGTCACCACAGGTGACATTATCATTATCATCCCCCTCTATTACATGAAAAAGAGAGATCCACTGCTTGAATCTAGCCACTAATTGAGATCTCTGCTAAGATGCAACCGGTCCCCACCACCGTGGTATTGCTGACGTGTCACTCACCTAAGAATATCTCCTCCCCCTCAGGCTCATTTAATAAAGGTTTTTTTTGCAAAATAATTTTTGTTTAAAAATACATACAAATAATATTTATTTATTTTACAAATCTATTTTTAATATTAATATATAAAACTATCTAAAAATCCCAGAAAATATATTTTTAAGAAAACATTTAACCTCAATTTCTTTGACCATGCCGACAACCCTATAACAGATTAATTTTCACCGCAGTAAAATAAACTTATCAGTAAAAGTAAAATATTTTACGTTGAATCATTACAGAAATAAACACGGTAAATAATTAAGATTAAGACTGTAAATAATCAAACTTACAGATCTAATTAACTCAAGATTTAACTCCTCAGGCCTCAGCAACATGTCAGCACTTGGATTCCTATAAAACATAAACTCACGCTCTCCATCAGCGCGTAGGGTAACAAACGCGAGAGCAGTCCTGGCACCTTTGTCAAAATTAATACCGGAAGCGATCACGCCGTTTTCTTTCAAAATTCCGGCCAGCATGTGACCGAATTCATCGTCACCGAGCTTTCCGACAAACGCCGCCTTTCCTCCTAGCCTCGCCACCGCGATAGCCACGTTCGCCGGAGCACCACCCGGAGCTTTCAGAAACCCCGGGGCTTCAGCGAGGGAGACGCCGGAGACGGTCGGGACGAAATCTATCAGCATCTCGCCGAAGCTCACGATCAGCGATTTGTCGTTCGCGCCATTAGAAGCCATTGCAAGAGCACGAGAGGGGGGGGTCAGATTGGAGTGTTTTTAGAGAAGGAAACGAGAGAGAGGTACCGGCTGGGAAGAGAGGTTCATTTATAGAGGAAGATGAGTGGATATTTTTGTAATTACGGCAAATAGTTATTATAGAGGTAATTAATTTATATGATTTTATGATTTTTATTGGTGATCTGTGGATATGTTTTGACGAGGGCCCACAGAAAAGGAAATATTTTTATTTATTTTGTGGGATTTGATGATGAAGACGAGGATTGAGATACGTAGATACGATGTATTTTGATTTTTTAAAACGCGCATTTTAAGGAAGGATTTAGAGTTTAAATTAAGATGGATTTCTTACCTTTTTTGGAGAGATTTTTTTTTTTTATAAACCACGCGATGTCCCAGACGCCGTATACTAATCTATATTCGCACCGAGTGAGTCCAGTAGTGAAAGTGCTTCCAAATAATAGCCATACAAGAGAGAAATCAACCTTGACTCTTTTATGAACGAGAATGTCTCGCCACTCATGTCGTACTTCGAGAGATTAATTGCATGGATAGATGAGAAAAAATAGTGTTATTAGATCATTTTCATTTGTTGGTGTCAAAAACTATTTTTTAAAAAATGAATAAATATTATTTATGATGTATTTATGAATTAAAAATATTTTAAAACAACTTTAATCACACTCTTAGACAGACAGTGAGTGTGATTGTCTTTCTAATCGCTTTTTAATTCATCATCCATATAGTAATTAGTTATTGTTCTACATGTAAACGAGATTAAAATATTTGAAATTAAAGAGATAAGATGAAACAAGATATGATAAGAAGATAAAATTGTATCTGGTAATTATGTTTCTATCATACCTAGTTAATAGTTAAAATCAGAAGATAAAACGATAAGAGACAAGGATAAAATTATGTGTAGTAGTGATGTCTATATCATATATGATTGATAATTAAAAAGATAAGATAAGAGATTAAGATAAAATTATGTGTTTGTAGTTATGTTTATACCATGTTTGGTTGATAGGTCCCTGGGGCTTGGTCTAGCGGCAAAGGCATCCTGCCACCTTTGGTTACTACCCGAGGTCGTGTTCGAACTCGAAAACCAAGAAGAGCCTGGGACGACCAGAGATTTTACGCTGGCCCTGGCCTACTAATGTACGTTTTGGCCGGGTGATTCCCGATCCAATATGAATATCAAAAAAATGTTTGGTTGATAGTGTGTATAATAAAATAAGATATAAAAAAATAAGTTAGTGGTATTTCATGGATATATTTCGAGGAGGTCTCATAGAAAAGGAAATATTTTTATTTATTTTGTGGAGTTGATAATTAAGATAAGGATAGAGGAGTATGTAGATCCAATTATTTTATATTTTTTTAGATGTATAGTACAAGGAAGGATGGTGGGGTATAAATTAAATCAAATCGATTTCCTGCCCTATTTTTTGGAGAAATTAATTATATTGACAAATGAGGAGAAATTTTTTAAAAAAATACATTACTTCCACATATTTTTTTTTTTATTCATCAAGTGTGATTGATTATGATTTGTAATTTAACTCTTTGAAATAATATGTTTCTGAATTTTGTTTAATGCAATAATTTAACAAAATATAATTTTATTTATCTAATATTTCCTATAAATTTCAAATAGATCCGATATATAGTTTGAAATATATTTCTGATCTCACAAAATTATCAACAAATATTATAAAGTCAAATTCAAAACTAACTTGGTTGTTCATATCATAAATTTAGTGAACTAGTAAAATCAGACAATTCTACTAATTTTATCGATTTTGCATGAGTCAAATCTAATTTTACCAATTTTCGAGTTTAGTCCAATTTAGCACGTAAATACATGTTGACTCGTAGAAATACATCTAAATGATTTTTTTTTTTTAAAAAAATTATTTTTTATATTAGTATATAAAAATAATATAAAAACATTAAAAAATAAAATAAAAATAAATTATTTTTTTTTCAAAAATATTTTTGAAACACAACACGAATTATAAAAAAAGGAAGAGAGAAACACCAATGTTTTGATTTATTTGAGCAACTTACGCCCGTGGTCTTGCCAAGAAGCCACCAACTATCAAATATTTAAATATTTGGGTGCATGTAGAAGTATATATTATAATCTTGTGTTTATTTTTGTTGCTCTCTCCACTTCCATGCCAGCTAACAGTCTTGCTCTTGAATTTATTGAAACCTAGAAAGGAAGCATGAATGGGAAAATCCCAGCAACTATAGAAAAATAATTATTTTTATATCGATTGGTCGTTGAGATCATGTCTTCTTAGTTTATAACATATAGTCACTCTGCACGTTGTTTAATAATATGAAAGATATAACCTATGGTATCTTTATTTATATATATGTTTTAGTATGTGTTTCCAAGCTCACATTTCTTTACGTGGAATGGGAAAAAAATATATTATAACAAAAAACAAAACCCGTTCGAGGAATCCTTAAAATTGGCGTATTTAATAATATGGTCAGTATATATATATATATATATATTATTCAAGTTTTGTATTATAATAAATGCTGGGATTCACTAGCCAATTAATATTTTTCCAATTTCTGCTGTTTTAAACTTTTATAAGATAAGCATGTGCCGGCTCGGAATAATTTAACCCAAAATATTTTAGAATGCATTCACTAAATCAGGATCTAATACAAGAATTGATTCCAAATCAAATCCTGATGAACTTATTCTTTAAGTTATTATTTCTTATAATATTTTCTTCATTTTTTTTTATAGAGAACAATGTCTTCAAACTATTTCCTTTCAAACCCTACATTAACATATTCTATCAAGAACTAAATATATTGGAAATGTATAAATATATTTGATAAAGTGCCCCACCCTCTCCCCTACATTCTTTAATGCAAACTCAAACTTGAAAAAATCATAATTTTTTTTTTTTTTTTAAAAGGGACAGAATATGACTCTTGGGGCAGGGAAACTGGCCCTGCTCGTTGCATCGTGAGGAGCACATTTAGATTTAAAATAAAAATAATAATACTCGACTCCACCTCCTCGACAGCCAAGCAACACCACCTTTTCAAGGACATGAACAGAGGAAAATTAGCCTTCCGGGCCCTGAAAAATTTTTATTGGGTTGCCTTGCAAGTTGCAAGGGCAGGTATGAGTGGAATCTCTTATATTATTTAAAATTTTAAATTATTTTTTAATATATTCTTTCAAACAATATATTATTTAGATCGAAACTTATATAAGTTTATACTATTTTATATTTAATAAAATAAATTTGATAAAATTTGAACTTATAATCACTGAATTAACAAGACTCTAATACCATATTATATCTAAAAACTTAATATCTAGAGTACTTTGTGCTTAAATTTTAACAAATAAAATGAGATTGATGGGATCTAAACCCGTGATCGTTAGGCCAACAAAATTTTAATATCATGTAAAAAAATCAATTTATTTAATTCTTAATTTTTATCAGATAGAATGAGATTGGTGAGATTTAAACTTCGCTGGATCAATAAAACTTTAATACCATGTAAATATTTATTTTATTTGAAAACCTATTTATATGATTCTCGTACCATGACAAATTGGGAGGACTTTGTCAGCCGATACATGCTACCTTCCTTGTCGGTGCACCATTTTTAGTTTTAATGTCAAACCCAAATCCACCCGAATCTAACTAGGTTTATTTTTTGGAATATTAAATTATTAGGTTAAGTTAGGTCAATTATTTTAAACCAAATCATTTTAGTTTTTTTTTATTAATGTCTGGAGTTAAGCCAGCTTAATCTTATCTAGATTTAACTAAATTAATATTTAAAATGATTCAAAATATTAGATTCTGGGTCAATGGATAAACGATCATTCTAGTTTTAATGAATATAAAAATGAGCCTCTCATCACATGTCTAAAAAAAAGGAGATTCAATCAATTATATAAATTTTGTTTTTGAAAGTATTTTTTATTAAATTATAATATAAATTATATTTTGGGATTTTATCTAAAATTTTAAGTTTTTAGGTGGGATGATTCTTTAATATGTTATTAGAGTCTTATTGACCCAGCGATCATGAGTTTGAATCTCATCTCTTCCCATTTCTATTTGATAAAAATAAAACACGAGGTAGTATGAGGTTGTGAGCATGTGAAAGTTTCAAGTCTAAAAGGCTTTCACATGAGGGTGCGTGCGAAAAAATAATATAAATCATATTTTTTGACCTCACCTAAAAGTTTAAGATTTCAGGTGAGATGGTTACTTAATTTTTTTTATTAAGATCACATCAAAATTATTTTTGATATCAGCACATGAAAATGATTTTAAAAAACTAAAAATATATAATTTAATATATAAAAAATAAAAATAAAAAGTTATTTTTTTTCAAAAATATTTTTGAAATGCAATGACAAACATGGTTTGAACGTGGAAGTGTAAAATCTTAATATTAAATTACTAACTAAAGACTATTATAACTATTAAAATCCAAATAAAAGGGACTAAAGCAAAAATATTTAATTTTCCTTTTGAGTGATGCATTACATGTTATGTGTTAATTTTTCAACACATTTATCCTATATGTAGAATAAATCGTGGTCCTTGTATTTTGCCCTAATTCACAATAACAACACTATTTCTATCCTTTTCAACATTACTAAATAGGTATGATCTAAACTTGCCATGCTCAATTATCATGATTGAAGTTTTGAATTTTATATCCTAACTCAGGTTGATCCGAATCAATCCAACATGTAATCATCTCAACATTAGAGAGAGAAAAGATGTCGTCTCGAGATTTTTTTAGTCAAATTATGTTTGTTTTCCTTTCTGGTTTGTCCAAGTTGCCGGTGAATTTATTAAGCCGATCATATTACATTGAATCAATCTCTATACAATTTATTATCTTAAAATCTATTTGAATTGCTTTTTAATAAGCCGGTTTGATTGGTTGTATATTCAAGATTTGGCCTTCTTACCAATTTAGAATGAGCTTGAAGGGCATCAAGCATGGTTGCATGTCTCTAGAGCAACGCTTAAGGTTAAATGGATATGATAAACATGTCAAAGTTGGGTCGATATTTAATGTATTAGTATGAAATTGATGTGATTATTATTATTATTACCGGTTATTATTAAAGTTTATTTTTATTTTTATTTTCCTCGAAGTGTACCCTAGTGTGGACCACGACGTGGTCCAGACTAGTGATTTATCATGAGATTTAGTTAATTATATTATAATGAATTTTTTATAAGAAATAAAAAACAAAAATATTATGTTAATGATGCAGCTACAGATTTAAAATCTAATTCGGATGAGAGGCCGGGATCAATCTTTTTTCTAATAAAAATAAAATGAAGTTATTTTAATTCAAATATTTTAAAAGCCAGCAATTTAATGATTCATTCAAGTTATTAATTTTTTTTTAAATTAAGATTTTTTTTACTTAGACTAGTTCAAATCTAAATTCACCGTGAAGCGGATTCAGGTTTAAAACAAATTCAACCAGAAATCAAATAGAAGCAAGGTTTTTAATACCGTTCTGGTTTTTTTATTGGAATAAAATGTTTTGATTTTGAAGTCATATATAATTAATTATATATATATATAAATATTAATTTAACAAGTATAATTTAAATTCAAGATAAATTAACTTTAAATTATACAATACAAACACAAAGTCAAACAAACATGATCTCAAAATTAGAAACATCTCTAAAATTCTAAAATATTATGATAGTAAAATGTTCTAAAACAAAAAAAAATATTATAATTTTGAGCCGGAACGGTACAAAGATATTTCGGATGGAATTTAAGTTGAATTTTTAGAACAAACTGAAATTAAAACTAATATAAAAATAACACCATTTCATATCGATTTTTTAATAATACGATACATTTTGGACATTCCAGCTGGAGTAGAATCAACTAGAGATCAAATCGGAGCATGTTATCACATAATATATGCAATATCACGTGCCGCCTCTGGAAGTCACGTGACTTGGACAAGATTCTGCGTTTTCTGAAAGAAAGAGAAGAAACAAATAGTTTGTTCATGTTTTTTCGCAAAACGACAAGTAGCCCACTGGTCTGAAGCTATCGTCGGAGGTTCTCCAGTCAACACGTAATCCCGTGGATAGGGAATCCGGATGGGGTTGGATCTGTTTTTACTTTTTATTTTAATTGAATTATTTTTGTTTTAAATTAATCTTTTTAGATCATCTATATTAAAAATAATATTTAAAAAATAAAAAATATATTATTCTAATGTATTTTATAAGTGAAAAACAATGATCATTTTCGGTTTGGTTTTTATCTATAAAAACAACCAAATCAAAATTATTATTTTTTTCCAAAAAAACCAAACAATAGTTTTCGGTTCTTTTTTTAGAATAGAAAAAAACTATAGTATAATTTTTTTTTTTAATTTCAACCGGTTCAATTTCGATTTATCAATTTTAACCTTAAAAAACCAAACCGAACCAAAAGTTTTTTAAGAAATTCTAATTAATTTAATCATTTGTTTTTTTAATTAATTTTTTTCAGTTTTCCCGATTTTCCTGCTCAACCCTATTATTTTAGTTGTGGCATATCTTCATTTCCATTAAAAGGGTTAGCTCCTACCAGCAACTAAATTATTACCTTATTGCCACCAGCTTCTGCATGTTGTCCTAAGGTTAACGAGCAATAGAGTCTAGGATACAACAATTACCATTTATGAGTGGTGATGGAAGTAAAGAGAGGAATAGATTTGGAAACTGAGTTTGATTTTATACAAATAGTTCATTTATGTGGAACCCAAAATTGATTATCAGTTATCATTCTACAGTATTGATGATGAGCCCAAAATTGCAGAGGAGCTCGTTTTCGCGGCGGATGAGATAGCTTTGCTTTCTTCATCAGCCATATCAGAAAGGTGTTCATCTTCAGAATCTGATTCGGTTAGGGATAAGTCTTCATCTCTGGAATCATCTCCAGTTTCAGACAGTTCATCATAAGTGGCACTTGCTTTTATTTCTGAAACAGCTGGAGGAAAACTATTGCAAGACAAATCACTGCTTTGCTTTCCAGGTTTCCCAGATTCCTCGAAGTCCTTTCGTGTTGGATCATCCATGATCGAGCCGGGATTCCTGTTGTTTGAATCACCATAAAGTGCATTGTGCCTGTAGTAGAGCTCCAATTCTTTTTCGGAGATGGCAATGAAGTGCCTCACAGTCTCCAGCGATTGCTCGTATTTTGATTTCTCTAGTGCCTGCAAAGGCAAGGAAGAGTTAATCAACTTGGCTGCTAACTAGTTTTGAATAGGACCACAAGGTTGTATGCCAGACACATGTATACGATAATGGTGTCGTATACAAAAGCAACAGGAATGGTGAGAAGAGAATATGCTAGGTGTATCATGTTTAGCTTCCCAAAAAGGATAGAAAGGGAGGCTGGCTGAATTAAAACGGAGGTGAATAAAGTATCACCCCATGTGTAAGTTCTATTTTCCCTTTCTTGTCATAGTGCCGTTTCAGGGTGTAGTTGCAGTTGTTTTTGAAATTGATTTTCGTTCAGAATAAAGCATTTTCAATTTGTTTTTAAAATTGCTTTTGAATTTTCAGGGACTAAGAATACAAGCAAAATGACTAAAGTGAAATTGGAAAGGCCATACAAGTGGCGAGCTGAAATTTAACATAATAGTTCTACAAATCAAAATCATGCAGAAGATTTTTGAGGACTACAAAAGGCTCGAAATTTCAAAAGAATGTCACCAAATAGACAAGGGCATCTCTTGTTTTCTCAAACCATGGCTTGATAGTGAATTGCTATCACCTGAACTAATGTTGGCAAGCAAGTCTATAGCCAGAAATCAGTTGACTGATCTTAGTCTCATCCTAGAAATTGCAAGCTCTCCTAAATTGTACAAGATGTAAATCACGGTGATGAGTTGATGCCGAATACATATATATGAAGCTCCATGCTAGTGTGAGAATATTTTGAGTGTTAAAACAACTCACAGTGCAACCTTGCTATTACATTGACAATTTAAAAACAGCCTGCATAAACACCATAAACATCCAGAAAGAGGAAATTTTAAGCAGTAGATAATGATGGATGCTGTGGTACACACCTTCTTTTTGGACAACGTATCCACAGGCGACATAACTATTGGCTGCACATAGTTCTTCCCTCTATAAAATATGACAGTGTCATCTCCAATTATTTGTATAGGGATCCCACCACTCAACCTGGCAATTTCCTGAGCAAACTCTTGTACATGGCCAGATTTGCAAGATGAATTGCAGATGACCTTTACAGTTTCATGTTTCTTCCAATGCATATGCATATTAAGAATGACACCTCCAAATACTCCTCTTCTTCCAATTGGCACATAATTAGACTTTTTCTGGGCCATCTTTTTCATGAAAAAACGCTCCTCGCCAGTCAGTTCATGTGGTTTGACTTCAGGTCCCTGCATTTTAGGAACTTCATACCGCTTGAGTCTTTCAACCAGCTTAGCTTCCTTGATTCTGGCCTGCGATTATAGGAACAAATAACGAAAAAGTGATCACCTATAGCAATGAAACTTGGGAGCCCTATCCTAAAATAGTTTTCCCTCTCTGGTCTCACAGCTAACAGACCTAATAACGAGGGGAGTGTATTCATCCTCACATTCGCTCCTTGATTCTTTTCCATCACACATTTTTGTAATGGAAAATTGATCCCTACAGTATTTTTGCAAGGTGAATTTGTTCTTTTATCCTTTGCTAGTTGTGTGCAACAAGCACAACAAAACAATCACATACAGGGGATTATGCTCATAATAAATATTAGAAATCGGGCTGAGATCATGCTATTGTTCGATTATCAAAGTCTACTTGTTTCCACTAAACTAACAGGCCGGCAAAATGTTATGCAAAAGAACTTCACTTCAACAAATCACTTGATTCATAACAAAAATTATAAATGGCTGGGATCACATTGATATATTTTCATTTATCCTAAACTAATTGTATGCAGCCAGCTATAACATACATCAAACTCTGTAACTGGTTACAATAAGCTAAAATAAAAATAATAAACATCAAAAATTGCAGCCAAACAAGCCAGAAACCAAAAACAAATAAATCAATCATGCTCACCCTCTCAAGTTTGGTCTTAATCCTCTCTTCTACATTGGCAAATTTCTGCCTCTTCTTCCTCTTAACTGTAAGCGAACGCGGGTCCTTTCTATTAGCAGCTCTTCTCTTCTCCTTCTCTTTCCTTCTCTGCAACTTCAATCTCTTCTTTGTCATCCACTTCTCTTTCTTTGGAGGGCCAGCCTCATGTGTTTCAAACTTGGGTTTTCCTTGTGATATCACTAAGTTCACTCTTCCATGACTCACATTTCTAAAACCCCATGAAGGGTTTATCAAGTTTTGTGAAGTTCTCTGACTTGATTGAATCAAAATTGATTCCTGTGCTTGTAAAATTGGCCTAAGCAAGCATTTACCGTATCCCAATAAATAAATGCATAAAACCCATCATTTTTTCACATCCAAAAAAGCATAGAGTTTAAGTCTTTATTCATATCTCAAATATATATAGAGAAAGAAAGTACCTGAGAAATGAAGATGGTGGCTTGAGAAGAGAAGAAGCTGTTCTTTTTAAGCTATGAAAGAACAAAGCTTTTGCCATTAAATTTATCAAATGCAACTACTTTATGCTAAAAAGAATCAATTTTTCATTTTTGAAAAAGAAATCAAGAAAACAGAGACTGAATTTGGAAAGGGGAAGAGAGACCGGAGGAGCTCTTTTCCTTTCCCTCAGCAGCTCAGGGGAGACACTCCGTGACCGAGTGAGTTCACTCGGTTGGGCCTGGTCTAAGCCTGTCCAATTAAAAAGGCTCAAACATTTTTTGAAAAATGATTTTTTTATATGTATGAGCGAGTAATTACATATTGAAATACAAACATGATACTAAAATCTAATATAACTTTTAAAGTTTAATCTTCTCAATTAAAATTTATTATAAAATAATAAAAATTAAATTTGATGATTTGATAACCTTTAACATGGTTTTATTATTTTATGGGTTTTAATATTATTGATTTTTTGGATTTTTTCAAAGCATTTTTAGAGTTTTCTAAAGGTAAAATGAAGTGCTAATAATAGACTACATAGTGTAGGAGTGATTTAACAAACTTATTTTTGTGTAATTTAAGATTTTTTATGGTTAACAAATAGGAGAATAATGATTTTTTCACTGTGTCCGAAACGGAACACTCGGAGTGATTCCGGGGTGTTTCAGCCGGTATTTCTAGTATAGATCGGTATTTAAAATAAGACAAAAATGATGTCATTTTGTTTTGTTTTTTTGTCTGATACAAAACATTTCGGCCAAAACAAAACTTTATCAATAACCTTGCTAATGACAAAAGGTTCTGACAAGATTGATATATAGTTAAATTCTACGACTATATTTTTAATTAATATTTTTTATTTAATAACTTTTGATTCACTTAGAATGGCAAAGAATAATAATTTTCTTTTGTCATAATTGAAACGATTCCAAATTCACTAGTTTTAATAAGCTATAATGCAAATAGTGATCTCTCATATATGCTATTTTAGAAATTAATATTAATTAATTAATTAATTAATTATCAATAAATTCTCTTGTGATTTTAATTTATTGAAGGAAAACTTATTTACACAAAACTATAAAATGAGTAACCTTCGGGGGGTATAATTACAAATACTATTAGTTTGGTACTGAGCTGAAATATGTTTACTAGATGAGAGACTAAAAGGATGGAGGTTTAGCAGTGATCTTGCGTGTGGAAGTAAGCTCAGAGTGCCACGTGTTTACCAACAACTCGTTACAAATAGGAGACTTTGACTTTTTATTCCTGTCAAACCCAATCAATGTTTGCCACCTCGCTCTTACCTCGCGTCCCCATTCTTATCATCCTGAACTCGCAATGTTCTCCCTCCTCTTTGTGGCTTGCAGGAAGTTTAGCCCTGAATCGATTACTACAAATTTTTTCAAGTAAGCAAAAACTATTTTCAAAGTTTCAATCTTTTATAATTGGATTTGAGTATAGATTATGGAAATTAAGGCTGTTTAGATTGTGGGAAATCAAGGAAAGTGACCAAGTTTGAATCTTTATGATGAAAGTTTAAATTTTTTTTTGTCATAAAGGGTTGATTTTAGCTGTGAATTTTTTTTTGTTTACTGTGATATAGATGGCTGTTAGAATTGTGGGTTTGGGGTTTTAATTTTTTTGAATATGGGGTCTGCTTGGTTGCTGAGAAACTGCGTGGACAAAGGAGAAACACTTTTTTGGTAACCAGAAAAGTTCATCAGTTAGCAGCAGAAGTTAGAGAGCAGTTTTGAATCTTTAGCTGTACTTGTCACATGAACTCGAGACCGTATCTTTGGTTGTACTATAGACTTTCACTAATTGAATTATGTGAAGTGTTGACCTTAGCTGTGATGATCGATTCATATGGATAGCATGCGTATGCTGTATTATGGATACTTTAAAGTTCTAATGCATGCATAGTTATGGTATGTAGTCCAGGTGAGTTTTCTTTGTAAGTAGAGCTCGGCCGATTCACTGTGTCAAGAGTCATATATATATATATATATTTTTGAATTTGTCTTACAATGAATCGATTCTGGCTGCTACTTTTACTCCTTTCGTATCCTATTCTTAGCTAATTGGAATTTGCTTGTTTATGTTAAATTTTACTGGAAAAATTCTGTGTTAAACCGGTAGCTTTGTTTAGCAAAAATAGTGGTTTATGGAAGAAAAGCTATACAAAGTTATGACTGTGAAGCAATGAGACCTAGTTTGTTTAGTTTTATAAGATCTAGAGGCACCAATTTATAGACAATTTCAATAAAATGCGATTATACTTGCCATAATCCAACTAAATTAACTAAGAATATGCTGTAAAATAGACATTAATGAACAGAATTGATTCTTTATAAGATCATTTGATAACCATTTTGACACATTTACCTGATAACTCAGCCCAACTCTCTCTTTGCAAAGAAAAACACACATACAACAGGTAATGGAATGTGTGCATGCATGTGTTACAGCCGGAAAAGGTTCTGCATCATATACGTCTCACTAAATCAGTATGGCTAAGGCTAAGACTTGTCAGCCAAAGCCCATGTGGGTTCTGTTACGAGAAATGATAGCTAGGCTTTGTTGTTTTATGCCATTTGTGCAATCCTTTCATTTACCTAGCTGGGAGAAATGCAAGAGTTTTAAGATTTAGTTGTTTCATGGTTATTTTGAAATAACAGAAATCCAGATGAAGTTTGATGCCCAGTTATTTAGCCTCATTGAGTAGTCAGTTCTCTAAGAACGTTACCTTTTCTTCTGTCATCGAAGAAATGGCTGTTATCCCATGTATTAGTTGATAAGACGCCGCGTGGGCATGGAAGTCATTGAATCAATTGATGTTGTTTTTACAGTGGACTTCATTGTTGATGGTGATGCTAATGGTGATGTGCCGGGAAATGCAGTTGTGGGCATTGCTGGGGCTGGAGATGAAACCGAGATTTTTGAAAATTCTGCTGAAGAAGAATTTGAACAGTATGAAGATCGTAAAATGGATAAAGAGACTTTAGCTATAGATACGATACCAGACACAGCTCCAGCTATTATGTCAAAGATTACTGCAGATGAGCCATACTTTGGACAGGAGTTTGATTCTGAAGCAGCTGCGCATGCATTTTACAATGCTTATGCTACACGGACAGGATTTGTCATCCGTGTAAGCAAACTTTCTCGATCAAGACGTGATGGATCTGCTATTGGCCGGGCGCTTGTTTGCAATAAAGAGGGCTTCAGAATGCCTGACAAGCGTGAAAAGATTGTCAGACAAAGAGTGGAAACAAGGGTTGGTTGCAGGGCAATGCTTTTGGTGAGAAAAATAAAATCTGGTAAATGGGTGGTCACAAAGTTTGTGAAGGAGCATACTCATACCTTGACACCTGTCAAAGGTCGAAGGGATTGCATTTATGATCAATATCCGGTTAGTTCTTGTGTTCTTATTATCATTAAACTACTATTAGTATTCATGGTTTGAGCTTTGACATCATAAAAAGTATTAAATTCTTTTGAAATGCTCTTGAACTTTGGATCACGCTAAAAACTGTGCTTTTGCACGTATCAAAGACTGATACATGCGTTTTAATGTTTTTCTTTTCTTTTCTTTTCTTTTGCAGAATGAACACGATAAGATTAGGGAACTATCACAGCAGCTGGCCATGGAGAAAAAGAGAGCTGCGACCTATAAAAGGAATCTGGAATTAATTTTTGAGCAGATTGAGGAGCATAACGAGAGTCTATCAAAGAAGATCCAACATATAGTAGATAGTGTTGGGGACATGGAAAACAAAGAGCAGAAGAGTCAGACATAGTTCCAGCATTATTCCTACTACAATGCAAAGTCCAGAATTGGTGTACAAAATGCTGCTGGGTGTACAGCATACATAAATATCAGAAGCTGACTTTTCTTTAGTGTTTAGTTTCAGGTTTCTGGCTAGCTAGACCTTGTGAAAATGTTTGGCTCAGTTGGCCTTCATTTGGATATACATCTGGTATAATTGTGCTCCTATTTTTGGAGCACATGGTGGGTAGGAGAATTATATAGTAACTTGTACAGTCCCTAAAAGGCATTTTCATTGCCATAGATAGCTGAAATTTTTTTCTTGTTTGCATTTTATAGGGAAGGCCGTTTTGAGTCTGCTGTGTCCTGTATATACCATAAAAATGATTTTTTTCTTTTGTTGATTATTATTATCATTAAAACATTGTTTTTTCTTTTGTTGATCGCAGGTCGAATCATTGTTAAAATTGATTCAAATTGAAATCTAACTCCATTAGTAGATTCTGAGGTCATGAATTTGCTGGATGAACTGCAGAGGAAAAACTTGTTTTATTCTTTATAATATCAGCAAATTTCACTTCAACTTCAGTTTTAATTTTATAATATCAACTTTATAGCTTTTAAGAAGTTCTAATGTGATCCTTGTCCATTGAATAGCTAACAAAACCGAGAGCAATTGTCCGTACCTTTTCATCCTTTTCTTCTTTAAAATTAATTTGGGATAAATCCTGGTTGACAAACCAGCGACCCTGGCGGATCTGATAACTATGATCTAAGGGCATGTTGGAAGGTTTCCAAAATCATAGTTAGAATTGGGAAATTCCAAACTACAGGGATTGATGTGGAATATTTCTAGATATATAGGGGCTAAAGTATAGTCAACTCATTAAGAAAACAAACAGCAATCCCGACTGTCTGTCTTCCTTTCAGTTACTGACCGTTAACCTCAGCTTCCAGCTCCCATGCTCATCCGCCAAAGGTAAAGCTCCAAACTTTCCAAAGGTTCTTAAATACTAATGAGCTACTTTTCATGCTCAATACTTGAATTATGTTCAAAATCGTGTCAACATTCACCTCACAGTGTTGTCATAACCAGCTTACTAAGAAAGGAGAGCACTTCATAGATCTTCCTTGTGTCGTCAAAGACTTCATTGATCAATTGGCTTGATACGAGTTTATACAATGGAAACCATGATGTTAGTTTCACGCTTTTATTTGAACATGACTGCAATTGGAAGTTCTATTTACGCTCTGTTTGTTTTTCGAAATTCATTTTCTGGGAAACCACTTTCCAAACTTTCCTGTGTTTGTTTGTCTTCCGGAAAGTTGGTCAACGGAAAACGCTTTCCGGTCAAAGAAAAATTTGACTTGGTTTTCAGGAAAGTGTTTTCCGGAAAATTTGGGTGGAAAACACTTTCCGGAAGTTGTAAAAAATTTAGAAATATCATTATTTGCTGATTATATCAAATTTGATCCTCAAAATTTTGATTGCTATATATAATTTGTTTTGAATATTTATTTTTCAATTCCATCTTTTAAAATTTAATTTTTATATTAATTTTGATCCTTATTTTTATAATTGATATTTGTTTTTTTCTTATCATTTTTTTATTGTTATTTATTTTATTTGAAATAATTTATGAAATGTTAATTATTATTATTTTAATTTATTCACCTTTCATTTTTTTTAATTTTTTAGATTTGATCTCTATTATTTTGATTATTATTTATTTTATTTGAGATAATTTATGTTTTTTTTTTCAATTTCATTCTCATTCAACTTTTTAATTTGTAAGATTTGTTTCTCATTATTTTAATAAACTTGAAAAAAAAATTAATTTATTAATAAATTATTTTTCAGTTCATTTTCTATAACACAAACAAACACTGGAAAATGTTTTCCAGTTCATTTTCCATAACACTACCAAACATCGGAATTCATTTTTCAGAAATTTACTTTCTAGAAATTCACTTTTTCCAGAATTTATTTTCCAAAAAAAACTATTTTTCAGCAAACAAACTGGCTTATGGGTGTTGCTTGAATGATTGACTAACTGGACAATTAGAATGACTGGTTGGTGGGAATCTCTCCGATCCATGAGTTACGGAGGATCTCAACATTTACAAAAGCATTAATTGGCTGCGCCGCCATACGAGGCATTGCTTGACTAATTAAGGCCACCCTTTCATATTTCAAGACTCCCCAAGTCCTAATTTAATACATCAATCCTTGTATAGATCTTCCATATTCCTCACGTGAGTTATTCAATGCTTGCCTGTCAAAAGCCAGGATTTTAATTCAAGACATCCCAGATCCTCCATGTGGATCATAGCTTCAGGCTTAAAGAAAGTCTGAGAAGCAGCTGCATGTGTGAAAGACAAGTTTCACGCAGCACTTGGATGGGTGAAACATGTAATCCATCGTCTGATTGAGCTAGTGAAAGAGGTCTGCAACAAAATCAAGGGATTTTCAAGTACCACCAAAGAAGCTGCGAGGAAGAAGGCCACACAGTCGAACAGTAATTCATGGGAAACCTTTAATGGTTTATGAGCGGTTGATCGTTTCACTAGTTTTTCAGTGCGCACCCGGAAATTCATGGGAAACCTCCCATGGGTTTAGATAGCTGCTGATCTTTCAGGAATTTTCTTTCATGGAGGATGAAAGCTAGCCCACCTTTTCAATTCTATGTTTAATACAACTTCATGATTTATTATCCACAGTTTATGACATGAACTAACCTGAGAACTGAACTGACTCGCCAGGCAGATCTGACCACAAAAACAACCACCGAGGATGATTCACTTCAGACCAGTTAAACAAATTAACCATTGAAAGGTGTCTATGAAGAATCTAACTTTGCTTTTTGGTATATGACTACGTACTGTGATGGTTTCTTCTCTGGAAACATTTCTAGCACTGAATCCAAGTTCAGTCCAGCTACTTGGATTTAGGTTTTAGAACATTTACTCCATACAGAAATATGAATATGTTTTTACTTTCTTACATTATGATCTTTAGCATAACGTTGTCGGGTTACAAAATTCTGATGGTGCAAGGGACGAACACTTTATTAGGTCTTCTAAACCAAATATATTTTTTGTTGGTTCATCTCTCAATCAACTACATATAAATAAAGGAAATTGGAGTCGCTCTCAATTATTATTTTTTTATGTTAAAAACCACTAAATCGCTTGCACATTATCAAATTGCAATCCTAAGGATCTTCCCAATTCTCTCTGGCTTTCTCTTTTATGATTAGTCTTTTTCCTGTACAATTGAAAAGCATGAAGAAGAAGAAACAAAACAAAACAAAAAACTCCTAACTTAATTGGCACCATCTTCATTCCTTACAAAATCACTAACGCCAAGTAATTACATTAAATAAGAACCGCCAAGACTACGTTACAGCAAATGTTGATCACTAAATTAGAGGGCATTTCTTATTCTAGTAGAACACTATGAAACTTGGATTGAGCTAAAACGATGAGTTACTGAGATGATATGCTAAGTTGTGCTGAGTTTAATAACAATAACTTAATCTCTTTTGTGTTTAAGTTATGCAAGGGGATGATTTAGCCTTTAAGAATGCAATCAATGAAACATATATGTAACTTATGTGTTAATGTAACCCCAAAAAAACTTAAAAGAGTTCATTAAATCATATATAAACATAACCTTATTAGTTCATTTATTGAGTTTTAACTTCTATATTAATTAATCATTTCTCATTTAATTAATTTAATCTCTTTTTCCCTAGTAGAATGTTACAAAAATCCGTGCATGATGATAGCCCAAATTCATTAGATGGTAGACATCGTCCCACCTTAAACTCTTGCAAGAGCAAGAGTTTTGTTCTTTAGAAGTTGTCCAAAGAAGAGAGACTGAAGTAACCCTTCAAACTATTTAGATTCCAGATTTCCTACTGATATGTGATATTGATGTCATTGGAGGGGCTAAATTGATTGAAATCAGAATTGTTTCACTCACTAGTACATTGTAACCAAATACAAAACACAAGGACTTCTGCATATCTTTTGTTGGTGTCTACATTAATCATGGATGAAGTAGAACTACTTGACTTCATTGATGTAATCAGAAGCTAATTATTAGTGTCAACCTTGTATTCTTAGGCACAAATTAAGGTGGTGGGATCTTAATTACATGCGATCACAGGCATCAATATCTCAAGATCTTAAGAGGGAGAAAAAAATCCTTGACCATATAAAAGAGCAAGTACCTTAGACGTGCAGCATCAGCATCATCTCTCTCTGACCTCTCTTCTGCCTCTGAATCCACATTTCAATCTAACCAAACCTTTTCTTCCTGTTTCATGTCTATATTTCCTTCTCAAACCTTGGAATATTTGATCCCATATATTGTGTAGAAGGATGATCAAGGAAAACAGTAAAAATCCTTTGCAGCTCAAGTCAATGAATCACATCTCAATTGTTTGCAGATCACTTGAGAAATCTCTTGATTTCTACCAAAATGTTCTCGGGTTCTTTCCTGTAAGGAGACCTAGCTCATTGAACTTTGATGGTGCATGGTACATACATTTTAGTATACGTTCTTGAGTTCTTTTTCTTTCTCTGTTTTTGTCCTCCATGCATTCTGATCAAATCATTTCCTTGATGTGCACTTGCTCAGGCTGTTCAGCTGTTATGGCATTGGAGTACATCTACTGCAATCTGAAGACCCTGAAAACATGCCCAAGATTACCAAGATCAATCCCAAGGACAACCACTTCTCCTTCCAAGTATCTCTCTGTAGCTCCCTCCCTGCACGTACATACCTACATGAACACATGTATAAATACATACATAGTTAACTTGGATCTAGAATTAAGTTGGATTGCATGCCTTCTCCAATTGATATTTTCCTTTCTTCCACCAGATGAATCAATATTCAGTCAATATAGATTAGTTATTATCTCAAAAAAACAAAAAAAAATGAAGAAAAATAACAAATTTTACTCTATAATCGTCTGAAAAACATTTGTTTTATGATAAAAAAACAAATATAAAAAATTTTACTGAGAACACAACATCATTTTATTCATGAAACTTGTTCAAGGATTAATTTGACTGCTCAACTGGATGTTATTTATGATATCTATATAACAGTGATTCAAATACTTCAACTCTCGTAGTAGACAACCATTTGGAATGCTACATCAATGGTGCTCCAATATATATAACTCATTCCTTAAAATGTATGTATTTATCAAAAGGCACCAGGGCAACTGCCTTGAATTAAATCTTGGATTTTCTTAAGATTTTTTCTTTCTTCTTTTGGCTACAGAGTGAGAGCATGGCAACAGTGGGGAAAAAATTGGAGGAGATGGAGATAGATTACGTAAAGACAAGAATAGAGGAAGATGGAATGGAGGTTGATCAACTATTTTTCCATGACCCAGATGGAATGATGATAGAAATTTGCAACTGCGATAACCTTCCTGTTACCCCCCTAGCCCATGATGTTATGCTTTCATGCTCGTTCAGTAACAAATTGTAAAATCTAAAAACAAATAGCTAGCAGAGTTCTAAGAATATTTTTGGGCTATTGATTTTTTCATGCACGTAACTTATTAAACTTATCAGTTCATCAAGTCTTACATAAATATATTGTAACTTCATTTACATAATATATTAACTTCTTTATTGATCTATCTGCTTTGTTAATTCACTTAATTAAATTTCACTTAATCTATTATTATATATATATCAAAGCTATCAATCTCGTTTTGTTTCAGCCGAAACGTTTCGTACCAGTAAAAAAAACATCGTTTTTGTCTCGGTTTAAATTTTGGCCAAAACATGTCGTTTCGGCCATGAATTTTTTTTAAGTGAACGCCCCACACCCTGAAATCAATTTCACTCAAAATCTCCTCTTCCTTAATAAATCTCAGTCCTCGGGTCAGCGGTTGGACTCCTCCTCCTTAGCAAGGTTGTCAATACCCTTTTTGTTTTTTCTATTGATACAGAATGTTTCGGTTTCAGAGTGTCGTTGTATTGTTCATATATATATGAAAAAAATTAAAATATTAATTTAACAAACATAACTAAAATTCAAGATAATTAACTTTAAATTATACAATACAAACACAAAGTCAAACAAATATAATATCAAAATTAGAAACATCTCTAAAATTCCAAAATATTGTGAAAGTAAAATGCTCTAAAATAAAAGAAATATAAATCAAGCATCTTATAAATCATTAATATAAAAATAAAAATCTTGATCTTACGGTGGAATGCAAGGAAAATCATTAACTATACATTCCAATAGTTGGTCATTTCCACCAAACTCATTATCGTCATTAAAACATCTCTTCATCTTCTAAATTTAAAGTAGATAAAGGTGCTTCAATGCTCTCCCAACTCATATCCTCTCTATCAAGAAGATTGGGTTCTTCACAAATCCATTCATTTAATAGATCAATGTTATCAAGACTAATGGGATTTAAAGCAACTCTTGTTTTGCTCCAATTCCTACAAAGAATAAACATGAAAGAAATTAAAAAATTAATATCAATGTAATAGAAAGCAATTATTATAAGGATTCAACAGAGGTAAAATACTATTATAATAATTGTTTTCTATTACATTGATATTAATTTTACAATTTCTTTCATGTTTATTTTTTGTAGGAATTTGAGCAAAACAAGAGTTGCTTTAAATCTCATTAGTCTTGATAACATTGATCTATTAAATGAATGGATTTGTGAAGAACCCGATCTTCTTGATAGAGAGGATATGAGTTGGGAAAGCATTGAAACACCTTTATCTACTTTAAATTTAGAAGATGAAGAGATATGTTTTAATGACGAGAATGAGTTTGGTGGAAACGACCAACAATTGGAATGTCTAGTTGATGACTTTCCTTACATTCCACCGCAAGATCAAGATCCTTATTTTTATATTAATGATGTAGAAGATGTTTGATTTATATTTCTTTTATTTTAGAACATTTTACTTTCACAATATTTTGGATTTTTAGAGATGTTTCTAATTTTGAGATCATGTTTGTTTGACTTTGTGTTTCAAATCTCTCTGGCTGGAAGCTATCAGCATCACGTCTGATATGCAGAAATCTTCCTTCCAAGCACATATTGACTACATCCCAGTTCAGTAGTCTGGTTTCTTGAATAGCATGTGATGAGGACCACATAAAGAATAGAAAAGGCAAAAAATTTCTTCAAGGATTTAAGTATTTTCCTTGAGAGCTTATTAATTTGCAGAGAGAATAACGCTACAGAATCACATATCAAAGACGTGCATGGAAGGTAAAGCAAGGAAGCAGCAAGTCATGATTTAATGACAGAGTGAAAACTCACCATTGTTTGACGTGCTTCCCGTGGAGCTACTATGAATGGATGGTTCTGGTCCTTTACAAATTTCGTTACCACCCATTTTCCAGACTTATCAAACTTTGCCTTGCAACCTTCTCTAGTACTCGGCTTGGCCTTCGAACATTTCCAAATTTCCATCGAATGCTTACGCAATAACCCTCCTTATTACACCCAAGTCGCCTGGCAAGAACCCTCCCATTACTCGTATTTCAAACCCTATCTGCCGAGCATATTCATCATAGAATACCTTCGCAGCATCTTCTGATTCATACTCCACCATGCCTTTGTGTGGTTCTACAACCATATCTTTTTCAACCATATCTTTTCCAATAGAGCTCTCTACTATATCAATTCCCTCATCTATATCCACTGCCACACAACAACACCATTCACTATTACCTTTTAAACACTTATTCGTCTATTAAAATTAAGCTCAAAAGTTGGCGAGAATAAACCAAAAATAGCATAGTTCTCACTCTTCTCCATAGCAGCTAAAACCAAGTTAAGAACAAACTAAACTTCCCGCCAAACAGAATCCAACTTCTCATGTCAAGAACATAATTCAACAGTAAGCAAAACAACAAACAACATTAACAACAACTGCTTCATTTCCTCTTGTTTTCTCTCTCTTTCACTTTCCTCTCATTTCTCAGAAACCAATCAGACTATAAATCAAAACAACATCAAGAAAACACATAATTCAACCTTCTCTTCTCAAACCAAAGTTCACTAACAAAATCAAAAAAAGAAAAAAGATGGCAGCTTTATAGCATTAAGCGATAAAAGTGAGCTAGACTTTGCAATAAAAAATCCAAACTTTTTGTATCATTGAATGAATGAAGAGTACATTAAACAGACCCAGATAGAGATTGTAACTTAGAATTGAGAGAGGGCATTAGAAGGTATTTTGAAGAGTTTTGAGAGGTATTTTCGGGTTTTGGTGAGTAGGTAGTGAGACATGATTGTGAAACTCATTGTTTTGATGACATGTCAATCTTTTTTTTTGTTTATTTGAAGTTTTTTCCCTTTTCTTTTATTTAGGAAAAAGAAAAAAAGAGTCATTTTTTAAAGATAAAACACTTAAATTATTAATATCTTTCTACCAAACAAAGCAACTCACAGTACCAACTACCAACAACAAAAACCCAGCTTAAAATTCAAGTCAGTCTATCTCTCTTTACACTTTTCTGTTTGGTCCCTGAAAAATTAAACAAAGAAAGCCTTGTTCTCTTCTGTTTAGTATATAAAGCTATGAACTTTATATCTGTTGAGCTCCATCTAAGTGCTAAGCCTGGTAAACTAGAGATTAAATTTGTGTTTTTTTTGGTCTTTCTGTATGAATTGAATTTCAAGTTGTGAACTTTGTGTTGTGGTTGATAATTTATTCTATATTTACTGTGAACCTAGTTGTGAAGATGCAAGTTTCTATTGTTTTGTTCTATTTTCAGTGTCGTCAATTTGGATTGTGTAGGCTCATTTCTTTGTTCTTTAGTGCATTTCACATACAGTAATTCAT
This sequence comes from Salix exigua, assembly GCA_032356905.1. NCBI lineage: Eukaryota > Viridiplantae > Streptophyta > Magnoliopsida > Malpighiales > Salicaceae > Salix > Salix exigua. The sequence continues at coordinate 3,799,266 of CM063594.1, read as the reverse complement.
CAGTAGCTTATATCCATATGGGAAGTAGCCCTTTGGTTGATCTTTTAGGCCATGTTCAGGATTTCGTTTGTTGTCATAATGTGAAAGTTACAGGGAGATGAGATTGTGAAGTCAGGTGCCATTTTTTGGTGCAAACTGAATGTTTTGAAAGTCAAATACAAGTGCGAGATTTTGAGCATTGAAAATTGCCAATTCAATATAGATTTTAACTTAGGACTGCTGCAGCTGCATGCAGTCTTGAGTCCTAGCCATGTGTGAGAGTGAATTATGCATGCGATGATTTGGTGGCACACTGTGCATGATTCGCCTGAATGGCTAGAATTCCAGGCTGCACGAGCATAGCCCAGGATGTTCTAAAGGTTGATTGGGACTTTATTGGAATCCCCATCCCCAAATTCCTGCTTATTTGTGACTGGAATTGAGTATCAAATATGCTTTCATCAAGATTTAGAATGCTTGTGGTTAATATTTATATGCTTAAACAATGTGTTTTAGGTGATTATGAATATTGATTTATGGTATGCACATCTTGTGACGGTTTGCCAGTTTGGTGCCTGTGCTATCTCCATAATGCAGTTATTATAGTTTTCAGCTTATAGGTTTTCCACTCGTGATGTTTAACATAAATTGTAACTGGTGATATTGAATTGCAGTGGAGACTGAGACCCTCGTGGAAGACAAAATTGTGACAACAGAGAGTATTGTGGGAGGTGGAACTGGTGCTTGTGAAGTTGACACAAGCCAAGAACCATATGAAGGTATGGTATTTGAATCGGAAAAGTCTGCCAGAGTTTTCTATGATGAATATGCTAAACGGGAAGGATTTCTTACACGAATTGTATCATCCCGTAAGTCTGAGCATGATGGAACAATCATATCTCGTCGACTTGCTTGTAATAAAGAAGGGTTTAATCTCAGCAGCCCAAATACAGGGCAAGTTAAAATTAGAAAAAGAGAAAGCAAACGGGAGGGTTGTATGGCAATGATATTGGTGAAGAGAGAGAAGCCAGGGAAATGGTTGGTGACAAAGTTTATGAGGGATCATAACCATCCACTAGTAATATCATCAAAAAAAGGTCGACCAACACCAGTAAGTTCCTTCAATTTGGTTAATGCTGTGTCGTCTGTGTTTCTTGCATACCTTGTGATGCACACACCCTCACTACCCATATACATATTTGTACTCATGGTGCAGAGAATTGGCAGCTAGAAATCGGCAGTGTTTGTCTTTAAACCTTGAAGCTTTTCTGAATAAATGCTACTTTATATATATACACGAAAGACTTGCGTAGTTACTGGCTCTAAAATTGCTTTAAGGAGTTATGTTAATATATTTGACATTAAACCATGAATAAATCAGAGGGTTTCATGTTGTGACCGCTTTTAAAAAAAATCAGTTCACCATGATTTTAATAAAGCATACTGTAGAAAAGTGTGCACTTCCATGTCAGTTTATTGTATCAAGATTTGAACATCAAGGCCAGGAAGATGCTTCTTAAAGTCAAGTGTAGATACATTGTGTATCATAAAGTCCTACATACGTCTCATTTATTCTTATACGCGATAGAATCTGCATATCCATTTGCTTGTTTTATTGATCAATTGTCTTCTCAGCAATAGTTGTTCATGGATTGTATTGATCATTGCTGGTAGTTGTTATTATCGAAGTTCTAAACCATTTTTGCTGTCCTGTTAGGATGAAAAAGATGAGAGAATTAGAGAGCTATCCTCCCAGTTGCATCATACAAACCGACAGTTAGCAGCTTGTCGAGAACAGCTGCGAACATTTATGACTTACATTGAGGAACACACAATGTGCATGTTAAAAACAGTCGAAGGTGTTGTTCAAAACATAAGAGAGGTTGAATCTGAAACCAGAAGCAGCTCGTAGGTTACTCATAGGACCTGACATTATGCTTGTAAATCTTGTACAAATTTCTACTGTTGTTAGCAGGTGAAGTGTCATCAAAATTCCTTCCAGTGGTATAATTCAGTTGCAAATTGTTTCGAGGCCTTGTAATCATCCGCTTGACCTAATCTCAGTTTTGTAACTAAACTAATGATATTTCATGTACAATATTTTGCTGCACTGATCTATTAGCAATAGCCATGGTTCCTTAGATTACAGCTAGCTAGCTTTACTTGCAACCATTGATACCCTTTGCTCCCTAGCAGTCCCATGCCAATTGTGAATGCAGCAATCAAGGACTTGAAAGACAACCAAGAAAACTAACTTTTTTCCATGGTGTTACCTCTATTTTATTTTTATTAGATGATAATTGAGTTATTGGAGGAAATCAATTAAATTAAAAATATGGGCTGATTAATACTATGGTATTGTGCAAAATTAAATTAATTTTTATACATCACTTTTTTTTTGGGGTATTTCATAGCTCTTTTTTTTTATATATAAAAAAAACCCCACTAATCTTCTGATATCAATCATGATTTGGTCAAAAACATGGTGAAGATAAAACGGGATTGAAACTATACAAACAGTATATTTGAATTTACCTGCTAATCTATAACTCAAGCCTTGGAATGAATGAGCTACTAAATTTTAATAAATAACTATAATCTATACAGATGATATGTAAGGTAGGTTTAAGCCAATATTAATTAGGGCAAGTTCTCCAATTCTTAAAATAAAGAGATTTCCATGCACCACAAAATAATACTTTATCTACCCTAAAAAATAGTAAGAAAAAAAATACTCCGACAATAAAAAAATTACAAAATAGGCACCTCTCCATTGTTGTAAGGGGAGCAAGGACTAGTTCTTCCACAAGATGACATGTCACATGCAAATTATAAAACAATACTTTCCACTTTTCACAGCAGCTGTGTCAACTAGACTACATGTCGTTTCTTGAAACTGAACTTTCCTCTCTATTTCCTTCTGTGCCATGCTTCTTCCACCACAGCTTGAAACTGTTGACTGGCTTCCAGATAAGAGAGAGATGGAGAGAGAACATAAAATGAGCTGAGAAAATCCTTGCCTTGGAGGGCTTTGGATTGGGGCTTTTTGATAAAACCAAAGGTTAGTGTTTCTCTCTCTCTCTCTCTCTCTGACATACACTTGTTAACTATACATATACATACAAAGACACACAAAAGGTGAAATCTTTTTTAAGTTTCTTGATGTTTTTTTTTGTGTGTGTTTGTTTATTGTGTTGAATTGTTTAGGATGGATTGAGGAAGTGGAAGAAGCTGAAATGCTTTTCAAATTCTCTTCTTTGAAATGGAGCTCATTTGACTGCGAAGATTTTGCTTATGTAATAAGTTTGTTTCTTTTGGTTATCTAAATATGGTAAATGAGAATGTTGTGCTGTTAATCAAATTGAATTTAATATATGAAACTATAAAAACCCGTGTGCTTAAATTTAGGACCTTGGTCAAGGTTTTGTAAACACTAGTTCATCAACCAAATTGGTCTTACAGTTCCTTGACTGGACAATTTTTCTTGGAGACCAGGATGGAAAGAAACCGTGAAGTCATTGTCTGGTCAGGTGCCTTCTTGGTCTCCATTTAAGGTTGCCCCATTTCAACTTTTCCTTGTCGAAAGGTTTTTCAGCCCATCTAGATTTCGTATTGAAGATAGGACTGGATTCTAACCCTCTGACCTCCATCATTGGCTATGCACATTCTCGACAGAGACTGTTCTTAATTAAGCATTGCCTTTTCCCCCTAGTCTATACACTTTATTTTCGCTATCCTGACACTTTTTTGAGTCACCTTCTCGTGGTCTCCATGTGCTGCACTTTTCTTGTTTCTTGCCTGATTGAGAAATATTTTGATAATGCCTTCTTTTTGTCCGTAGTAAGTAGTAGATGGCACCTGTGTCAATAGAAATCCAACTGAAATCACCAAGGTCTAGCCCACTTATTTATTGACATGAGTAGTCTGGGAAGAGAAGCATGCCATGCGAGTGTGCCTTGCATGATCTTCATGGTCAGGCATTGTTGTGCACATGAAACTATGGGGGAAATCTAGACTTGGGGTACGGAAAAAAAATTAATATAATACCTGCTTTCGCTTCTTCAATGCTTTCAGGTTTTGACATCTAAATTTTTGATAGGTTCATGATGGCAAGCACCTCTTGCGAACAATTTAATTCTAACAGAAATTATAGATGTTGGCTGGCTGAAACTTTTGATGACCAAGAAACAGCAGATGATGAATTAGCTGATAATCTGGATGGAAATGACAACATAATAGAGCAATCTATTCAAGATTTTCCAGTAGGTTTGCAGCCATTTGAACCATGTATTGGGATGGAGTTTGAGTCAGCAGAGTATGCTAGGGAATTTTATGAGTTGTATGGCAGGCGAATGGGCTTTACCATACGAAACAATCGTACACGTAGGTCACTCAAAGATAACTCAATAATTGGTCGAGAGTTTGTTTGCTCAAAAGAAGGCTTTCGTGGAGGAAAGTGTCCAAAGCGAGAAAACGGAGTTTTTCAATCAAGGCCAGTCACAAGGGAGGGATGCAATGCAATGTTGAGGATAGCTGCAAAGGATGGAGGAAAATGGGTTATTTATGGTTTCATAAAAGAACACAATCATGATCTTAATCCTAGTAAAATACCACCCCGCCGCTCACACAGGATTGCATTTAGTGAGGTATGATTGGTTTTGTATGGTATGGTTATCATGTGCATTTTACTTTTAGAGCTTCATTAATTTAAATGTTCCTGTCATCTCTTGCAAAAGCTTGTATTTGCATGATATGAAATAACTGTTCTCTTCTTGCAGGATGAGAAAGATCTCAAAATTCGAGAGCTATCCACAGAGCTGCATCGTGAGAAAAAGAAATCTGCTGCTTATCAAAAGCAGCTACAGATGGTTTTAACATATATCGAGGAGCACACACAACGTTTATCACTTAAGGCTGAAGTTGTGGCTGACAAAGTGAAAGAACTTGAGTCTGAAGAGCCAGAAGATCCAGATTATGAGTAAGAGTATGGCTGAAAATTTTCTGTTAGCATCTGTAGCCAACTAATTCTGGTTTTTCTTGACAAGATACAAATGGATAACCTCATTTTAGACTTTGCATTCGCAAAGATAACTGTTTCAATATGCAAGATTCTCCATGCCATCCGATGAACTTTGTAACCAAATATAACTTTGCTCTTAGTGAAGAAAGCTTGTTTACAACTGCAAGGTTCGATAGGATTCGTAAAGAAGGGCTGGTTTTAGGAACTGCTGTATTGAGATTACAAGCTCAAGCATGACAAATTTGTAACAGTTGTGAATGATTCAGGAGAACCTTTTATAAATTCTAAGCAGATCTCTTATCCAGAGGTCAAAATTCAACTTTGGAGCATAGTTGTCAATTTCATTTTATTCCTGCCGAAACGTTTTGTACCAGTTAAAAAAACGAAACGAAACGACGTCATTTTTATCTTGGTTTAAATTCCGGTCTGTTCCATATTTTTCGGCCGAAACATATTGGTTTGTTCTGCCCTTTCTGTTTCGGCCAAATGGTGTCTTTATTAAATAATAAATAATTTTACAATATTAATCATATCTCTTAATCTGGCCGTTAGATTAAGATGAATTTTTATGAGTCTCTTGACATATCTATATATATTATATTAAAATTTTAGAGTAATTAGAGAATATAATGACTTTGCGCGAGATTGATGATGATATTCTCGTAATATTATACATGTTCATAATTTTGTTTAGAAAAGTTATTTTATTGTGTGTTTTTTAGATTAAATTGTATATATATAGTACAACCCAAAAACAAAGTGTCGAAATACTTTGAAATCAAAATATTTTATTTCAATTGAAAAAATAAAACATAACCAAAATGGTATCAACAACTTTCCGTTGTTCTGATTATGAATATATGAGCAGGAAAATTTAAGCAAATATTTTCTCCAGGGAGATTTAAGCAAGTGTTCTACCTTGACTGTTGAGTTTTGGTCAGTGGAAAAGGGGGAAGAAAATTTAAAATCCAAATATGTTAAGAATCTTGTCATAGATATCTGGCATGTTATGAAATCCAAAACAAAATAACCTATTAATCGTCAATGCATTTTCAATAAGCTTCACCAAGAAGTTTCAAATTGAAGTCAAACCCTCCCCTTTTAGATGCTGAATTTAACGGGGAGATGTATTGTAGGTTGTTTTTTAAAATAGTTTTTTAAAAAATAAATTAAAATAATGTTTTTTAGAAAAAATTATTTTTGATATTATTATATGAAATCTGATTGTAAAATAATATAAATATAAAAAATTTAAAATAAAAAATAAAAATAAAAATTTTTATTTTTTTTCAAAAGTATTTTTGAAATGCAGTGTCTAACACTTTCTAAGTGATTGTCTAGGAGTATGGTTGCGGTTGTTTTTAAAAGGACTTTTCATTCATAAATACATCAAAATAATATTTTTTTATTTTTAAAAAATTATTTTTTTGACATCAACGTATAAAATATTTAAAAATATAAAAAACATTTAATTTAAAATACAAAATATTTTTTTTTTCAAAAATATTTTGACTGGGATAATTATCCTGGTTTCAAACTTTTCCTTAAATGAAACTTGTATGGTCAACCTGGTCACTCGATTACTAGGGTAAATTGATGGAAAGACTGATTTTTTTTTCTTTTTCTAAACGATTATATTTTGATTTTTTTTAATAAAAAAAACATGGTTTAATCCAGGTTAATATCTCTAATCGACAACCGTGTTCTTGAGGCAGGTTAACCTCTATATTGTGGTTGTTTTATAAAATATTTTTTATTTAAAAATATATTAAAATAATTTGTTTTTTTTAAAATTAATTATGATATTATCACATAATTTTTTTAAAAATATATATATAAAAAAATTAATTTAAAATAAAAAAAATTCAAATATTTTTAAAACAGTGAAATACATAATTGTATCTTAGCTGACTGGGCTTAACCTAAAAAAACACACGCGGACATTCCCCAACTCAGCCCTTTTCCCTGGTACTTTGTCCCACCAGCTTCACTTCACTTTCATGTCAACCTGTCAACCAGCAACCTCTCTCTAATCAAAAACTCTAAAAACCAACTAAAACCCTTTACTTTACCAGAATCCAGTCTTCAAATCTAGGGCTTCCACTTCTATCTTCAACCCCAAAAGGTTTTTATCGCTATGTAACGCTTCATTTCACTGGTGAGTTCATCAAAAGTTCGTCTTTTTCACTCTTTTGTTTCCTTCCCTTCAATGCATTTCTTTATCATTTCCTTAGTGGTCTCTTAGTCTAATTTTGTTAGAATTTCATTATTTGATCACTTCTAGTGCGGTTCATGGTGGTCTAGGCAAAATTCAAAGAAGAAATATACTTTCATGGCTTTATGATCTGTGGTATTGTTGGCGATTGCCTCTATCTGTTAAATTCATCAGAAAGAAAGTTATATTTCTTATCACTTCTTGAAAGATAAAGATGTTAATGTAATAAGGTGATTTGGTAACTGTTATATTGGGCCTGTGTTAACTTTCCAGCTGTAGCTTCTTTTTTCCTTCTTTTTTGGGATAATTTTGTTCAATGGTGGACATATATCGAAGATTATGTGTTGTTTTTGACAAACCATGTTCTTGAAGGCATTGACACTAGGGCAAACTGGGGAAAATAATGCTGTAAGGAGCTCCATTTTGTTGTTGTTGAGTTCTGAAGCTTCTTTTACAGTGAAAAAGACTTGATTGTTAAGAGGAACATGTCCCTATTTGGATTTTCTTGGGGCTGTATTTCAAATTCTTATTTTGACTTGATTTCCTATCTTCAGTGAATTTTTTATTGGATCTATTTTTTAATTGTGATCCTACTTTTCCTTCTCTTTTCCTTGTTAGAGTGCCTTGATGATGCAGTGAAACTAATTTTGAAGTTTTTGCTCTAGGAGTATATAATGGATAAACAATCTGTTCATGGGTTTGATTCCAATGAAAGTGACCTGGATTTGCAAGGCGAAGCCTATGAATGTGGAAGGATAGAAGATGAGCTTCAAAATAACTTGGATTTCTGTGTAGATGAAGATAACAAGACATCTGTGCACAGTATTGAACGAGCTGTAAATGCTGAAGGTTTAGAACCATGTGTAGGTATGGAGTTCAACTCGAGAGATGAGGCCAGAGAATTTTACATTTCCTATGGCAGATGTACTGGTTTTACTGTACGTATACACCATAATCGACGCTCTCGGATTAACAATCAGGTAATTGGTCAAGATTTTGTTTGTTCCAAAGAAGGATATCGAGCCAAAAAGTATGTACATAGGAAAGACAGAATTCTCCCCCCACCACCAATCACCCGGGAGGGCTGTGGAGCAATGATAAGGTTAGCCTTGAAAGGAGGAAAGTGGGTTGTCACCAAATTTGTCAAGGATCACACTCATAAACTAATGAGTCCCAGTAAAGTTCCATGGCGAGGATCTGGGAAGCAATTAATCAGTGAGGTATGTTTGAGGTTGAAAATGGCTTCTAAAAGTTCTTTAAACATTAATTCACTGGATGAACTGATCCTTCTTTTTAATTAGCGTCGTGGGATTATCACTAGACAATGATTGCTGGGACTGTTAAGCCAGATCCTGCCAAGCTTTAACCACGAGTTCTTATATGCACTACACTGACAGCCTAGCAGCATGAATGTCTTGTTAATGGTCTATTTGAGATGGATCTGGATTTTTTTTACTTATTTATTACCATAAACTTTACTTTTCCCCAAGCAATAAAGGTGGCCGTAGTCGGTCACTGCACTATGGAGAAGGAGCTGGGAAGCTCAACTTTCCCGCTATAAGCAGAGAATATTGACCATATAATCTAGATTGAGTGCTGTAAATAGGGTGTCTTCATTGTTCACAGTTTCCCTTCTATTTCATGCTCTAAATCAATTGTCATGAAGTTATTGTGATTTCCTTAATAATTCATTTTTTTTCTTGCAGGATGAGAAGGATAAAAGAATCCGTGAACTATCGCTTGAGTTGTATAATGAGAGACAAAAATGTAAACGACGGTGTGCTGTATATGAAGAGCAGTTAAATATGATTCTACAAGATTTGGAGAAACACACAGAACATGTCTCTAAGAAAGTTGATGATGTTGTCAAGAGCATTAGAGAAATTGAGGAGGAACATCCAGATGACTCGAACAGCGAATGAAGTCATTGCAGACATGATTTAATCCCTCATTTCCTGTGTTTATGAGGATGGATGATTTTTAGAAGTCAAATGCCAACTTATCACATAAACAGTTTGTTTGGATATTCGGATAATCATTAAGATTGATAACTTTATCTCTTCCTTAAAATATCAATGGCTGCTCTCTTGATTTAGCTTGGTGCAACATACTGCCATTGTTTTTTTCTTTTTCTCATTAAGTTTATGCAAATTATGTTTGAATATAAGCTTCAAAATTTTAGTTTCTTTGATAAAATATGTCAGGGACTTTGTGCAACTTTCCTTTTGGAGGTTGATTGTTGGCTTAGCAATAAGATTGGAGATTTTTCTTCTTCGTGGTGTTACTCATTAATCTGATATTTTTCGAAGTGTGAGTTCAATTGCTCTTTTCAGTTAAACCAGGCTCGGCTCAGCAGTTTGACCCGGAAAACTTGGTATCTAAAGCCTGATCCAGGTTAGATTTCTAGTTGAACTAGATAAGACATTGACTGAGGTCAAACTCAGTTATGTTTCTAGGTTCGAGGTGCCATATTCTTCGTATGCATGGCGAGGCAAACCGTTGTGCAGATTGGCTTGCCAGTCGCTCTACAATCTGAACGATCGACCAGAGCTAGGATATATAAATAGGAGCGGGGTGCATAAAAACTCTAGGAGTTAACATGAAGATAAGTTAAACTAGAGCAGATTAAACAATTATACTCGTTCTTACAACCTAGATAAATAAAAAGAAAAAAGAGAAGAAAAAAAGAGGAAACATTTGGACCCATTACAACTAAGGTCATTAAAGAAATAATAAAAATAAAAGGCAACTCAAATATTGCCAACATCAAATAATAATTTGATTTTTTCTTTTTAAAAAAAGAGCTTCCTATAACAATAACATAGATTTTGAATTATTTATATAGCCTGAATTGTTGACAACAATTTTCTGGAATAATAGAAACTCACAGGAAAAAAAATTAAAGAACACATTTTTAAGATACCATTTTTTTTTCTAATTTATAATTTTAAAGTTTTAATTTGGTTGCAATAATAAAAAAGATTATATTTGTGATGTCGAAGAGAAAGACCTCTCTCCTCTCCATGGCTTCAAGTCAATGGTGACTTGACTCCATCCACTTTTAAGGAAAAAAATCGGAAATTGGGAGATATGAGTGAATATGCTTCAATTTTCTTAACAAAGTCCCTAGAAAAGTGATCACTTTAACTCATTGAACAAATCCCGAGCAAAAATAATGAATTAAATCACCATGTGCTTCTCTGTCCCTGGTCTGTCCCTAATGACTGACCCTTAGATTATAATTAGCCTCAAAATCCACAGTTAATCTCTCATGCTAGTTCCTAACAGGACACAGAACCCCGTGAACTTAACTCAGACTCAAAGTCTTGCAAGAGAAACAAGAGTTGGAAAAGTAAGCTCCTTTTCACTTAAACTTTTTTTATTTTATTTTTAATAATAACCTCTGTCTGTGCATATTGCTTTTAATTTTTAATGTTTTGAAATGGGTTTGCTTTAAATTGATGAGAAAGTAATGAATTGATGTCAAACTTGGTGTAAAAGGAATGAAGTTTGAATCTGGAGTCCAAATATATACTTGAAATGAAGCAAAAAAAATGACTTTGATAGCTTCGTAGGACAATTTCTTTTTTTACTCTGTTTTAGAGTGTTCAGTTGCTGAGAAATTGAGGGAAAGAGTTTGGAAAAGAAAATTCTGTGTAGTATTAGTTGTGTAGGACGATGATATGCTTGATTTTTAAGAAAATGGGAAAACTGTGTCAGCTCTTGCTGATGATTCTTTAAAGGAAAAAACTTTCCTATCTTTAAGTCAAAGTTTTTTACTTGGAAAATAAAGTTGTAGATGAGTCCATTGATTTATTTTATTGCTTGTTTAGGAAAGTGAGATTGAAATTGTCCGTCTATCAATGTTTTGATGTTTTGTTTTGGCTTCGTTTGAGAATGAGAGTATTGCCTAGCTGACATGCTATTGTCGAGCAACTGAACTGAGAGTGTCGTATTTTTTATCCTAATTTATTTGCTTTTAATATTCAAGATGAAATGGATTGCCTGAATATGTGTTACTTGAAGTGTCTGCCAATGTAACTGAAAAATACGGATACTTAAGGTCCTCTTTGCTATTGTGAATGTGTTTGTCAGCCTGAAACCTTATTGTGCTGGCTTTGTTACTGCAATGAAGCGATCGATATGCATGGCACCTAAATCAATATCTCAAGGCCCGGGAGTAGCACTGGATCTCATTTTATTAGGGATCATTGGATAGAATTCTCATGCTGGGAACATAATGACCAGCACTACCGATGGGCGCAGTTTTCTGGATAGTGATGGAGATTCAGACGAGGAAGTGTTTGAAAGTTTTGGCGAACATGAAGCTTCACAAGATGGGCTGTTACAGCAATGCATTTCCCAGTGTGATGTTGATAATGACATGATTTTGACAGAATCATCTATGGAGAATTTAAGTGTGGATGGTTTAGAACCATATACTGGGATGGCTTTTCCATCTCTAGATGATGCAAGAGATTTCTATTATGAATATGCCAAGCAAACGGGTTTCACCATTCGAACAAATCGGATCAGACATTCACTAAAGAACATGGCAGTAATAGGACGTGACTTTGTTTGTTCAAGAGAAGGCTTTCGTGCTGCAAAGCACTCACTGAGAAAAGACAGAGCTCTTCCTCCACGTCCAGTTACAAGAGAAGGTTGCAAAGCCATGATAAGAATGGCAGCAAGGGATGGAGGGAAATGGGTGGTTACCAAGTTTGTGAAAGAGCACAATCACAAGCTAATGACTCACTGTAAATTTCTTGGAGAACTGCCAACTATAAATATACTTAGTGAGGTACGTCTGCTAGATCACTTGCAATATACAAAGCTGTTATTATAGATCAAATTAGCAATTGTTAGAAATTAGAATATCCTTAATTAGGCTATTGACCCATGTCTTGACATACATTACAGACTCTTAAGGTGTCTAAATTTGACATTTATATTTAACAGCCTTTATATATGCAAATCGTTTACTCAGGTTCCTTTGAAATTCTCGTGGAAAAATTTCTAATATCACACCCTCCGCCACTACTGTTTGCTTACAATTCCATGGATTTGTGGGTATTAGAATCTGTCATTAGATTTCTCAATCCGAGTATTTGTTCCTGAATCATCTCTCTTTTATCAGTACCCTGAACCAGATACAAACATGTCTTCTCTAGTTACATCCATAAATTGATGCAGCTTTAGATTTTCATAATTATGATCTGAAAGTTGATATCAGCTGTGGTGGGGGCCTGAGTGGAAATTTCATCAGTAAGCCATCCATACTTGGATGGGAGAATGAGTACATTATTGTGACTCTTTTGTTCCATGGCAATCACCGGATTTATGGTTTTTGTGACCCATACACTCGTGTTCTAATCGTAGACTTTGTAAATGGTAGGTCTATGATTAGAACACGAGTCATAATTTGGGAGGATGCCTCCCCTGTGGATGAAGCTTAAGATATGTTGCAAGGAAAGTGCGTTAAACCAACATATAGCACAATTCCTCATCTTGAAGGCTCCAAGATTGAACAATGTGACATTGTAGCATGCCATACAGGAAATGATAGCTCGTGTCATTTTGAAGTAAAACCAATGGATAAGGCTATACCCTTGTGCATGGGCTGTGAAATATCTTTGATTTTGAAATTGTATTTATGATGATTTTCATTCTCCTAACTTTGATATGTTCAACCATGTTTGCAGGAAGAAAAGGATAAGAAGATCCAGGATTTATATCATGAGCTTCAGCGTGAAAGAGAACGATCTGCAGCATTCCAACAACAGCTATGCATAATTCTCAAAGATATCAAGGAACATGAAGAATTCATGTCTTTAAGAGTTGAAGATATAGTTAAAACTTTGAAAGAAATTGAACTCTGTGATTTATAGTTTTGAACGCAGATAAACTGCAATTTTTATTTTCTTGAGTCCGAATATCGAGCTCACTTCTCTGGATTTCCTCGAGTTTGAATATCGGTTCCATACTACCTTTGACATGAAACTTTTCTGGAGAGCACTGGCATAGAATGTATTCATAATTAATTTCTTTGGAAATGACATTCTGAGCTTTATACATGTCAACAGAGAGTGGACTTGCAAGGGAACCAAATGCTTCATCTTTCCTTTCTCGGATTTGAGATTTTCCTGGGAAGACCAGTCAATTGCTCTTGGATTTTGTTTCAACTTTCAACCATTGCAACATGCTTTTCTTTTCCATTTGATAGTTGTATAGCCTTTTGGGAACGAAGTTGTAATTCCATTGTAAGCCAACAACGTCCAAAGAGACCTTACACAATCATTTTAGTAGTTGTTGAACAGTTTCTTTGGGTTTTATGTTGCTTTTTCACCTGATTTTAGGAAAGTCGATGTTTTAGGTGGCTTCTTTGACTTCGCAGTGGCAAATTTAGCTCATCATTTTGGGGGTTTGCCGTTGGAGATCTTTGGCTCATACAACATCTAATTTTCCAGGCAACCAAATTGGAAGCAAACCTGCAGTTCATTTACTCATTTTACTGCATCTCGAACATGACATCAAGTTGAAGATAAGTTGCAAAACTCATTGATTATCAGAAGAGAAAATGCAAGTTTTCTGGAGAAACTCTTTATGAAAATCATAGTTTGCAACAGTCAAATAGCAGTGAGCTACAAAAAATAACAAACATATAACAATGATATAATGAAGGATTTAGTCAGGAAGAAACAAAGTGAATCCCCAGCAAGCCAATCAGAAAAAATTCAAGAACGACCTACTCTAAAGTTCCAAAACCCCCACCAGGAAACCTCCTTCCCCCGAGTTAATTAACCTGGGACAGTGATGATTTTGCTTTGCCTCCTGATAACACGTGTCAATTGTCGACTGCCTATAGCCATGGCATAACTGGATCTACACGGTACACGTGTACAATTGATTCAAACAGTGGCAAGCATGAACACTTGGCGAAGCTGATCCTGTTTGATGATCCCGATCTCTCTTGATCTCGAAAATATTTACACCCCAAAATAAAGATTAGTGAACTTCTTGAGCGTATGATTAGCCCAAAGCACTTAAACCACCGCCCTTCATCATCTTCTTAAACTCCTTGTAATCCACCATTCCATCACCATCCACATCCACCTTCATTATTATCCTCTTGCAATCCTCGGAAGTCCTCCCTTGTTTAAGACCGAGTGAGGCTAGAACAGACCTCAACTCATCAGCAGAAATAAAACCGTCGCCATTTTTATCGAAAACATTAAAAGCCTCCCTCATATCTTCCTCCTCGTCTTTCTCATCCATCAGTGACTGGTACAGCTCACCAAACTCGTCAATATCCACACAACCATCACCATTGACATCAATCTTTTCAATCATCTGTGTGAGCTCTTTATCTGGGATAAAGATACCAATATTCTCCAAAGAATCATTCAGCTCCTTCTGCGTGATCCTCCCATCTCCATTCCTATCAAACATTTGGAAAACTCTCTTCAGCTCAGCTTGGTCCATTCTTTTCGAAACAAAAGATGGCGGGGGACACAAGGAAGAGGGTTTGCTGGTGATGGTGCTGGCTTGGTGGGGATGGTGGTACCAAGAAGTCGGGAGGAGAAACCTGAGTTTCTTGGGGACCAAGGAGAGGAGGAAAGAGTTGAGAAGATTGTAAAGAAGGAAAATCCTGAGCAAAATAGATGGCATTGAAGGCGAGAGTGTGGATCAGGTGTACTGTGGTGGGAGATGTTTTGCCTTCTTGCTATTGCCTGACAATGTCTACGAGACTAAATCTGAGTCCTTATATAAAGGAAACTAGGGCATAAACTGTGGGATCCATGAGAGTATCTTCTTACAAAAAAGATGAAGTTAGGTCAGTTTAGAGCTGTCTCTCTCCCTCCTTGATCATGCTACACGTGTCTTAGCTTACACAGAATAATTAACCCTTTTGTCAAAGACGCGTTGCCATTATTATTGCTGTTGTTGTTGGGTTGTCCCTTATTGGAATAGTAATCTATTGGGAAAATCTTTTGCTTGCTTTCACGCAAGCTAAGATTTTTTTGTTTATTTTTTTTTTACAAAAATGGATTAGTATTAGGTGCCTGTATTATACTTTCATTCAAGTGTATCAATTTAAAAACTGCAAGTGCATTCATACCAACACTAATGCATCAGATCTCATTAGAATCTCGAAGTTAAATTATTTCCAAGAAGTGTGATTTAATAGCAGATTGCTTGTAATTTACACAACATGTCTCAAGTTTGAGTTAGGACGTGCACCAATTTAAAAATTTGGGATGGTCGAAACTTTACTCACTCACCTGGAGTTATAAAATATGTTTTTTAGGAGATGGAGTTTCATCACATTAAGAAAAAAATCTTAACACTATAATTTTAAAAAAAAAAAAAAACAATTCCTTACACTAAATTTAGTCTTGTCTCAATCAAATATAGCAATATCAATTGAAATTACAAGTATAATTTGAAATGGGACTCAATTTAAATTAGAGTTTTAATTACTAGATGACCATGTATTTTACTAGATCATATGAGTTTAATACCCATGAACAAGCCTGCATGAAAGAGAGTTAATTGGTACTTATTTACTTTATTTAAAAGTCCGTTGAAAAATATGACCGTTGATAACGGATCTAAAAATTAAAGAGGAGTGAACGTTAAAAAAGTGGGTGGCATCTAAGAAAGGAACGCGCCAACTGGCAAAGTGGATTTAATAGTGACCGTTAGATACTGTAACAAATAAACGGCTATTAACGCGTGATTGGTGGGGTGGTGACACCTGGCTGCATGAAGGGACAAGGCCGGTCTTGCCCAATTATTTGACTGAATTTCGTCCTTTGATATTTACTCGGACGGCCTTGAACATGTATTGTATCTGTGAGTGTAGTTCCAGTAGTTTTTTAAAATATTTTTCGTGCTGAAATATATTAAAATAATTTTTTTTATTTCTTATAAATTATTTTTAATATTAAAACATCAAAATAATCTAAAAACACTAAACCATTGATTTTAAAATATAAAAAAAGAGAAAAAAACATTAAATCATCTGTTTGGCCGCAATGCCAAACGGGCTTGCTAATACGGTGCAGACAAATAGAAGCTAGTTAAAAATTAAATTTTATTTTAAATTATTTTATATACATATTTAGATTATTTTAATTTAATTGTATCCAGAACACCTTTTTTAAAAATAAAATATATTATTTAAGTAAGAACTTTTTTTAAAAACAATTTTTTCATAAATATTAATACTTTCACAAATCCAGCTCTTAATTTCCCTAATAAAATCATCTAAAATAAAATATAAGAGAAATTAAGAGTTGGATTTGTGTGTAATTAATAACGTTTATGGGTGTTTGAGATATTGATATATATTATTTTTAAAAGTGTTTTTCACTTAAAATATATTATAATAAAATGTTTTTATAAAATTATATTTTATATAAACACCTAAAAATAATAACACATATACGATTACAGTGGAAGCAACCTCTCTTGATTAAAGCAGACAATCGACCATTTTCTTCTCGGAATATATTTAGTGATTCCTTCAAGTGGGACAAGGATGCTACATGATCTCTCGTTGCAAGTTGTATACTATTGAACTAGTATTTCTTGTTGGGTAATCATTTTCACCCCCAAATTCAAGCATCAAATCCTTGATATTAAAAAAAAAATTATTTATCTATGCTGTCAAAGAATCATTTCATCTAAAAATTTAAGTTAATACGTGAGACCTCAATATATGATTTATAGTATTCTTTAATTCCCCTTCAAGTAAAAGTTTTTTTTTAGCTTCAAACTTGCACAAACTCATAATCTCTTGTGCTTAATTTTTATTAAGGAGAATGAGAGTGGTGAGATCCGCGCGCGTGATCACTGGATTAACAAGACTCTGATATCATATCAACGATTCATTTCACCTAAAAGTTTAAACTGTTAAACGAGAATCAATATATTATTCATATTATTCTTTAATATATATTATGCATAACTTTTCTAGTAACAAAAGAGATAAATTGTTAAGTGAGATCCAATAGATGTTCTCTTGTCATTTTGATTCAATAGATTGAATAAAAATAATTAACTCGCAAGCAAGGTAATGCCCTAGCGATCCAGAAGGGATTTGTCACTTCCTCTCACCCCAGGTTCAAGTTCTGTCATGCACGTCACTCGTTATGCCTTCAATCGAGTTGATTTTACAATTAGTTGTATGTGAGCTAACTGACACTGTATATATATATATATAGTGAGCTATCAAGAGATTAGTTGTCAGTGCGTAAGCACGTTTATTGAGCTTGAAATTTCAGACAGTCTCGAGATTAGTATAGTATATAATACTGATATATATATATATATATATATATAATGAACTCTTAACACAGATACAATTACACAGTACACTCAAGCTTGTATAAGAACTTTTTATTTGTAGCACACCAGTCATTTTCTTCGTAGCCTAATTTCAATTTGGTTTATAAGAACCTATCACCTAACTAATACAAGATGAGGCAAGCCATTACACCATGATTATTTTAGGTATAATTCAGTGCCAAATTCTCCTTGTGGGACATGAGCCAACGCGGTTGGACAGCTTACAAGGCATGTTAGCATCAAATTATTGCTATCTTCGCAAGTTTTACGCAAAATATTATGGAGACTTTAATTAATGAGATCATGGAGTAATTAATTAAAAACAAAACATAATGATGGTCAATTGCTTGATGGGAAAGATTTAATTAAGTGAGCTTGATTGTTTTAGTTATGAGCTTCTATACCATAGTCTATTATATTATGGTAACAATAAAAATAATCTTATTTATATATTATTTACAATTTATTTTTGACATCATCACACAGAAACAATTTAAAAACACGTAAAAATAAAAAAAAAATGATTTTGGAATCGTTTGTAAGCAATTAAAAAAACTACCCGTAGCATGTATGTAATTAATAACTTCACTTGTCATAGTAGAATTAAATTTCCCGTTAAATTCAAAGTCAAGATCTGAAACTCTTTTTTGGTATAAACCACGCGATGTCCCAGGTGCTGACCTAGACTAATTCACGTTTGCACCGGGTAGGCCCTAAAAGGGTGAAAATACTCCCCAAAGGGTCGGCTCTATATAAGAGGAGGGATTGAACCTCTGACTTCTCTTAAGAGACGAGAATAACCTCACCACTCCTATCGGATCCCTTGGAGGTCAAGATCTGAAACTTGCCCCGGAGTGAAGAGTGAGAAATTAAATCCTTAGATGACTCCATCTGACTGGATTAACTAAATATAATGTTCATTAAGACTTAGGAGTGGTGCATGTCATGTGTGCAACTTGTGATTAGGTCCTCGTAAACTTAGAATCTAATCTAATTATTAACATAGAGTAGTTGACCATATAAGATGCTTCTAGTAGGTGGTCCAGGTAAAAACTCAAGACTAAAGAATCTGCTTCCAATTTAATAGGGTTTTTTTTTTCTATTTTAAATGAATGTATTCTGGTGTTTTTAAATTATTTTAATATACTGATGTTAAAATTAATTTTTTAAAAATAAAAAAAATATTATTTTAATGTATTTTAACCTAAAAACAATTTGAAAAGCTATCCAAATACTTAACATACCCAAATGTCTATAAATTGATTGATAATAAGAGAGAGAGAGTAAAGCGACAGGAGTAGTTATTGCAAGGATTGTTTATTGCAATTAGCCATAGACAGTGGAGACATACCTGTCTCCATCTCTGAACGAGCTGGCCGGCTCTCGACTTTCTCGGAATTGCATAGAAAAATCCACGACATTTTTTGTCGTTGCTCGTCTTCAATAATCATGCTCCCACGCACCGAGGAAGAGAGAAATAAGTCAACCTCCAGCTAGCTTCCATGTTTTCTTTTGAATGATAACTCGGAATGGACCGACAAAAGCAGCACCAATCTGAGAAAAATGCAGCCCGATGGAAAGATTTACATGCAGCGTATGTTGAAGGTCAAGACAACACAAGTCAAAAGACATGCTACGAGTAGCCTAACAGATGATAAAATTTCATCGGAATTTCAGAAATGTCCGGAACCATTGAAAAGTGTTTATGAATTTATTTTTTATTTTTTTTTAAATTAAAAAAATTAGTGTTTTTAAATTATTTTGATGCGTTGATGTCAAAAATATTTTTTAAAAAATAAAAAAAATATTATTTTAATGCATTTCTAAACAATAAGAACTTTCAAAAGCTACCGCAATCGCAATCTCAAACACTAATAACCTATTTAGTGGTAGATTTTAAAAATGTTTTTTTCTTTAAAAATATATTAAAATAATATGTATATTTTTATTTTTTAAAAATTCATTTTTGATCACAAACATCCAAAAAAATTCATTTTTTTTATTTAAAAACGCTTTTAACATGCCGTGCTAAACATGGTTTAAGGGTATGATGGTTGGGATTGCGTCTTAAAATTATTGTTTTTAAATGTTTATTATTTATTTTAAATTTATCTTTTGATATGTTTTTGAATTTTTTTATATGTGCTGATATAAAAATATTTTTTAAAAATATCAAAACTAATTTATTATATTTCTGAATAAAAAATAATTAAATTCTAATGCATTCTCAAATTAGTTGTAAGTTTCAGGGAGTTCATCCGAGGCGGCGTTTATTTACAAGGTGTGCCCGCACATGCCCGTTTGAAACTGCATTCCAAACAATGTTTTTCTTAATTTTGTTTATTTATTTATAATTGTATTATTTTAATATATTGATGTCAAAAATAAATTTAAAAATAAAAATAGTATTTTAATATATTTTCAAACAAAGAACACTTTAAAAAATAATTGTTATTACACTCTCAATTCTCAAATACCCATAAATTTCAACCAAAACAAGAGTGGAAGGAAATATAATGTTTCCTATCGCATATATTATAAATATAACCAAAAAGGATAAAAACATGTCAATAAATAATAAATTTTGAAGGTCAAGACATCAAATTCATCGAGAAAATGATGTTAAGAAATAATAAAAACATTTATTTTTTATCTTTTCTTTCTCATTTTCCCTCATAATTAAAATAAATATAATAATTATAACTTAAATACTATAAAAAAAAACAATTTCGAGCATGAATGATCACATTACTTTACGTGGGCATGTCGCCAACAAACTATCAAGGTGGTAATAACGGGCTCCGTTATATTGGATTAGCCCATCCAAACGAACCCATAACTTGTAATTTGATCATGATCGAGCTACAATCCTTTTTTTTTTTTTATTTAATTGTTTTTATAGATGAAAACCAAAAAATAATCACCCCTCCTTGCAGTTGCCCACAAAATTCTTAGTGCTAAGAATTATTTTCACTGACAAAAACATAAAAAAATAGCAGCTTTTTATTGAACAAAATCATTTAAATTTATAATAGAGAATTACTGAATATAGAGTGACAATATCCAATTAGATTGTTTTTTAAATACTTATTTTATTTTTTTTTATATTAAAATTGTTTGATGGAAAACTTTAAAACTATGGCTTTTCTTTTTAAAATAATTGTCCAAAAGGAGAACAACCCATTTAATTGATTAGTTGAGGCTACTTACAAGCATAATTTTAATATCTGATTACATGTTAATTTTTTAAAAAATATATTGTTTTGAAAAAAAATTAAAAGCCTAAATACTGATTATGAATATTGATATTAATTATTAATAGTTAAATATTGTATTGATCAAATTATTTCTAACCATATCAAACAAGATGATGTTTTCCTTTTCAAATCAAGGTCTTGCTTTATAGAAAAAAAAGTTAGCTATTTGTTTTTTAAAAATACTTATATTAGTTCTAGTCGTTGGATCAAAGATCCTGTGGCCGGTAATTTACAAGTAAATAAAAGATTTACAATATATATAAAAAAAGAAGAAAGAAAATAAAGTGATTTACAAGTTTTTAAGCCTTTTTATTTGAATTTGATAAGCTATAAGGTTGTCAATACCTTTTCGGTCGTCGTTTTGGTTTTTTTATTGGAACAGAACATTTCGGTTTCGGAGCGTTTCGGCGTGTTGTTTCGGGATTGTACTGTTCATATACAATCATTTATATATATATATATATATATATATATATATAAAATTAAAAAATTAATTTAATAAGCATAATTAAAATTCAATATAAATTAACTTTAAATGATACAATATAACACACAAAGTCAAACAAACATAATCTTAAAATTAGAAAAACAAGTTAATCAAAATAAAAAGGATTTTAAGGCTGAAACAATTCGAGATATTGAATTTAATCAAAATTTTCAAAACAAACTAAAATTAAAATTAAAATCGAGATAAAAATAATACAATTTTATTTTAGCATTTTTAAGGTTACATAATATTCCAGCAACCAGACGGAATTGAAAAGCCTGAGCTACACACCTCAGCGCCTCAATTTCTTTTTGAGCTGTAACTAGATTACAATCAGGTACTCCTCTCTCCCATAAAACAACCATGTGGTCGCTTGAAACCACAGATTCTATTGGCTGAAATACTTTCCTCAATCCCGAGAAAGCCCACACGCTATAACAACTCCCGTCCGTGTTATTTAATGTATTCTAGCATACGCATTGTTTTTTTTTTCTCGAATTTTCTAAATTACACAAAATTACTGAAAGAAATATTTCCTCGATTTATTGGTTTATAATTAATAATAAAAAACACGGATTTAGCTGATTCTTCAGTCTTCTCACTTCTCAGCTAGCTAAGCCAGCGCAGAAGAAGTTTTTCTCGAATTTTCCTTCACTCTTTCGCCATCTTCCCCGGCAAATCTCCGATCAGGTAAATCTGTCACCCAAACACTCTGCTTATAGACTTCCGCTCGCGCTGTTTTCTTTCTTTATTTTGCATTAAAATTTCTATTTGAGTGATTTCTTCTTAGTTTCAGCACTTTAGCTCCGTATTTTTGTTAACTGTTTTATTATTTTGTAATTGAGATTTTTTTTTTTTGCTAGTTGTAGATGTTAAATAAGGAAGGCGATGGAGGAAAGGAGTATTTTCGCAAACTATCGAGAAAAGAACTTCAAAGTTTGTGTAAGAAATGTAGTTTGCCTGCTAGAAAATCAAGCTCTGAAATGGTCGAATCGCTTGCTTTTTACTCTATGGTAATAATTTTATGAGAAATTTCAATACCTGTTAATTATTTGCTGTAGTTGTTGAGGATGTAATTAGGAAATTAGGCAATTATGTTTTTTTGGGTGAAATTATCAGCGTGTTTATTTTCTTAACTTAATTTTGGTTAATTATATGCGTAATTTTGATGCAGCGTATAACGAAAGAAAGAAACTAGGATTTCTCAAGCCTCAAATTACAGCTCTAAATTATAGAGATAACTGTGATTTTATAACCTCTGAATAACACACAAAACTGTTTAAATAAGAGCTATAACTGACTTAGTTAATGAGACATAAACCAATAAAATTCTGAAACCTAATTCAAAAAGGAATACAAAAACAATTAGGAAAATAACAAAAATTCTGAAACATCTTTTGGGCCAAATTTGGGCACAACCTCAATCTTGGCTGGCGCTAGCTGGCCAATCCTATAGGGAAGCACGCTTACAATATTTCAGCTCAATTCAATTGTTGTATTAAGAGTTATGCCTGTTTTCATCAGATATCTCTTTTGACCTGTCCTCACTTCTCCTTGGGATTGGACTTTTGATACGTGTCCCATGTCAAATTTGTAGTGTTGTTGTTGAGACTATATGTGTTTTTTAAGATACTTAATATGCTACTTGATATGAGTTCTTTAGGAAGAACGTTTGAAATAATCACCAGTTTTATCTGTGTGGGAGAAACTCAATTTGGTAGGATGTGTTTCATTCTTGAAGAAGTTTCATTTTTTTGGTAAGTTTGCTGTAGAAAATGTTTTCCAAGATTTTTGAACTTATCTCTGTGTTTTATATGCCAAGTTTGTAGTGTTGTTATTATTCAAATTATCGGTGTGTTCTATGAATTGCTGGTATTCTAATTGCACCTCTTCAAGGAGAACCTTGAAGTAATCACTAGTTTTTGTTAAACAATGAATTTTGGAATTGATTTGATTGATTGTGGTTCATCCTCAAAGCAAGTTATCATTTTTTCTTTTTGAATATGCTATGGAATGTTTTGTGTTACTTTCAAAGTTTTCTGCGTGTTTTATACATGCTCGAGGAGGTTGTTGTGAAAATTAGGCAAGTTTTAGAATTGTTTTGCTTGATATGCTAGTGGCTATGAGGGTTTTATTTTTCCTCTTTTCCCTCACAGAAAGGTTTTGAGGTTCACTTTTCTTTTGAGATTAATTAAAATGCCTTTTCTTGTAATAAGTACATTGAATGTTTGACATATTTGCAGAGGAAGGGTTTGGATCTGGTATCGTCAGGCACAGGCATATGTGGGGTTCAAGATGCTTTACTTCACACGTCTTTGATGCCACCAATGCAGCCTAAGGCTGCATTCAATCCTATAAAAGGTGTGCCTTTGCAAACCACCAAAATCTGAACCTAATTTCCGTGAATTTAGGATTATATACCTGTCTGTAAATTGACTTAGTACCAGCTTGGTATAGATTCTTATGAAAATTGATCATTGTGTCTGTTGCAGATAGCTTTGAACTCAGATCTTGTCCAAGAGAGGAGATTTGTAAAGGGAATAGAAATCTCAAATGCAATAATTTGGAAAGTCTTATTGGCTCTGGAGCGTATAATAAGGTTTGCGTCTTTTTATTGATGTATTATGTTTTTGAGTGAATGTGTTTATGAAGATTTGAATGATTGAAATGCTTCCAAATAGACCATATATGATGCAATCCCTCCTTTTTTATATATTCAAAATGTCTTAAAAGGCGCATGTGTTGACTAACATGAGAATTGTTAGAGGGTGATGTTAAAGGAACCTGTTGATTTTTATATCTTTTGTCTGCATTATAGGTGCTGCAAAACCCGAACTCCTACTTGTTGATTTTGTTTTCACTATGTATCTACAGGAAAACTTTGATGGCTTAATTAGTAATTTCCAAGAGGTATCGCCATCCCAGTTTTTTTCTCAATATGCTGGGAGTCATGTCAACTTTAATAAGCGCCGATTAAGCCCTGGTGGTAGGGTAGAAGATTCACCCCATTTTCATGGTAGAGACATAAATACTGCAGCCAGTTGTAAAGAGATTTCCCTTCCTTCTATTATAACTGCTGCAAATGTATCGGCATCTTTTGAATTTCATGTCAATTCAGAAGAGGGGATCAAACTTTCTGTTGATTTGAATTCAAGCCCATCAGAGTGGATCAAGAAATATAAAAATCAGGTTTCATTTTGCGACAATGTGGTAAATACAAAGTCTCGAAGTCTTTATGAAGAACTTGGGTGTATTGGAGAGAGTAATAAAAAACTGAAAAGTTCTGTACTTCAGAATATTGATTCTGGCCAAAATAGGGATCACTCTGTGCAAGCTGAACCTTCTCCGGGTTCAGTTGGAGAAACAAATAGTCATGTTAGGAATGGTCATCCGGATGGAAATAATAATTCCCTAATCTCATCAGCTGTTATACCATGCGATGTAGCAGTAGATGTTTCCCTGTCCTTAAAGGAGGATCCAGGACTTGCCTCAGCCAGACCCAGTTCTGATGGGCAGAATCACAAAAATTCAAAAACTGAATCCTGTAGTGAAAAGGAGTACATAGCTGCCCTTGACTCAGATATTACTGATACTCCATTAGAAAAGACAGCCTGCAATTTCCCTGTAAACTCCATATCCAATGGTTCAGTGGATCATATTGCATTGATACATCAGAATTCAAAGTGGGATGATGAAGTCTGTGAGAATTCAACCCAGCAGAAGAACTGTAATCTTGAGAATGCTAGTGTTGTATTTCCTGGGTGCTTTATGGAGATGCAGTTATCAGAAACTGGAAATTATCACAAAGATGCATCATGTTGGCCTCATAAAAATGGCAAATTCTTGGATCCATATGATTCAAAGCACAATACAGGATCTGAGCAGGATGGGCAAGCCAACTCAAGTGAGAATGATCATTGCAAAAACCAGGTGCCCACATGCTATGAAGAGCAGGTTACCTTTTCTCCTCTACATTACTCAAACTTTGTTGCATTTGCATTGTTTTTCTATATTTCTACATGTAGATTTTAAAGTGTGGCATCTGGCTATGTCCTGTGTCCTAAATGGCTTCCCACTTTCCTTGTATTAGACCTTGGAGTCCAAGGTAAATCACGAGGCAATGTACTAGGCTGAAGTTATTGCAGATTATCAAAAAGTTACGGGTGAGAGTTTCATCTTTCCCTGTTATCTAAACTAAAATAATGCTGTCACTCTATCTACCAAAATGATTTTGCAGCCCCTCTATCTATATATATAAAAAAAGAAGTTATGCAATATCTCATCCTATGATTTTGATGAACTTAGATGATCCCTGGGTTAAGTTCTGACTAATTCAAATATGTCGGTGAATGTTCCAAGACTGTTCAGTAGAATGGCTTTAGTTCTGACCTGTGCTATATGAGTTGTCCACATCTACTATTTTGTTTGACAGTTCATTCCTTGTAATCCTAATTGTCGGGTGCTCGTTATCAGCTAAATATTAGCACTTTCCGTGAGATCATGGTTCAGATGATCTGTTGCTTCTATCTGACATGTTTTTGCTTTAATTTTGTTGGTTGCTTAGAGAAATGAATAAGAGGTAGTTCTATGTGTTCTGCAATGCAAATTTCCTCTGTTTTGTTGACAGGACTGTAAGTTTTGAACTTTCAATTAGCAACTATCCTCTGATTTATATTGTTAGCTTTACAAATTTTAAACAGAAAGTTTGTATATTGACTACTCTGTCTCATTGCTGGTCTCTTTGTAAAAGTTTATTACTCGGGCAAAAACCTTCCTGTCCCTATCATGCAATCATCTTGTGCTGCAACAGCATGCAAAAGAAGGAATCCATAAGCTGACTACTATATGGAATCTTGTTGAAACATTTTTGTTTGTTAAAATGCAAAATTCTAAGTCTTCTTCTCTGATTCCAAAACTTTGTGGTAAGATATCCACATTTATTTTTGGTTTCTGCCAAGTATACCTAGTGACCCTAATGAGTTAGAACCACCTTCACCTTTTGCAGGAATGGAGCAATGCCATCAATGGCAGGGAGAGTTCAGTGTAATTTATTTTTCTTGTAAAGTATTTTGTACTATTTATTTATTTATGCTGTTATCTGATTTTATGCGAATCTGCCTCTTTCAGATGCTCGCAGGTTGATGACTTATTTGATAAGACTTCATTAAAGCCTGTCGTTACCAAATCAAGTGAAGAACTCCTTAGAAAGAGGCCACATATATACAGAGTGAGTAAGAATGGCCGTCGCATAAGCCACACGATAATTTTGAGAAGCACAAGGCGTTCTGCAGGAAAAGTCCTTCCTAGAAGATCCATGAGGCTAGTCTCTAAGGTTCTCTCTCACTCATTACTTTGGCTATACTACTCATTATCACAGATGGACACCTCGTTGAAGTGGATAACTAATCATGACTCGGGCCATACAACTACCCGGTCCACCATGACCTGTATTGGCATCAGAGCTGCTAGTTTTCACATCTTATGTTCAAACCTTTTGCCGTTTCATTTCCCTTCACATAGTTGTGATTCCTTGCTTTTCTTTTCTTTCTTTCTTTCTTTTGGTTTCAGTGAGTTCACGTTCTACATGCTGCCTGCATCAGAAAAATTGGATTGATATAATTGTTTGGCTGTTTCCAAATTTAGGGTACAGTTTATGGTAAGTACAACACCCTTACTCTCTATTGACTATTGCCAGGCAGTCTTTAGATAGAAGATCACGTTTAGAGTCATTAAAAGGGAGTCATAATATAAGCTATATATATATATAACTGGCTATGATGTTGGCTTTATTCATTCAATACATACACACATGCCATCCATGCATGCATACATGTATGGCGATAATTGACTTTATAACTGTCTTAATGCCCACCTTCCTTTCATCAAGTTGCAGATCCTACATTTTTTGGAGATAAGTTCATACACTAAAGAAAACTACAATGCATTCATCAAGCCGTATAATTTTTCTTCTGCCACGCAGCAGCCACAAAAGCAATCTGAATATGGCAATTCGGTAAATATCAAATTATCTGTACCCTATTTTTGTTGTACTGATTTGTATATTTTTTCCAACTTCTGATTCTTTAATGAATCTCATTAAGTGTTGTCTAGATATATCAATAACAGATTGTCTATGGAGTACAAAACATAGGGGAATTAAGCATGTTATATATAACAATCTATTTATATTATCATACAACTATTTTATCTATCATCATCATCGTGCCACCATTTCTTTCGCCTCCACAAACTTTACCACCATGATATATCATCATTCTATATGTTTAGTGTAAAATAATTTTCCAAAACCAACGCCCAGAATTTTCTTCAGCACCTACTTTATTTATGCATGGAGCTGTGCATCTCTACTTCCTTGCATTTTAAGATTGATACACACGAATCCATGTTTTTTTTTTATCATCAGATTAATGATTCATAACATAAAATAATAAGACATTTGGATGTGTATATCTGTTTTAAAATCAAAACCATGTGTTGTTTTCTTTCTTACTTTCTTCCTGGACTGCCTACTTTAATTTATATATATAATTGTGGGGCTCTAGGTTGGTTATATAACCTATTATTCAACTTAACAACTCTCAAATTCTCACATGTTTAAGTCAAAGCGCACAAATCCAGTAACCATGGCTGCTCTCACTCATTGCATATTCCAAATCTTTCTCTACGAAGATTATTTTTGTTTTTCATGGTGGTTTTGGTAATCTAGATAACTCTTTCTTGCGCTTAGATTTCTCTACGTAGAAACAATTAAAATAAAGACTAATGGATACTCACAGGTAGAGTTTCTACTGAACTACTACTCTGCTAATTACCTAACAAAGTAAGAGATTTGATATATACACACGCACACACACCGTACAAAATCAGAAAAGAAATTGCCCTTTTCTTTTCGAACGGTCGAAAACAAAATAAATTATTTAACAGGACCATGAGAAACAAGTCTCTTAATTATAACAATAACACTTCACAAGCCAGCTAGGTTTTGCTTCAAGTTTGACGGGGTCTAGATTCTGTTGTCTGACCCCGCAACAAAAGTAAATATTCTAATATGAAATAATCATATATGGAGGAGCACGAATATAGAGGAAGCATGGAGACAACAGAGAAGCATATAGTAAAATTGTTAAACCCGACCAGTATGTTTCTTTTAATGAAATCTATAAAACAAGATTTGGATTTTAATTGAAAATGGGTATTATTTTAATCCTTGTCGCGTCCCTGCAAACTTTGAATCTTCCTAGCCACCGAACTCAAAATCAAAGCAGAAAAGCTTAAACCAGCAAGAATTAGAACAAAATTCAGGCCCCCCCCACCTTAATTTGATGGTATCATGTCGAATCCTCATTTCACGGTTCTTGCATATCCCTTGAAACCGGGACTTATTTTTACATCATGCTAATTTAATTTGAACATCACCTAGTACTTTCAAACATATATGGTTATCCTGTGTGGTTGGTCAAAGCCTGGCTCAATAAGTTTATCTGATGACTAGTATACTTGAAGCTTAATTTTATGCTTAATTATTTTTTAGATTCATCTAGTTAAATCTAAGTTATTTAATAAGTCAATATGCACTCTAATCAAGATACATAAGACTCGGTTAATATTTTTCTTATGGTTTCAGCTTTTTAAAAATAGGTTTAAGAAAAATATTTTGAGTTACGGGTTTAATAAAGTTAATTTAAAAAGATATATATATATATATATATATATATATATATATATATATATTTGGTTAAAAATGCTGTGAGATAAATTTTTATGTATAAAATAAATAAATAAGAAATTAAAATATTTTGTCTTCTAAAAAAATCAAAATTTGAAATACAATTATATATAGTACCGGTACAAAAAAAAATCATTTAGCTAATTAAATATTTTTTATTGATAATTGAGAGAAAAAAAAACAAAACAAATTTCAAACTCTATTGAAAAAATAATTGTGTACTGCTTTTCACCTTCACTGGGATTGTTAAGAAGTTGAGAGAGGAAATTACTATTTGTAAATTGTACTTTTTTTTAAAATTTTTCTTTATCTTCTTTCATTAAAAGAACTAGGAGACATGGTTGCATGTAGCATCCACCTAACTAAATTTAATTTTTGACCTAACCTTCCTATTTTAGGCGACAAAGGGAGGTCACCATGAACCCTAAAATCCTAATCTCTTGAGTGCTTTGACAATTGGATTTAACAAAATAAATAAATCAAACTCAGTACTTAGATTTGAGAGAAATATTCTACTCCATTAGAAATTAATTTCTTTATTGGGTCTTTAATCTCCATAAGTCAAACAAACTAGTTCGTGGATACCCAGCAATCATTCCAATAAAAAAAAATTGATGATTAAATTGCGTCAATTAATGTGTGCACAGATTCTAATTTCGAAAGAGACCACAGCTTCAACATAATTAAGAATAAAAGTTTTTTCTAACCATACAGTAGTAGGTGTTCACCGATAATAACTTTAAATTAAAAGGTTTATTTTTCCATGATTTCATGTTTGAGTCCTGAATTACTAATATGGTCATCAAAGACTTATATAAATATTAATTTCAGGGTCCGTAAAGCTACGTAGAAACTGATCCGAACACTAAAAATAAAAATTTTAAATTGAAGATATACATTTTTAATTATGGGGTGGTGCAATAAGAAAAATTAAAAATTTTATATTGTTTTGATGTGTTGATATCTAAAACTTATAAGAACATTCTAATATATTTTCAAGTAAAGAACAGCTTTTATTACAATTTAAAACATAATTATACCAGCTGTTTTTATTAAAAATAATCTAAAAAACAACATTATTTCCCTTCTTTTTGATTTTTTTTAATATTATCCAATTAAATCACTAAATTTTTAATTCAATCAGCTGAGTTTTATATAATAAACTCAATTATAAATACAGCTTGAATTAGACTCCCGGTGTTGGTCATTAACGGGACTTTCTCGATCAATTTTTATCTAGACGTAGTTTTCACCAACTTCATTGCTATATAATAAGAAATTAATCACTACGTAACCCTATCATGGTACGTGTACGTGTACGTGTGTGTGTCTATATATATATATATATATATATAGTTAAACTAATCATCAAAAAAGAGAGAGAGAGAGTTTAAGCAGCCATTAATGGCATGCCACAGGTGTTGAAATTAATCTGTCTTCTGAACCACCATCTCTTTATTATAGTATATATAATCTAGTCATGGTAGCATCTATGGAAAATCTTTTGGAGGATGCTATTTATAGTGAATTCTTTTACAGATCAAGACAAACAAATTTTGCAGCTCAGTGTATTTACGGAAGACCGAAGACATGCACGAGAACAAACAAAGAAGACAGTTCACTCAAGAAGCTAGAAAGAGTAAAAAAGGGCTAAACGGAAGATGAAGAAAAGGAGGTTTGAAAGAATGGTAAGAGTGCAGTGAGCAAGTCATGGAAAAAGATCAATTAGCATTAAATGCCTCATTTATTGTCTTCACCTACACCTGCCCGTATTGAGTTGCTGCAGTTTTATGGACATTTATGACTCTCCCTCTCCCTTTCTCTCCCTCTCTCCCTCTTGCCTGAAACAACAGCACTCCTGCAACCACCATCAACATACTCGCCCCACTAAAAAGTTCTTTTCAAGCATTATTAACTTTTTTCTGTAGGACACATGCATAAGAGATTATTTCTTTACCAAAATGAGGTGGGATTGAAGATATACTTGAAAGAAGCTGAGTGTTGGCTCTAAATGTGATCTAATGCAAGTTTGTTGATCCGAAACTTGCAAAGGCCGTCTTCCAGTTAAAGGGTAAGTTATTTTTTGAAGCAGGAGGGTGTAAAGACCAAAAGCTGCCCAAGTTCTTGGCTTTTCAGTACAGGGTGTTGTGTCTATGAGATTTTTGCTTTTTAGAGATAGCAGGTCTTTAAATCTGGGTTTTGGTTGAGCGTCAGTAGCTTCAAGTATGTTTGTATGTTTGTAATGTTCGTCACATTTTCTTCTCCTTTGTTATTTATGGATGAGGGTCGTGTGTTGTGGTCCCTGGATGCAAAACAAGAGTAGGATATGGTGTTTAGGTGTCGTTCTTGACAGATTTTTGCAGCTCTTGCTGGTTTCTGTTGAGCAATGACAGATATCAGAATTTCACATCATGTTCTAGGAGACTAGCATGCAAGTCATAATCGATGTGAAGTCCTTGTCTACCTATAGTTCAGGTGGTTAACAATCAAAACATAAAGTAGGTGCCATTTCATATCCTTTGTATCTTGGGGTTTGGCTTGTGTGATGGGAGATTTGAGCTATTCTGTTAGAGATTTTTTTATCAGGGTCTTGATGATTGGCAAATGGAATGGTGGATATTTGGTTCAATTTGTGGTTCTATCA
Organism: Salix exigua; assembly: GCA_032356905.1. Classification (NCBI taxonomy): domain Eukaryota; kingdom Viridiplantae; phylum Streptophyta; class Magnoliopsida; order Malpighiales; family Salicaceae; genus Salix; species Salix exigua. The sequence continues at coordinate 3,767,564 of CM063594.1, read as the reverse complement.
GATTTATGGTGGCTAGTCTCAGGTTTAGGTTCCATGTCTTCCCTTGCCATTTCTTACGGTGAGGATGGCCCTGTCTTTTGTGGTCTAAAATCAGATGGGTCTCATCTTGTGAATTGCTATGGTTCAAATCCAGCTATAATCTACGGAACCCCAGCTCATTTCCCTTTTATTGGTCTTACTGCTGGAGATGGCTTTGTTTGTGGGCTCCTGTTGGAATCTAACAAACCGTATTGTTGGGGAAGTAGTGGCTATCTTCGACCAGGTGTGCCTCAGCCTATGATGGAAGAGGCCGAGTATGTAGAAATCAGTGCAGGTGATTACCATTTATGTGGTTTGAGAAAGCCTTCAACAGGCAGGCATAGAAACCTTTCTCTTATTGATTGCTGGGGTTACAACATGACAAGGAACAATGTGTTTGATGGGCAGATGCAATCAATCTCAGCTGGTTCCGAGTTCAATTGTGGATTGTTTTCAGAGAATAAGACTGTTTTTTGTTGGGGTGATGAGGCTAGTAGCCGTGTAATCAGCTTGATTCCTCAGGAAATGAGGTTTCAAAAGATTTCCGCAGGTGGATATCATGTCTGTGGGATTCTAGAGGGGGCGGATTCAAAAGCCTTCTGTTGGGGAAGGAGCTTGAACCTTGAAGAAGAGATTTCTATGATATCAGCAGCATATTTGAATCAAGGAAACGTTGATTTTCCTCCAAGTGATCCTATGTTGTCTGTCGTGGGAGGAAAGTTCCATGCTTGTGGAATCAAGAGCTATGGCCGCGGGGTGATTTGTTGGGGCTATACTGTAAAGCGAAGCACTCCAACTCCGACAGCAATTAAGGTCTACGAAATCGCTGCTGGAAATTACTTCACTTGTGGAATTCTTGCCGAGAAATCCCTCTTACCTGTTTGTTGGGGTCTTGGGTTTCCTAGCTCTCTTCCCCTAGCAGCTTCACCGGGGCTCTGTGAAACTGCCCCGTGTCCTCCTGGTTCCTATGAATTTTTCGATTCTCATGCACCTTGCAAGTCTCCAGACTCTCACGCTTGTTTGCCTTGCAGTAATGGTTGCCCTGCTGAAATGTACCAGAAAATGGAATGTACTTTGAAATCAGATCGTCAATGTGATTATAACTGTTCAAGTTGCTATTCAGCCGAGTGTTTCTTAAACTGCTCTTCTTTATATTCCAATAATGCTAAAGGAAATAACAGGTTTTGGTCAATGGGACTGCCGGTCATTATTGCAGAGATTGGCCTTGCTGTGTTCTTGGTGATTGTTGTAGCAACAACTGCTGTTTTGTATGTTCGCTTTAGGCTGAGGAACTGTCAATGCTCGGCAAAACAATCGAAGCGCAAGAAAAACAACGGCGGCGGCGGCGGCTCTTCAGTTTCTAAGGATAACGGAAAGATCCGTCCTGACATGGATGAGATTAAGTTAAGGAGGGCAAGGACGTTCACTTATGAGGAACTTGAGAGGGCCACCGGCGGATTCAGGGAAGAATCCCTGGTGGGAAAGGGAAGCTTCTCATGTGTTTACAAGGGGGTATTAAAGAATGGGACGGTTGTCGCCGTCAAAAAGGCTATAGTGTGTTCTGATAAGCAGAAAAACTCCAAAGAATTCCACACCGAGCTTGATCTGCTATCAAGGCTGAACCATGCACATTTGCTCAACCTGCTTGGCTATTGTGAAGAGGGTGGAGAAAGACTTCTGGTTTACGAATTCATGGTTCATGGATCCTTGCACCAGCATCTTCATGGGAAGAACCCTGCCTTGATAGAGCAATTGGATTGGGTGCGAAGGGTTACCATTGCAGTCCAAGCAGCTAGGGGAATTGAATACTTGCATGGTTATGCCTGCCCACCTGTAATTCATCGAGACATCAAATCCTCAAACATTCTCATTGATGAAGAACATAATGCCAGAGTGTCTGATTTTGGTCTTTCTTTGTTGGGACCAGCTGATAGTAGTTCGCCTCTGGCTGAGCTACCTGCAGGAACTCTTGGATATCTTGATCCGGAGTATTATAGGCTTCACTACCTCACAACCAAATCCGATGTTTACAGCTTCGGCGTGTTACTCTTAGAAATCCTCAGTAGCAGAAAGGCCATAGATATGCAATACGAGGAAGGAAATATCGTTGAATGGGCAGTTCCCCTGATCAAAGCAGGTGATATATCAGCCATATTAGACCCAGCTTTGAAGCCTCCATCCGATCCCGAAGCTCTGAAAAGGATTGCGAATGTAGCGTGCAAGTGTGTTAGAATGAGGGGGAAGGAGAGGCCATCCATGGACAAAGTGACGACAGCCTTAGAACGTGCCCTTGCACAGCTGATGGGCAGTCCATGCAATGACCAGCCAATACTGCCGACGGAGGTTGTTCTTGGAAGCAGCAGAATGCACAAGAAAACCTCTCAAAGGTCTTCGAACCGATCGGCGATCTCAGAAACCGACGCCGTAGAAGGCGACTCAAGGACCGAGTTTCGCGCACCTTCATGGATAACTTTTCCGAGTGTTACTTCCTCCCAAGGGAGAAAATCATCAGCCTCGGATGCAGATGTCGATGGTAAATCCTCGGCAAGAATTTCAGGCTATGTCGCAACAAATGCAGCAGGGGATGGGCTGAGGAGTTTGGAGGAAGAGATTGGACCTGCTTCACCTCAGGAAAGATTGTTCTTGCAGCATAACTTCTGAAATGACTGCCTTGAAACATTTCTAGTTCTTGGTTGTGATTTGTAGGGTTTGATTTGGCTTCTTGTTGAATGAAAATGTAAAAAAAGAAAAAGAAAAAGAAAGGTTAACATCTGGAATAGAAGTAGTGCTGCTGCTGCTGCCATAAGCACTGCTGCTACAACTAATGCTTCATTTGATTCTGTAGTGCAGTATCTGTTTTGTCATGTGTTTCTCACTATTATAGATTTAAAAATGTTTGATTATTCAACACAATTATATAAATCTAATTATTTTTTAAAAAATAACTTTGCTCAAGAAAAAAGCTATAATTCATAGTTTTTTTCCAACATATTTTCTCAAACTGTAACTATAAAAATTGTCACAATACTTGGATAATATTTGTTTTTGCGATCCAACAATGTTTTTTAAATTTCTTATTTCATGTTTTTGAATTGTTTTAATGTGATAATATTAAACAAAATTTATTGTAATATATTTTAAAATTAAAAAAAAACACTTAGAAAATTAAACTTTACTACACTTCCAAACATCCTATTAACATTAATGGTATTAGCATGACTAATGTGTTGTTTTGTAACTTTTTGTTCATTCTCAGCCAAAATTATCAATTCCGTTCCGTTAAAAAAATCGAGATGAAAACGAACAACGTCGTTTTTATCTTGGTTTTAATTCCGGTCTGTTCCGGAAATTCCGATAATTTTTTGGCCGGAACATCTCGGTACCGTTCCGGCTTTAAAATCCTCTTTATTTTGATTAACTTGTGATTTTTTTTCTAATTTTGAGATTATATTTGTTTGACTTTATGTTTATATTGTATAATTTAAAGTTAATTTATCTTGAATTTTAATTATACTTGTTAAATTAATATTTTATTTTTTTATATAAATAATTAATTTTATATGAACAGTACAACCTCGAAACGGCACGCCGAAACGTTCCGAAACTGGAACGTTCCGTTCCAATAGAAAAACCGGAATGGCTATCGGAACGGTATTGACAAACTTTGTTTGCAGCAAATTAGATTTTAAAAAAAAAAACTTAAAAAAGAATGTTAAAAGTATAGGGGATTTTTCTTTATAAATCAATTATTTTTACTGAAATAAAAACAACTTGTTTTATTAAAAAAATAATTGTTGTGGACTTGATCAAATTTGGTCGGATCAACTAATTTTATTAGGAAAAAAATTCTCAACTTAAGTTTTGAATTATAGATTTTCTAAATAAACATACCAAATTAGATTTAACAAAAATAGATGAACGGTCAAGATGGGGGCGGGGGAGAGCTTCTACCATGGATTGTGAAATGAAAGAAGCTAAGCAGGAAAAAACAAGAAAAAACCAAAAATGCCCCCACGCAGGATCGAACTACGGACCTTCAGTTTACAAGACTGACGCTCTACCACTGAGCTATAGGGGCTTTTCGTGTACAGCCTGTAAACCTATATTAAAATAACAAAAAACCAACTAATAGTGCTGACTGGGAGGCTTCTTATTAAAGGTGTAAAAGATGCAGGTGTTTGTTTTAAGTAATACATTAACGATATAAACTCTGGCCATGGTAGTTTTGTAATATTAGTATGTTACTGGTCCAGTTGAGATCAAAACCACCATGCCGGCGGTGGTGGACCTGGTGGCGACAACAAGGAAAATAACGACTGTGATGGCGGAGGCTACTAGGGAAGCGGTTGCTATGGCAGCCCAAAAGCTCAGAAGGTGAAAGTGTGTTTAACGTAGCAAATAATTTTAGCTCCTATTTAATCCCTCTACCAGATAATGCCAACTGATCCTACAGCTTAGAATACTAATGAGGTACTGGAAAAACTAGATGAATCTTTTTTATCAGTTAACGCATGATCTTCATACCTCATTTACTTGCATTTCCTGTAATTCCAAGCAGCAAAACTAGATATCTTTGACAGTAGATCTTATGCTCTCTCTGCTACTCCAGAAAAACAGGAAGAACAAGTCTTGGAGTTCAAGTTCTACCTCCCATGACTTCGGCCGAAACAATATCCAAAATATTTCGAAAAAAAGCCGGTTCTGGGTCGGCAAGATCAACCTGCAAGGCTAAGTTTGATAACTAGAACATGAACATGTTACCCTTTTGCTTTATCATACTTTCATAAAGCCAATTATCTTTTACTTTACATGTCAAGTATTTCTTGTGCTTTCACAATGTTCGTTGATACCTTCCTAGTTCCTACCCCCAAGAGGAATTGCTATATCGGAATATCATATATATTTACATATTTATAATGTACATTATCGATCTTTTGATTATGAAACTTTAAAATTGTAACTATAGGAGTACTCGAGTGGGGAAAATCGACATCGGCAAAACTTTCTCCTGAACAGATTGTTGAAGAAGAAAAATTTGTCCGTAATGTACCAACTGTAAATTCTGTTGTGTTCTGTACGATAAACTTCATGCTCTTTCTCTTGGGATCTTGGAAGTTGATCTCCAGCATCTTGATTTTTTCTTAATTCCTAGAAACCAGTGATGGATCAGAAAACAGCTACCAAAATAAAGATAAAAATTGCCTTTGATGAGCGCCTAAATCCAAACTGAGGGGTTTCTAAACTGTGTTGCCATTGCATCCGACAGAAACCTGACAAGCTTTTCTCTTGCAACCTCCTTCTCCTTCTTAAGTTCGATATGACGAACCTGGAAATATCAATCCATGAATTAACAGTTCATCTTCACTGCATCAAGATTAATTAAATAGTTCAAAACTGGAAAAGGAAACAAGGGGAAATGCTTGAGGGTTCCCCCAAAGACTTTGGTCGAAGTTGACAGTTCATGCTAGCCAAGGTAGGGCGAGGTCTTATACGGTACTCAAGTAATTTATACAGACCGTTGCAGTATCGGTTTTGATCACTATTACCTTGACAACATCTGCCCCTGCATCTGTTACGATGACGAGGCATCTTATATCATGCTCACTTGCATATTCATACTGCTCTGTAAGGCTTGGATCAGGTAGTGGGACAAACTCAGCCTGGTGATCGTAGACAAACAAACCATTAGTACAGAGCAACTAAGACATTTCAACAAGCACAGCACAATATTTAATTTTCAACCTTAATATTCTCTTCCCATAATTCAGCGACTAATTCCATGCGTTCAACCAATAAACCTCCTCCTCCTCTTGAACAAACAAGAACAGCGGAGGCAGCTTCGTTTCTGCAGTAACAAATGGCAAGTCGATATCCACCCTTGAATGTAGTTGAAGATTGAAACAGGAGATTGGAAAGAAAAAGAGGAGCAAATGAAGGAAACTGCACCTAAAAGGCTTGAACTCTCCAGGAGAATACTGAATAATTGTCTCTAATGCAAGGCTAGAGCCAACAGCGCCAGGAGGACTTGCTCTCTGAATAAAAGAGCACAGAAACATTAACAAAGATGCACACTTCACATATGAATTATGCTTCAAAACTATAATCTATGCCTCACTGGACAATATTGAGTTGTCTTGACAAAAACAGATGGCTGAACCACCCACACATGATAGATACCAGTAAATGCACATAACTGAAATAGAAAGATGAGACAGAAGGGAATAAATAAGGAGAATGCCATACATATTCATTATCCCACATTTGATGCAGCAAATAGTCATACCGACCACCAACAGCAAGCAACGCGCCTTCATTAACTGATCCAGGATTGTTCTCCTTCATTAAATATATCTGGGCAAGGAAATAGCAACTGGTTATCAAAACTATCAAACAAAGAAAATGAGTCAGAAGCTCTGCCCAGCCCTAGAGTGGCTCCATGTATCCTTTAACAACTCCTCTCCACCAAAATGATTATATGCTTTGTCACAATTAGGCCATTGGAATCAGCTTGCAGAATAGATAGTTCAACTAGCCATTTTGGAATTAAGAGATACCATAGATTATGGGGAGCATAATTGAACTAAAAGATATGGTACGATCATAGTTGGGCCAAAAGGAATCTGCATGTATCTAGGCTGGGCTATATATCATCTGGAATGATGAAAGATTCCACACAGTCACTAGGCTATTAGTCACTATCGCAAACAGAAGCACAAGATAACTATGACCAACAAGCATTAGAAAGCAGTAGTAATTAAGTATTATGTATGAGCATATAAATATTATACTAGTATACATGTATGACTGAAGCTAATTTACCTGAAAAAACAAGTCCCTATGATAATTTTCAGTTGGTGGCATTAGTGCATTTATGTAAACATGGTTCTCTATCTTCCAAACCCTCAAATAGATAAAGAGGTCTGACAGCTCATCAAGTGCCTTCCGGATACGATTATCTGCAGTTGTATCAGAGTTAAGTAAAAGTTATACTAGTTATTAGACCAACAAACAGCAATGCGCTTTGTACCAGCTGGCAGAGCTCCCCTTAACCGAGGAAGGGCCTGGTCTGCAGCTCCACAGAACCTCAAACCAACAGTCTGCAACCTATTCACAACAGCTTCTGCTAAATTTAATTCCTGAAAGAGAGTGAGGATGGGAGGGATCAGTTAAATCCCTTTGAATTGAGATATTGTATTATATGAACTGCAATATTAGCATAACATGGCTTTGCCACTGAAGATGAATATTCTGCAAGTTATGAGCCCCTATCAATGTACCAAGCACATTCAAGTAATCAAACAAAAAGGAAAGGGATGCAAATTGCAATAACACAACGGGATAGAAAATGAGAAAAAAAGATGAGACTCCAAAAGATTGAACACAAGCCAGCAAAAAGATATGAAGCATAAACAGACAGATGGGCCTAGCTTATAAATACCTTACCAACATAACACAGTACAAAATGATATGCAGACACTGAAAGCATCAGGAGATGATTAAGCATACAAAGACACTTTGAAATTATATGCTTACTCAGTCAGCAGTGTGACAAGGAGGGACCGATTATTATTTGACATTCAGATTTAAGTTTCTTAGAGAAAAAAGAGGAAACACTTCATGGTGCTAAATCATGTAAGCCCTGACACTTTCAGTAAACATAAAAATCAAACAGCTGGATTATATTAATAATCAAAAGTGAGGAGTGCAAAATTGCTGCAAAGACTATCTAAGAGGAACAAGAAACTGGAACTTAAACAAAGTCATGTGCCTTAAATAATTAATTTCAACCATTTCAAATAGCCTAACAAAAAGATACAAATAGGCATAAAAACTTCTAAAAAGGAATGCTACAGTTGCTTGAATAGCGCGGCTGTATTGTCCATGACAGAGTACCCAAGTACTGCTCCTGTTGCTCTGTAGCGAACTTTTGGCTTTTTCTTTCAGCATTGGTTCTCCATGAGCTAGCAGTATCCCCGAGTTTAACTTAAGACTTTCCAAAATCTCATGGGTTCCAAAACGGATTTTCATTCTTCCATTCTCTATGCACCTAAATAACTTGATACAAAATGAACATTAAAAAACTTGAGATACAACTTCTGGAGGGAGCCCAGACTTTGGTATTCTTCGACCAATAAGCAAACAGATGCTATTTTCCCTACAAGGGTGTACACAAATTGAAGATAAAAAGAAATGAACCAAAATTTCCACAGGACAATCACACAGACCAAGGGAGGATAAAAGTGATTTGTGATGGAGGGTAATAAAGTTTTAAGTTGATTTGTGACATTTATCAAACCTGCAAAAGCTGGCGCCTAATTACTGCCCACTTCAACTTCCGTTCAGAGGATTGGGGACGCAAAGAACCCATCAGAGAAAGAAGCTTCATTTGAAAGGAAGCATCTGTGAGGTCATATTTGACGTGCCCAATAATGCATCTCATAAGTAAATCAACAGAATACCTCTGCTACTTTCTGTCTATGCTCCGAATTGATTCCTACCCAAGACCAGATAGCATCCAGAAGGTCCCCGTGATTTAGATGAATATCACAAGAATCTGGGACAAAGAAGCGAGTTACAATGTCCATTGTCACCTGAGAAATAAAAAAAAAAATTCAATGAATTCAATAATGAAGCATTCTAAAAATTTGTAAATACAATGAAGAGACAAGTTAATGAAAGATACATTGCATTTAACTTTTATCAGTCACTCCATGTCATTGATAGTTGTGACTTGTTCTTTATATATAAACGTAGATTTGATTCAATTTCTAGCAAATGTATGCCAGACTGTAAAAATCCTAAAAAACTATTTTCCTTGTTCTTTATATAGAAACCTTGACACAACTAGTTTTCAACTATCATTTTATCCTGTGTTAACAATGATCTATGGAGGGGTATTATTGAAAAGACACTGCCCAGTCTTGTGAAACTATACAGAAACCTGGTGTTTTGTTTAACTTGAAAAGATAGTAACCTCATAAAAATATTATTTAGAGAGGAAACTAGATTACTATTACCTTCCTGAAGAGGGCAATTTACAAGAATTAAAAATACAAAAAAGCAGAATAGTGGATTTTGAAACCTTGCACAATTGCATAAAGATTTCTCTCGATCTAAATCACATAGTGTTTATTAGAAAGTTTCTGTGCATCCCAATCTCTGTAGTTTCACTCTCCATAGATTTAAAAATATGACGAAAACCTTTCCCCAAAGGTGGTAGAGTGCTGTTACTATAAGATCAAAATAACCCAACTTTTTATCATACACAGAATAAGTTTACAATTGGATGAATCCTATTATCATAGTCACAGTTGTACAGGATGCATAGTTGTCATTAATAATTGTTATTAAAAAATTTCACATTTTTACATCAGATCCTTTCAACATGCCCCCACACACTCAGAAGACAAGTGAACAGAATAGAGAAGAATTAAAGCGACATATAACTCAACTCAGCTTTAGCTTCATTCAGTTCTACTATGGACGGACCATCAAGAGAGGAGAGCTTGCACAATAAACGAATAGATCTTGAAAAGATACAAAATTTAACTGTCAACCCACCACCCCAACACACACATCCAGCCTCTTCAGATAATCTTTTTAACTAGCAAGCAAATTTTTTAATTGTCTTTAATGAACTTCATCAACATTTATTTATTCAGAGAATGAAATAGAAAGTAAGACTTCTAAGGTGTCATTTTATTTAATGTATATTTAACCTTGCCTCATAATTAACATCAAACTCCTGTTTATATTTAAAATTTCTATCAATTTCTTCAATTGGAAACCCTATTACCATATGTTCAAATAGGCTACAGAATTTTTTCTGTAGTCCCATATCAGGGACCTTGGCAGATGCTTTAGTAAAATCTCATCATTACCTCCATATAGACAGGTTGAGTAGTTTCACAAATATCTAAAGATTATCCTGGGAAAAAAACAAAAGATAAAAAGAACAGTACCTTAATAGCCTCAGCCTCTGTCAGAGCTGGTGCACCTCCAATAACATCAAAATCTCCCTATTATATCAAAAATTGCAATTTTTTTCTGAGTTCTGACAAGCAAGTGGATGCAGAAACATTTGATCATAGATGTTGCAGATGACTTGCTGGAAAAATATTAAAATCCGTACCTGGAGATAGCGATTTGGTGGTGAATGACCGATTGCTCTTCTAAAAACAGATGATATTTCATATCGTTTGAAAGATGATTTCTGTAAAAGATAAAATACAGGAATGGTTCACTTAACAATATATAAATTGAACAGTTATGCTGAGATGCTTTGCTGCGATTGGGTCTTGCACAGTTCATTTTCAGTGATACACCCTAACTTTTGAGAACTTGTCTGCACACAATGTCAACTTTTGCTTGAACAGAACTTCATTCTACATCTACATCCCAGATTTTGCTTATAGAAATATCAGTTGGCAATTTTACATTTATTCTAAGCTCAAGATAACAAGTCCACAGCAGACATATTTTTATCCAAGTTTATCCATAATAGGCCCCATCCTGATCTCACTCAAAAATGACAAAAAGGTAAGGGAGGATGCTAAAATAATTTGAAAGTAACTTTTCCTGACCATATTAAGATATCTTCTTTCATTCAGTATAAAGCCCATATAAACGTTTAGTTTTCAGTACTACTACTACTACTTTAACAATACATACATGAAAAACAAAATAATTCCTTGCTAGTAATTATTTCATAATCTTTCTTCCCAAATAATTATATAAAAAAAAGTGTACTCCTCTACAATTCAATTATTCAATTCAGATTTCCTCCCACTGATTGGTAAAATTTGCAATAATAAGTGAGAACAGTTAACATGCCAAACAAAATCCCTAAGGTTTTTTTACTATCATCTATCAGATGAGTCCCCAGCTCTAATGCCAGGTTTGTTTTTGTGCAGCAAACTTTTCAAGTCTGTTCATTTCAGATGCTTTGTAAGGAAGTCAAGTTTCCCAAACTAAGGAAAACTTCCATTCAATATATATAGAAAGAAGCCCTATGCAATATGTTTATCAGGAACCATAAATGAATTGGCATTTGTCAAAACCAATACCATTTCCACTTTGCATATTTTAAATTAAAAAAAGTACTCCCTGATTTTGATCTAGATTGCTAAACCATGGTGATGCCAACTCCCTCTAGGTAAGTCATGGTTCAGAACAGTGTGCAGTTAACGAGGAAAGTTGAGAGAGCAAAGAAAAGAAAACAGAGAAAGAACTACAATCAAAAAAGAAAAAAAAGGGGGATAGTCTAATCAAGCCATGAGTAGATAAGCAACTCCCTCCTTAATCTTGTATGCCAATTTACAAATAGCATATATATGGCAAGAAATCAATGTCAAACAGTATGGAATTTGATACCTGGTTTGCAATAAGCCATCTAACAAAAGGCAGACGCAGCTCATGACAAAGTTCAAGCAAATCTCCCCCATGGGTCAAAAGTTTGACAGTGTTCCTTCTCATGCAAAACTATAAGTTAGAGCCAGTTCTAGCACTAGACAAGAAAGATGACTGAAACATTTGGGTAGAACCAACCTGCTAAATTGTGGGGAATCATCTAATAAGCGCACAGGTATTATTTCCAGATGCTTTGCACAATGCTGTTTGAACACTTCTCTAACAATTTCAATAACACAATCTCGAAGTTCAGTGGCTAATTCTTCAAACTGGATAGAGGAAGTATCATCTCTGGCAATCCTCACTCTACCAGCACGTTGATGTTGGTTTTTCATGCGTAACATCTCTTCATCAAAGATAGCATTCACAACTTTATCATACACACTTCTATCCTCAGAAGTTTGCATTGTTCTTAGCATATCTAAAAACACAGCAAAAAGGCAATAAGTTGAATTGATTAACAAAAAGCTACATGATCACTTCAGAAGACATCATATTCCATATTTGTCCAAAAATCAAATTTGTTAAAAAAAGCAGTCCATGAAAATTCATCATAGATTCTTATGTGCTTGTAATTTCACAGATATCACTACCTAACATTAATCATTGCTACTTATTTGAACTTGTAAGAAAAAAAATATGGTATTAGAGCACCACTCTTGAGATATACAAGTATTTTGTGGCCCATTCATTTGATGGAATTGAGACCGTAGATTTTAAATTCTTGAGAATTGAGTATCCTCTCTCATAGTACATTCTTCTTTTTCTGATAATACAATTCCATGTATTTGAATACATTCTTGAAATTCCTTAGTTTCTGCTATTTATACAAATTTTAACATTCAAATATTATGAAAATCAAAAGTAAAAAAAAAAATTATAAGAAATAAGCTGAGGCATGCAAGTCCAAGTTTTACAATCTCTTTACCATGATCTCCAAGTTTCCCTTTCTTCATCTGTTAAGACAACAAATCCTACTTGTCCATCACAATAATATTTTTCAAGAAACCATCTCACCTAAAAAGTTATGTTGTTAGGTGAGACTCCAAAATATGATTTATATTATTCTCTAACATGCCCCTTCAAGTGAAAGCCTTTTGGGCTTGAAACTTGCACAGATCTACACTACCTTGTGCTTGATTTTTTTATGAAATAGAATGGGAGTGGTGAGATTTAAATTCGTGACCGCTGAGTCAACAAAGCTTTGATACCAGGTCAAGGAACCATCTCACCTAAAAGCTTAAGCTTTTAGGTGAGGCCCTAGAATATGATTTATATTATTCTCTAACAATATTGTATGTAATTTTCAAAGACACAAATGAGCAAATGAATACATTCACACAATAAAACAAAAAATAATTACTCACTATCTAACAACTCGGATTCCATTCTTGGAGGAAATGCATGCTTTAGAAGATCTGTGGCAGATGGACGATCTGATGGACTTGGAGACATTAAGCGCCGCAACAAAGATGCTTGCTCTGGATATTGAGCAACCCATGAGGGAGGAAGCTCTCCCTTTTGTTTCAGATCAGATAGAATAATGTGTCTCTCCATGGCTGTCCCAAAAGGGTGCCACACCTCAAAAAACACAATTCCAAAGCTGTACATGTCAGCCTGAAACGTAGAGGGGTTAGCAATTTTGCAAATAATATATGAACAAAATGTATTACATGACTGCAAAATTGGAGTTTAACTAGCATGATGACTAATGCTGAAGATTAAGTTCAAGAAGCTGCCACCAAAAGTTTACCTTTTCATCAATCTTTGGCCATCCTTGCTCAATTTCAGGAGCAGTATAAAAGTAGGTTCCAACTTGACCAGTACCATCCATTGAAACTCCAGCTGTATCTGTAGGCAAAGCTGTATCATGATCCAGCTGCTCCAATTCCAAGAACTTGGCTGAAACCACAGATCAAACATCAGTTAGAAAATGAATAGAGATATTGCCTTTTATTTTATAATGGAATCGAGATATTGCTTGATCATGAATCAATGCATGCCCTCATCAGTAAACAATTCCTATTTGGATGTGGTAAAAGCTCCGATTATGAGTGCTTGCACATGTACACATCATGATTAGGTTAAGAACTTCAAAAAGCACCTCCTTTCTTATCATGTCCAACAAGACTGTGGGGGATGATAATAACACTCCAAAAATGTTTAACCACAATCCCAATATGTCACCTTTGTTTCTTATTTTTATCAGAATATGGGATAGCGGGAGCGTGGTAAAACTTTTTTGGAGTGCTAACATCATCTCCCTGGACATCTTTTTGTATTTGTTTTACTGTTTTTTTGCTGGAGGATTTATTGCCAAACTGGAAGGCCAATATCATTGTTAAAGAAAAAAAGATTTCCCTCCTAGAATCAAAGTTAAAACATGAAATATTCGATTATTTTTTACTTTATTTATAAAAAAATGTGATAAGAATTCTCTTCAACTTTCTAGCACCAAGTAGTTCTTGGAAATTTTGTGGCCATTTTATAAAATAATCCAAAATTGTAGATTGGTGCAATCCAATTAGCTTCTTATATTCAATAGAAATACTCACAATTGCAACTGACATAGTTCATTAAATAGACAATAAACTCTAGTACTCGCAGAGAAAGAGAATTGCTCCTGGATCTTACCGAGGCCAAAATCACCAATTTTAATATCATTCCGAGCATCAAAAAATATGTTATTAGGGGTCAGGTCTCGATGAATGATTCCTTGTGCATGTATGTGATCCAAGCCTTCCACAATTTGCCGACATAAATGCCATGCTAAGTCTTTGTCAAAATGGTTATATGATTCAAAAACCTGGCGGAGAGTCCTTCCAAAATCGAAAGCAAGGAAGAGAAAGAAAAGAAAGGAGCAGGGTCAATAAAATAACAAAAAAGTAATAAAACGTGCAAAAGCTCATTAGTTTCATAAAATTTATAGGATAAGAGGAATAAAGCAAAAGTATTCCTGACAATTATGGCAAAAAGAAAATCAGAACTGAAAAGCAGTTGATAACTTGAAGAAAGTGATTTGCTATTTAAATTGCATATTCAAAGAAAAGAAGTTGCAACAAAAGATTAACAGCTATAATCACTTCAAGATGAAAAATAAGCAATTTTATGGAAAGTTTGTGTGAATCATAGACTTCCTTTTATATTTATTACATGAATAAAAGGGATAAAATAATAAATATGCTCAAAGACATTTTTGTATTTCGTGCATTTTTCACTGCAAATTCATGAAAGTTTATTTGTTCCTTATCATTTAAAACAAAGGAAAAATTAATCTACAATAATGAATGATGGCAAATCATGTAAAGAATACTATACAGGATGCAACACGAGGCAGGAAAAAAATTCAAGAGAAGAAAACATGATACCTGGGGCAAAACTCCATTTGAATGTACAGATATGTTGATTCAAGCTTATTCTCTTGCCCAACACCAGCCGAGCTTGCACCCTTGTAGCTGAATGTGGAGCTTGCTGCAGTAGCAGAACCCCAAGTAGAGTCACCGAAAGAACCAACAACTCCTGTTTCAAACCATGCCTGGGACATTTTACAGATATCACAATCAGCATACAGGCCCGAAAAATATAATAGAGTTTTTTCCTAAACCTTACATTTCTACAACCAAACTAAAAGTATGTCACTTTCAGAAGCGGTATAACCTCTTTGCCATAGAAAATATAAGCAGCATGCTGAATTAACACATCCTATAAATTTCAGAAAAACTCATTAGAACAATCTTATGTCATTCTACAAGTGACCATTGACTGTCAAATACATTTTACATGTAACACATCCTATAAATTTCAGAAAAACTAATTAGAACAATCTTATGTCATTCAACAAGTGACCATTGACTGTCAAATACATTTTACATGTAACACATCCTATAAATTTCAGAAAAACTAATTAGAACAATCTTATGTCATTCAACAAGTGACCATTGACTGTCAAATACATTTTACATGTAACACATCCTATAAATTTCAGAAAAACTCATTAGAACAATCTTATGTCATTCTACAAGTGACCATTGACTGTCAAATACATTTTACATGTATGAATATCTTGACATACTACTCTTCACCAATAAAGAAATGATTGTGATAGTTCCTACTCAATATTCCACAGAACAAGCAGAAAAGAAAGCTATACCTGATAGTATCGAACAACATGCTGATGCTGCAAACGTGAAAGAGTGGCAACTTCCCTAAGAACCTCGTGATGGTTGACACAAATCTTAAAATCCAGCATAAAAAAGAAAATTCACAGCAAACTTCAAGCAAATTTTACATGATCAGAACACAAAATCAAGTTTCCACTCCATTTCTATTTAAAAAAAAAAATAACAGGGAATTCTGTTGCACCAAAAGAGAATGATGTTTCTAGGGAGTCAAAAGAAAAGAAGACATGATGGCATTCAATAAACCTTGTGCACTGACTTCCACTGCATAATCTAAAATAAATTTACCTCAAGATTCGGTCATTAACAGGCAGGATTTTGTCCTTGAGGCGAATTTTCTTCACCGCATACTGCCTTCCATCCAGCTTATTTTTGCACAACACAACATGGCCAAAACCACCATGACCTGTTACCATTGAAAGAGGAAACTCTGAGTAAAGCATAAATATGGTATCTACTGAACTTATGGACACAAGAAAGGCAAATTGCAGTTTTGTTATGACAAATGCAGACGGGAATAAGACAGCAAGCACAAAAGGACAGAATTTTGCTGAAAAGAGATCACACAAAAACCCTAATTCAAAACTTTATCGCATAATGTCTTTTCAACTAGTTTGCCTCTTTAAAAGGTTTACAACTCCTTAAATAAACCCCAAAACCAACCTAACCAAACCAGTAAACCTGAAAATAAAGGAAAAGTAACAAAGTCCAAAACAAACTAGGAAAAATAAAGTTATTAAGCATACTATTTAATTTCCTAAACTAAATAGGAAAAATTAAAAATAATTAAGAAAAAATAATTGTCTGTAATGGTGCTCCTGTGTCACAAATGTAATGTCAAAGTACTTAGTGACAACAATGCCATGAAGATTCAAACATGCAGTTTCATAAAGAAGCGCCTAGTAAATCAGTAATTAAATTTTCAAGTACATAGAAGTCTTGGTCAAATGGTAAAAACACACTTATATGCAAGCATCTTCATAAAGTACCTATATGTCAGCACCTAATATCCCACCTTTCTATGATCTCACATAGACATGTGTATATATATATCCACAAAGAATTCAATCGGTGTCTAAATACACTCATAAGGACACATGCAGATATGGAGGATTATAATACCAAGGGGTTGCAGCTCTTCAAAGTCATTCAGATATCGAGAGCTTGGGAGAGATGCACTAGCCCCTCCTAAATCAGAAGTAGGTTTCCAAAATTGAGATATTCTAGATGAAACCTAGATAAAATTAATAGAACAGACAACAATGTGAAGAAACAATTTGAAATCAGTTTCCAGTTGTCAAATAAACAAAGAAAGAGAGTGGCAAACCATTTGCTGATGGAAAACATGATCAAAGGTCTTGTTAAAGGTTGCAGATGGTTTAGAAGCTAATTCCCGTACCGACTCAGGAATTATCTGCACCAGGTTATCCATCATCAGAGAACATATAAGTTCGTAAGGGTTTAAGAAATCTTTGACTATTTCCCAGACTACATAAATGACTTCGTTTCTTTCTGCAAGACAGGGAGACAAATCAGATTACATACACCTAAGTTGCAGAGTTCAGTGGTTATCTGAGGCAGAGCATCAACCAATTCTCCTTTTGAGGCACAAGCAAGATGGAGAAGATGAACCTGATGATGAAGCAATATCAGTCCATAATTGAAGTGGAAAGGAATAACCAGTCCAGAATCTTCAAACAGAAAAGGTAAAGAGAAAATATGAAGAGTATGATTTTTATCCCAATAATAAATTAAGTACCATTAGAAGATCTTTTTCAACAGTTTGAGCTGCTTGGTTAAACCCTAAGGAATTCAATGACAGTGATTCCCAAGGTTCACTTTCAAAATCTTCATCATCGCTGCTATTGTTGTCATCTTCCTGGTCGTCGTCATCATCTTCTGATCCATAGCCATGTTCCTCGAGAAAAACACCCTATAAAAGCATGCAGTGTCTTTGTCAGTGAATATCACAATACAAATTTGAACTTCAATTTGAAGAATGCTGGCAAATAATGGTAGCTACTATTTCTTCAAAATTGATGGTCTGTCTGTCATACATTCTTTACTACAGCACAATAATTGAGCTGCTTTGTGCAAATCCATTTATTCAGGCATATTTATGAAATGCACAAACAATTACCTTTTCTATTTTCATCAAGTTCATCGCCATTTTCAAGAAGCAATCAAAAGCTGAATTGTACTTTCTGCCCAGAATTTCAAAAGTTGTCTTGGCAACCTAGGATTTTTATATTTTCATTGCTTATTTTACAAAACATGTTCATCAAGGATGGTTTAACTCCTGTATAATTAAAGTCTTTTCATAAGCAATCCATCGGAAAGGCAACAAAGGAGGTGCCACCCATCCATTCACAAACATAAAAGCTGCACAAAAGGAGAGCAGTGCATTTACTCTCTGATTTTGATCCATGCATAATCAATAATAACTATAGTGAAGAGTCCAGTGAATATCTAAAAGCTAAGAAAATTCACAGCACTTCCGTAATCACCTCATTGTTTTAACAATTTGGTGTTGGTTGTTATACACATTTAGAAATGATATATCCAAAGAAGAGCATTAAAAGGATGGAACAATTGAATAATAACTATTATGAAGAGTCCAGTGAATATCTAAAAGCTAAGATAATTCAAAGCACTTCCATAATCACCTCATTGTTTAACAATTTGGTGTTGGTTGTTATACACATTTAGAAATGATATATCCAAAGAAGAAATTTAAGAGGATGGAATGATGGAATAATAACTATAATGATGAGTCCAGTGAATATCTAAAAGCTAAGAAAATTGACAGCGCTTCCTTAATATCCTCATTGTTTTAACAATTTGGTGTTGGTTGTTATACACATTTAGAAATGATATATCCAACGAAGAGCATTAAAAGGATGGAAAAAGAACAAAGGAATCATAAGCAGTGCAAACTTAAAAAAACTAAGACAGTAACACTCAAAGGAAAATAAAATAACAGAATATGTTCAATATTATCCACCTGCTTCTCCCCTTTCATGTCAATTCCTGTCACTTCCTCCACTAGAGATCTACTTGAATTAGAAGTAGATAGGCCCTTATTTTCATTTTCACTTTCTTCTTCAAGGGTATCCAACTTGGCAATAGGGGAAACCAACAGGGCTTGCTTCGCCTCTTGGACTGTCAATGGCTTTGTAATCTTATCGAGTTTCATCTCCTGTACCTCATATCCAACTTCTGAATGGTCTAACACATGGGATTTTAATTCATCCACAGCAAGACCCCAATGCCATGACTCTCCACAGCCACTGAAGAGGTCTATGAAACCATAAACAAAAGGTCCCCTGGATGAGCAGCTCTTGTTATTAGAAACTGCAATGTCCTTTTGAAACAAATGGCTGCTGCTATTGATGGTTGAGCACAAAACCTGCAGAAGAAATGAATAAATTCCTCATCTCTTTACATAAAATGAAGACCTGGAAATTAAAAACAAAAGTTTCTAATCCAAAAACATAAGAAATATAGGACAGCCATAAAGTAAATAACATCAATTCCCCAAGTCTCCGATCATGACAAAGATTGAGAAAACACCAAACCAGAAAATACTGATAAACAGACACCGATTCATGGAATAATCATGACACAAGAAAAGCCGAAACTAAAATTGGGAAAATGAAAGCATGGAAGCAAACTGATGAATTGATGAATAAATCTATGGCATATTGATTAAAAAATTGGGAAGACAAGTGGCAATTCCATGTCATAGCTTACAGGTTCAGGTGCCGGAACAACTGGAGCTATTTCTGAGAGGAACTCTTGAGCAGCCTCCACCAGATTGAAAATCATTACACGTCCTTCTCGGGCATTAGAATTTGCCTTAATCGAAAGAGATTTGCAGTAAGGGAGGCAATTCAATTCAACCCAATAACATGAAATGTTGGAAGCAAAAACATAAATATGTATTTATAGTAATAAAATTAAGTACATGATAATGCATGTATATGCATGTGAATTTTAGAATAGTTACTTACATAAATTTGAATTTATTCAAGTAAAAAATTGAAATGTTGGAAACAAAAATATAAATATAAATTTCAAGTTTAAGTTAACAAAATAAATAAATAACCTTGGCTAAAATATCAAAGAATCACACGTCCCAAAATCTTATGTTATAAGGTGGAGATCAAAGGTAGGCTTTAATATCTTTAGCATGCCCATGCTAAAGCACGATAACCATAAAATGTTGACGTTGCATTGGCTTACCACCCCATTGTGTTGAAATAATTAGTAAGTAAATGGGGAGGGTTCGAGGATTTGAAATCCAGACCACTGGGTCAAAGAGGCTATCATACCCTATGAAAGAACCCCTTGATCCAAAAACTAAAGCTCTTTGGTGAAGTAAAGGTTGGCGTTACTATCTTTAGAAAATAAACGTGAAGGAAACAAAAAAAAAATGCATTCAGGATTGCAGATCATGTGCATGATAGTATATTGTCAGTCAAGCTCAAACTAGTCATCCTTTACCTGGTCATTTAGGAGAGAGAGAAGATTATCTGCATCACATTTTGTCAAACCTTTTTCAGGAGTAATCTGCAACCTCGGACACTTGTCTGGGTATCCAGGCAAGCACCTGATAAATAAGTTAAAGTAAAAAGGTATGAGAAGGCATATGTGTTAACATTAAACAAAAAATAACAGTAACTAGTGAATCACCAACCTGACTGAAAGCAGAGCTGAAACATCTAGATCCTCGTAGCCCATATCTTTTGAGTAAGGCCTGCTCAAATTCATACATAGCAAAACACAATCAAGACAAATCATATTTCTTGTAAGAAAAAATAGAAAGAGCATTGAGATAAAATGAACCTGAGCTTTATGGTGATTTGTGGAGGCGAGTCTGAAATGATCTTGCAATCTTCTTGAAATATTGCATT
Organism: Salix exigua; assembly: GCA_032356905.1. Taxonomy (NCBI): domain Eukaryota; kingdom Viridiplantae; phylum Streptophyta; class Magnoliopsida; order Malpighiales; family Salicaceae; genus Salix; species Salix exigua. The sequence goes on along the minus strand of CM063594.1, from coordinate 3,747,043 downwards.
CCTATATGCATACAAGATTAGAATAAAACACAAAGACACAAGTGTGAAAAGTAAATCCTTGCATAACATGAAAGCATAAGAGAGTACAACCTGAACAAATTCTGATCATGTAAAGTCATATGGCCATCACAAGAAAACTTTAAATATAGCAAAAGTTTAAGGCTTTTCTTCCACTTGCAAAGAATGCCATAGGCCATCATCAAAAAGTATTATTTGAATTAAAAGCATCCTGAAAAATATGAATAAGTAGAATCTGCCCTCGGATACTCTTTAAATCCAAACACAAACAATTCCAATGCATCAAAGGTCCGAAAACATCTCAATTACAAATGCAATGATCCTCGAGTGAATAACCGATTCCAAAACCTATTCAAATTCGTCAGCAAAATATATTATTATTTGTAGTCTGAGCCCATATATAGTGTATATCCCATTGGAAACCAAGTCTAAATTTCAGATATTTTTTAAGGCAGTGAAGATCACCAACTTGTAGCATTACACCCTTTTATTCCAAAAACAATATGCTGAAATTCAAACGTTTGAACCAAACCACCGAGTACACCAAAGCATCTTCCTTTGGCTTCCAAAATCAAAATATGAAATAGAAAAAACAATAAATCCAGACAAACACCACTTACAAGGCAGTAATCTCTTCAACAAGAAGCTCGTTATCATTTAGTGCATTATAGGAATGATCTTTAGATTGAGACCTTCCTTTGATTCTCCTTCCACTCCCTCCTCCTTTCTTCTTCTTCTTTGAACTATGACCCATTCCTCAACACCCCACAAACCCTTTTCACCTTGTAATCAGGACTCAATCTTTCAGCCAAAATGTATAGAAATCAATGAACTTTCATAAACCCAAAAACCAAAATGCGTTAAATCACTAAAAATAGACTTTTTTTTCCTGTCATAAAAAACCCATGAAGCCCACAAAGTTTCCTCCCTTTTAAAGTAATATATAGAAATTTTGAAATCAAAAGAGATTTGCTTGAATTAATTTGTGCTGTGAAAAAGTGGTATTTTGGGGCGAGTTAAAGAATCGAGGTTTGATTCATAATTTCATATACGGTACAGCGGTATTTGTGGACAGCTTGGAGGCTGGTTTTTCTAGGCACTGGACTTTGATTTGTTGGATTCTCATATTTTATTTATTTATTTACTTGTTCATTTTTATACAACAAAATGCATATTTGCTATTAATTAATTATTCTTTGTAATAAAAAAGGAAATAAATTTTATATTTGATAATTTTAATTATTTATTTAACAATTGACATTTCTTAACATGAACTTTCATCTTGGATAGCATGATTTATTTATTTTTTATAAAGTAAAACCTTCATGAATTTGGATTTTTTAAAACATAAAAAAAGATATAAAATATTTAACTGAATAAATAAATAAATATAAAAACATAAAATAATATGTTTATAAAATATTTTTCAAGTGATTTTTTTATACACAGAAGGTTATATTATTATTATTATTATTATTATTTATTCTATTTCTTGGTAGTGACGAAACATTACTCTATAATTTATATCATTACATTGATGTTATATTAGTAAATCCATACTAATAGTATGGATAAGTCTATCAACATGGACCTGTCTACATGTGTCATGATGGTGATGTGAATCATAGAAATGCATTGCTTGCATGACTTTGGCCCATGTTCTTGATCAGCAAGACTTATTTTAATATTGATTTTTGACTACTCATTTTGAATCCTCATCCTTATCTTTACCCCCATCACATAATTAATATTTTAGTAGTGAGAAAAAACAATTAAAAACTCCAGATTTTAAAAATATGGGAACACAATCCATTTTTTTTTATCGAGATTTCATTTTAAAAAAACATGGTTAAAAAATCTAGCAATATTATCAATTCAATTAGTTAACTCGATTTAATTTAAAATAATATTATTTTAATTTTTTTAAAAAAACACATTAATTTTTTAAAAAACAAATTGGGTTTAATATGAGTTTTCAATTTATATTTGTAATTAAAATTGATTTGTTTAATTAACCATCAAACTTGAAGGAGTATTTTATTGAATTGATCTGAAATTAGCCTCGAGACGATTGGTATGGTATTTGATATTATCGTGGTTTTTGTAGTTCTAATTTAAAAAAAAAAATACAAATCTTAAAAGATATATCTGATTAAAATTGTAATGGGATGTATTTTTATATATAAAATGAATAAAAAATATTTTACTGTGTAAACAATCTTCCTCGATGAACCTCATGTGGCCTTATCAATTCACTTTTCTATATCATATTTCATAAAAAAAAAAATTAAGTCTTCAAAGGCTTGGAAACTGGGCCTCAACATTGAACCTAAATGGGCCTCTGATACAGGCAAATTTGTCTGGTGTCTGAATTGCTCATCGCAGGTTAGTCTAGGCTGTTTGGCATTGCGATTGAAAAGTGCTTATAAAAAAAATTAAAAAATTTTTATTTTTATTTTTTATTTTAAATAAAAAAAAATAGTGTTTTTAGATCATTTTGACGTGCTGATGTCAAAATGATTTTTAAAAATAAAAAAAATATCATTTTGATGCATTTCTAAACAATAAGTACTTTTAAAACTTACCGCAATCGCACTCCCAAACAGGGTCTAAGTCTCGAAGAAGAGATTTTTGCATGGCATCGAGTTGATTCAATATAACAAAATACATGGTGGGCGGGTAAGTTTTTTTTCTGCACAACTATCTTCGTCTAACCTAAATATTTAAACTATTTAAGTGAAATTTTATAATATAATTTATATTATTTTATAATACATACTCTCAAGTGAAAACCTTTTAAACTTGAAACTTGAAACTTGTATAGATTCACACTAACTTATGCTTGATTTTCATTAAATAAAATAGAGTGGTGAGATTCAAACTCGTGACTATTGGATCAATCAAACTCCGATACTATATCAAAAAACTATCTCATTTTAAAATTTAAGATGTCAGATGAAACTCATAATATGATTTATATTGACACTAATTAAGATTTTTTTTTTATAACTATTTAGTAGATGGTCTAGTAGTAAGAGTTTGAGATTAAATATTTACTCTTATGGTCTCAGATTCGAACCTTATGATTGCTAATATGATAATCACTAAAAATTTATACAGTTATTAATTTCAGAATTCATGAAATTAGTCAAAATAGACACAAATTGGTCCGACATTAACATTAATAATAAAAAATTATTTGGTTTTCATGGTGAATGGTGAATAGAAAAGAGAAGAGAGGGAGAGGATCTAGCCTCACCCACATCTATCCAATCAAAATCCATCTTTGCTCTTGATGACATCTACACTTCTTTCTTCTCAAATTCCTTATCTCCCACCAAGAATCCCATAACTTCCATACCCGGCTTTCCCTTGCTCTTTCTTCTCTCCCAAATGGCCAGCAACTCTCTACAGTCCCTCCACCACCACCGCTCCCTCCTCAAGCTCCTCCCGTCGGACACCTCCCCGCCCTTCTCCCTCTTCCTCAAGCCTACCACCTCCGCCTCCACCGCCACTAACTTTTCGCTCTCCCTCTCTATTTCCTCCACAGCAACCACCAGTACTGCTTACTCCATCTCCCCCCCCACCACCTCCACGACTCCCTCCACTTCCAAAACCTTCTCCCTCGACCTCCTCCAGCAACACCTCTCCAACCAAAACTTCCGCGAAGCCGACGAGGAAACCCGCAGGCTGCTCATAGTTCTTGCTGGCGAAGCAGCACAAAAACGTGGCTATGTCTTCTTCTCTGAAGTCCAGTTCATATCAGAACAAGACCTTCGAGACATTGATGGACTCTGGAGAAAGTACAGCAACAACAAATTTGGATACAGTGTTCAACGGAGAATATGGCGACAAAAGGTTGGCAAAGACTTCACTAAACTTTTCATCAAAATTGGGTGGATGAAGAAGCTCGATACAGAGGTTGAGCAGCACAACTACAGATCTTTTCCCAGTGAATTCATCTGGGAGCTTGACGATGATACTCCTGAAGGTCACTTGCCTCTGACAAATGCACTTAGAGGCATACAATTGCTCAGCACCATTCTTAGCCATCCTGCTTTTGAGGTGGAGGAAGAAGCGGAGGAAGATGAGGTTGGAGGCGATGAAAAAGGAGGACTGAAGGGGCTGAGGGATAGCTCGAACCCATCCCCATCAAGCAACAGAGTATTTAAAACAGATTACAGCTTCTAATAAGTAATAAATTCAAACCCAACAAAGATGGGATTTTTTTTTTAATTTTTTTTACATAGAAGTAATGAAAGTTGCTGGTGGACTGCTTTTATTTATTTATTTTTTTTTTTTTTGTACTTTCCAGTGAACAGATATTTTTAATTTATTTCTTACAATAACCTAATTATGTCTGCCTATCTTTTATTTGTTAGACTAACGGATAAATCCATGACCAAATTAGAAATAAAATTAAATTGAAAAAATATAGGTCTAAAGGAACTTTATTGGTTAATTTATGTTAAACCCGATTTAATTGATATAAAAAATAAAAATAAAAATAAAATTGTTTTAATAGAACTGATTGTTTTCAATACTTGTCTCCATGCCTACATTCACCAGCATGTACGAGTGGCCAATGCAGCAACAACATAATGTTCCAACAAAAAAAGGGAGAGATGGGAAAAAAAATTAAAAATTAAATAAAAAATAGCAAGAACTTGAAAATATCAAAATAAACTCGTGTTAACTTTTCAAACCCACGATACCAATTGATCCGCGTTAACTTTTGAAATTCATGATTCGAGCTTAGGGCCAACTTTATAAAAAACAAATTTATAAAACAATAAAATTTTAGGAGATGAAATAAATAAGAAATGCAATGAAAAGAGCTTCAAGACAAAAGAAATAACAATGGAGAGATGAAGACTAAATTTGATATGAATATAATTTAAAATTAAATATTAAATGATAAAATTATGATTTAATTAGGAAAATGATAAAAAAAAATCAGGAAAACAAGAATTAAATTTGATATAAAATTTAAATAAAACCATTAGGGCAAAGTTTAAGAAAAAACCAGTCAGAATTGAAGTTATATTATTAAATAGATTCGATCTAGCAAGTTGATTAAAGACCTAGCAATTTAACCTCCAAATTAATTAAAATTAGGGTGTTAATATTGTTCTGTTTCGGCCGAAATGTTTTGTGCCATTAAAAAAACTAAGATAAAACAATGTCCTTTTCATCTCGGTTTTAATTCCTACCCGTTTCGAAAATACCAACCAAATTCCCGCTGGAATGTCTCGGTACCGTTCCGGGTGTGCCGTTCTGGCATTAAAATCCTCCTTATTTTGATTAACTTGTGATTGTGTTTCTAATTTTGAGATTATATTTGTCTGACTTTGTGTTTATATTGTATAATTTAAAGTTAATTTATCTTGAATTTTAATTATGCTTGTTAAATTAATATTTTAATTTTTTTTATATAAATAATTAATTATATATGAACAGTACAACTTCAGAATGGCACGTCGGCATACTCCGAAATCAAAACGTTCTATACCAATAAAAAACCGAACCAATAAAAAATCTGAACGATGACCAAAATCGATATTAACTAAGGTAGTCAAAATCGCTGAGTCAATCTCGTCAGAACTACAGTACTGAGTTTGCGAGTTGGCTCAGCAAACCTGGTTAGACCGGTAGAAAAATCGAAATCGGTTAAACTCGGTCAAAATCGGGTTGACTCGTAAAATCGGACCGAATCGGTCCGATTTTACGAGTTCAAGAATTCGGCCTGTAGAAGGCATCCTCACCCTCCATGAGAGCTCACATAGTATGGAAGTTCAAAATCTCACAGCCTGAGAATTGAATTCAACCCACCAACAGATTTCTGCTAAATTGTATGCCATTTAAAAAAGAAGAAAAGGAGCAACGCCATAAAGAGACCCTCTCGAAGTTATCTAAATCCTCTACACAGACCCTTAAAAAAGAACTGCTTGTATTCAAAGAAAATGGAGAAGAGGAGATGAGGAGACGACTCAGATGAGGGTGGGCGGCGTGGGAGAAGGAAATTTAGGGTTATTTTAGGGTTATGTTAGGGTTAGGGGCTTTTATACTTAGTTATAATAATAATAATAATAAAAAAGAAAAAAGAAGGTTGGTTTCTTGGGGGGTATAAATTAATAAAATAAAAAGTAGGTTTATCTTGAGGAGGTAATAATAATAATAATAATAATAATAATAATAATAATAATATGGAGGTTTATAATAATAATAATAATAATAATAATAATAATTTGCATAAAAAATAGTTAGCATAAAAAATAATTTTAAAAAAATCCTATTAATTTAAGATAATAAATAATATTAATTAATTTCAAATACAACAACCATAAAAAAAATATACAATTACTTGAAAAACATAAAATAAATAGTTTAAATTTCAAATCTCAAATACTGTGAGTCTTTTATTATATTTAAATTCATTTTTTAAATTTAAATATAATTAAAAATAATAATTTTTGTACGAACATATTCGAGTACAATCTTTCTACGATTTTACGATCCGATTTTTAGAGCCCTTTCGATTCGTGTCAAAATCTCGATTTTGATTACCTTTAGTATTAACCATCTTTATTAAAATACTGTTTAATTTTGTAAAAAAAATACATTAAAAATCATATCAATGGTCGAATTATAAATACTAGGCCGAGTTTAATAAGTTTGATATAAACTTCCCAGGCCCAACAACATCGTCACTCAATCCTCATCTCGAAGAAGAAGAAAAATGTCGAGAAATCAGCAGCACCTTCTCCGGCTAGTCCTGTCTTGCCGAAAAATAACAGCTCAGGTAACAAATCCGACGAATTCCACAATAATCGCGATGGCTTCTTCCTCCGAACAAGAATCATTCCTCTCTATCTACCGCAACACTTCCCTCTCTGTCTTCTCTCGCCAAACCTGGGACTCGAAAACGGCGTCGCGTGTTGGGGAGAAATTAGGGTTTAGATTAAAGGAGATCGGGGTTAGTAATATCTGTATCGATTTAAACGAAGAGTTGTCAAGGCCGATTCATTATAGAAAGCGCGTGATACCGCTGTTTGATTCTGTGAAACGCGTCGGCATTGAAGTTGATGGAGTTGAGAAGCTAGGAGAGATTGGTCCTGTCTGATGGAAGGTCAGGACTTGATTGTTTAGTACACACTTTTGACAAGGAGAGGTACTTGTCTTGTCTTTAATTGATTTATTTTGTATTTGATTTGATTTTGATAATTGTAGATCACAATGAAATAATTATCACATGAAAATGATGGTTTTGAGTGTTTTTGTCTTAATCCTGTGATCATTTTGTTTAATCTTTATCATATTATTTGCCAAAGTTCGAGTATGGCCTTCTTAGGAGTTATGTTATGGATTTGTAGCTGATTTAGGATAAAGGGTATTGGATAATTGAGGTACATTGTGGTTTGCAGTAATGTTATAGGTAGAGGGTGTGATGTTTCGGAGAATACATGGTATGATAAGGGTAGGCTTACTGTTATTGGTTTGCAGGGTCATGCAAAATTAGGTGTGTGTTGCTCAGTTTGTTTTGATCTATATGCGGAAAAAAATAGTAAGCTTTGGACTTTTTGAACAATGTACCTCTAGTTCTTGGATCTAGTTTGAGCATTTTGCAAGTTGGTCTGGTAATGCTTGAACTGTTTGCTAGTTTTCAAGTTATTCCCTCCTTAAATGCCTAATCACCATTTTTTTTATGATCCAATTGTGATTGCAAATGGGCCATGAACCCTGAGTTGCTTCTTTTTTTCCAGGAGGGCATGTGAATTGGGCATTACTGTATGTAGAAATGTTATCTTTTGCAAGTGGATTTCAAGTATTGTTTGTTGACCCTTTCCTTTCTTGCCAAAATCATGATTCTGTGGTTATCAAATTTTATCTTTTGATCACCTGCTTTGGGAAACTCCTCTATTGAGTTTGAAAGTAAACCTAAATGGTGCCGGTTTGCTTGCTTGTGCCTTTTGAGAGTTCAAATATCTTAGTAGCTTTCCTCCATTATCCCTTGCTGGATGTTCTGTGTATGTTAGGTGAATTACTAAGATTGTTGTATGTACTTGGATCCTTTATAAGTTAGCTTTGTGATCCTTAACCAGGTGAAAAAAATGCAGGATGTTGAAATAGATGGAAAAAACAACAAATAAAAAGAGCAAGAATGAGAGAAGTTACTGTAAAAGTAAAGAAAGATGTGGATGTGGAGATGAAGTCAGAATATATACTTTGCATCATTAGTTGCAGTCTTGCATCATTTTCCTGCATCGAGAAAATATCATCTCCTTTTACTAACAAACTAGTCTAGATTGGAGTCGACATCGTTATCATGGTATGATTTTCATGTCTCTCAATCTTCCCATCCACATTTGAATACTCGGGTGTATCAGCATAACCTAGAAACCCAAATTGTCTACTCTTAATCATACTTTAGATGTGTTAAAATCACATTAGGTGATCCTGAAATGCAAAATCACATCAAGTGTTTTAAAACAAGCAATATCCTCCATCTTAGTCCCAAATAGCCCTTATTTTACAACAATCTCATCCCACACTTTGCCCTTGCCCTTTATCATCTCAATCCAATTGAATTACTCATCTTCATCAAAGGCCACAAACTCAACATCAAAAACTTCACACAAGAGCTTCCATAAACTCTTTCATGTAAACACATAACCATTGTTGTAATTGAAGGTTGATTCTCTGCTCCATCAATCACCGCTGCCCATACATGTTGCTCAGTTAGTACTCTTGCATCTGACATATCACAAAAGTGCTCCCATGTTTATTTGTGCCCAGAATATCGAAATGATATCCCTTGGCATCAGCAATTAGTGGCATGGATAGATAAAGTGAACATGTTGTAAACACCTCTTGGAGAAGCACCTATTACAATCGATGGCAATAAATTGAGTGTGTAATAAATGGAGAATATGATGCAACCAGTTCTTGCAAGGCATAATAGAAATTGGGGTAAGGGAGTCTGTCTAGGTCTTCATTGGAAGGTGGCTTTGTAATGGACAAGCTTGCCTGTAAATGAAGGATCAAATTTTGGACCCATATATTGTTTATTGCCTGTTTGCGAAGTAATATGTTTCGAGTAGCGAGGGAGTAGCTGATTATAGTGCATTAAGCACGTTGGAGATCATGGAGACTTCAATGAATTTGTAAGGAAACCCTAAGACGTGGGTGATTTCATGGGCAATTTGAAAGATTTTTTTTTCGGGGGGGTTATCGGCATGGTCTGAGGTATCGAGATATATGAAACAGTCTATTAAGGAAGGACGAAACCAACTTGGAGAGGGACGCCTTGCTATACGCCCTACACTTTCAACGGGCTGCCTGGAGTTTTTGACTTTTTAAGTGCTTCTGCTGATGAAAATTCCACCCCAGCCTATGGATACTGACTTTATCTAAACCTGAATGGATATGAATATGATTTTTTTTTCTTGATCGGATTTGGGTAATACCCAAAAACAAAAAAGGTTAATATTTCTCTCCAACCTGAAACTTTATCTAACCCCATCTTGAACCACACAAAAAATCTTCAAGTTTGAAAATTTAATATTCTGTATCAAGCTATATATATTGAAAAGTTTACCGTATTTTATCATATTTATTTCGTTTGGAATTTCAAAAAATGTTTGGATTTAGAGGGCCAAGTTCCCAAGTTAGAATTTCAGTTCTTAGACTAGACAATAGCTTGATCTTGGTGAACTAAATTATGATCTATCCACATAATAGAACTAATATTGATTCTCATGTCAATTAGTGTATTTTCAACTTAATTTCTGAACATGCTCATCACAATCGTTTGGTGCAAGTAAGAGCAAGTTCTACATACTGGGGCTATCCTAATCATTATCCATTGCAAAATGGAAAGAGATAAAGGTGACTAATGATTACTATGGTGATGATCGTGTTGGGGTTGGACATGTTCCCATCCTTGTCACACTAAACAATTTGAGTGCCAATATTAAATAGCAAGCGGTGATTTGATTTCTTTTTCGTTTAGACTCGTGATGTTCTACAGGAAATAGAAGGAAGGGAGTTTTGAAGGGCTGGGATGATATCACATTCGTGGATAAGAGGGCATTTTAGAAACCTGGCTAATTCTTGGGCTATATTGCTCTTATCGAAACTTGAATGGCATTTCGTGGCTATGATCAAGAATCAAAGTTGGATCTTGATCTTCATGATCGTGAAGGCGATGTGGTTTTTCTCAGGAATGAGTCGTGTGAATATCTTTCAAATTCAAATTGAAACTCAGCTCAGGTTAGGTCAAATTTTCAAGTCATTTTTCGGATCAAGCCAAGTTTTATATCTATGCTTTCAAGTAGCGCTACTTATGTCACCATGTCTAATCTATGCTTTCAAGTAGCACTTATGTCACTATGTCTATTCAAGGTTTATCTGACTGCCATCAAAGATGATGAGATCCACGACTGATCAAGTCTCAAAAGCATGGCGTGTTGGCATATGAAAGTATACACAACAGTTCTCGAATTCGAGTCAGTACATGCATTTCTTGTAAGAATCTGTGACAATCAGGATTTTACTCGTTCATTTTAACCCACAAAATATATTTTCCAAGTTTACTTGAGAATGTAACTCTCAAGCATATGTGCTACAGTCTGGATCAACACACAATATATGCTTGATCCCCTCTCTATTCTTGTAAAATATACAAGCTTGCCCGGCTGTTATTCCCTGTATCTGGGCATAAATAATTAACACTAGTGAGCCTTACTCACTGCATGTTCTTGTTCATAATAGAGCATCTACATGGGAAGGATAGAAAAAGAAAAGTGAGGTGACTTGAAGAGTCAAAAGTGGTCAATAGGGTTTTTCTCTTTTATATGCTTTTACATATAGGGATGTAATTATAAACACTGGCAAGTGGAAATAAAAAGGAAGGTGGAGTTTTTTTCTTGGACTTGAATGGAATTTTAGAACGAAAAACTTTCCAATTTAATCCTTGCTATAATATACATTTGATATGAGCGTATAAAAATAATCTAAAAATATTAAATTTTATTATTTAAAATAAAATAAAAAACTAATTAATTTTTAAATATTTCTAAAACATACAAGTCTCAAATAGTTCATATTTTTAAGCAATCCCATCCCACACTTGCCCTTCTCCTTCATCATCTAAACCCATTCAAGCTTCCCATCCTCTTCAAAGACCACGAATTCAGCATCACAGAGACCTCACGCAAGACAAGACTTGTCATTGAAAGATAACTTTTATACCGTGCGTGCAGGTTATTAATTAATATCAATTCTCGACTGTTTCATTCTGGTTGGGGATCTCCATTAAAGTACAATAAATTATATATATATATATATATGTACCAAACATTTAGCAACAAGGAAACGGTAAAGCTTTTATGAGACGCGACGATGGCAAACACTGATTGGTCCATTGTCCTCTTCGACCTTGTCTGGACACAAGAACTGAGTAAAAATCCACAGAGTGCTTTGATGCCATTGCAGCTTCATGGAGTGGATATATATATATATAGCTAGCTAGAGGTGTCTGTTTAACACTACTTTGACTTGTTTATAGAGGTCACATTAATGGAAATTCGAATAGTGAAGAAGAAATCGAGACCTTTTCTTTCACCACTTTCCTTGAACTTGTAAGTTGTGTTATTCTCAACTGAAATTAATGAGCCTTATTTTTTATTTATTAACATGTATGTCTAACCTATGCGCATCTCAACTAATCTCGCAGGTCTTGAAATTGATGACCATGTAAATCTCTAATGACTATCATATTAACACTCATAGGAATCGAACATGAGATTAAAGGAGAGCAAAACACTTAGTATCCATTCAGGAGTGTGGTTGAAGTTGTTTTTAGAAATGTTTTTCGTTCAAAAATACATCAAAACGATGTTTTTTTAAAAGTTATTTTGACACCAACACATGAAAATGATCTAAAAACATTAAAAATATTTAATTTATATAAAAAAAAACATTTTTGAAACTCATCTTCAAACATCCAATCACTCCCAAATTCTTTCCACTTGTAATCGACTAGATAGTTTATAAGACGAGCCCATTTTGGTTTGTAGGGTGATGGAGAATCCAATGCCGTGTTCCCTAAGGCATCAATCGATTTGCATGGATAACATCATGAGAAAGGGACGTCCAGCTGTGCCCCCACCCCACAAGACACTCACATGGGTTTGGTTTAGCCCACAACTTAAATCATAATCATTTATTTGGTCAATAAATTAATCTAAAATTTATTTTTTAAAAATAAAAATCTCTAAAATAACATTTATTAAAAGGCATGGTCCTGTTTTAGAGGGCGGTCGCGGTGGCTTTTTAAAATGTTTTTTATGCTGAAATACATTAAAATAATATTTTTTATTTTTTAAAAATAATTTTTGACACAAGCACGTCAAAATGATCTAAAAATACCAAAACATATTCATTTTAAATGAAAAAAATAAAAAATAAATAAATTTCTGCGACATGGCGGCTGAAACGTTGTGCCAAACAGCTTTAAGGGTCTGTTTGGGAGTGTGGTTGCTGTAGATTTTCAAAGTGCTTATCATGCCGAAATACATCAAAATGATGTTTTTTTATTTTTTAAAAATCATTTTTGAAATCAGCATATCAAAATGATCTAAAATACACAAAAACATATTTATTTAAAATAAAATAAAAATTAAATTTCGGCAAAAAACCAGTGGAATCACAAACGGGCACTAAGAGTAGAACAGATTAATTGATGATCATGAAACAATTAACCTTAAATGATTTGTTCATCATTTTTTTTTAAATGTATGTTGTTCATTTGCTTATATTTTTAAAACTATAATGTTGCGACTAAGGTTGCTATGTTTGGTAGCATGTTTCGAAAATATTTTTAAAAATTTTGATTTTTTTATCTTTTATTTAAAATTAAGATCATTTTCATATGTTAATATTAAAAATAATTTATATTTAAAAAAAATATATTTTGAAACAAAAATAAACAAAAATAGAAGATGAAAAGGTGACCACATTGTGAAAATTGAGCAGGGACATTTTTGTCTTTCAATAAAAAAGACAGCACCATAAATCGCGGGACGGTCGGTGTTTTCTTGATTGGTGGGTCCTGGGATTCTTTTCCGGGTTTCTTCTACTGAAGATTCGCTCGTCACCATCCATCCACCCACCTAAAACTTTTAATGACAGCCACCCTTTTGTCTTTTAAAAATGATTTTTTTTTTTATTTATTTTAAATTAAAAAAAAATTATTTTTTATATTATTTTAATATGATAATGTCAGAAATAATTTTTAAAAAACTAAAAAAATTTATTATAATATTTTTTTAAATAAAACACTTTAAAACAACTTAATCACACTCGAACATACGATTAGAGTACTAGATAAACTTATATGTTACTAGTCAATTTTTTTTTTAAAATTTATTTTTAAAACAAAATTTGATTTGATGAGGTTTGAATTATAATATTCCACGCGTAATTAGTAGTATTTTATTATATTTTGATTTTTTTATAATATTATTCAAAGTTGTTTTAAGTATCGTAGGTACTATTTATATTTTCAAAATTAGATAGGCAGCGCCCAAGCTGAAAAACAAACCAAATTACTTGAACTAATTTTGAAAATACTCAATTGGTCTCAAAGAAGAGCATAATGGTGATGATATAAAACCCGTGATCTGCACAGTAAATTTCGAGTTCGAGTCAGGACATATATCTTTTATAAGAGTCCAGAATAAATCTGCACAGTAGATTTCGAGTTCGAGTCAGGACATACATCTTTTATAAGAGTCTGAAACAACTCGAGTTTTATTCGCTTAATTAAACCCACAAATACGTTTTTTTAAAGGTAGGGTTTTCTCTTTTTTTTTTATAAAAAAAACTCAATTGTTACATGATCAAACCAACTTTGATTATAATTTTAAAGCTCTACTTTTTTCATGAACAAGCCCAAGCAATTTACTGCTCAATTCGAAATGTTCAGGAACATTAAATATATCTGAAGATAATTATTAAAAAAAAACATTATTGAAATATGCTACTTTATTATAAATTAGTGGAAATTAGCTATAAAAATACACATAAAATAAAGTGTTTTTAACACTTAAAATATGTTTTTTTGGCCAGGTGCGTACGAGAGTGTAGTCTAACTCTAACCATGTTTTGAATATTTTTGTTTAAAATTATTCTTTAGTATTTTTTGGTTATTTTAATTTGCTAACATGAAAATAAATTTAAAATTTGTAATGTATTTTTGATGAACAACACAGAAAAAACAATATCTATTATGCTCATAAACAAATTCTTAAACACACGCGGGAAATTCTAAGTGTAATTGTTTAAAATATTTTTTATTTAAAAATATATTAAAATAGTTTTTTTTTAAAATATTTTTGATGTAAATCCATAAAAATAATTTAAAGACATTAAAAATATTTAATTTAAAATAAAAAACATTTATATATAATCTAATAAATAGTGTTTTTCTTCTTCTTATAAATACCAGCCTGTCACAAACAATAGCATAAAAATCCATTTCTAAAATTATTATTTACTATTACTGCCCAAAAGAATAATTGCAAAAGACAAAGGAGGGGGAGTGGGAGAGAGAGAGAGAGAGAGAGAGGCCCCGGGGAAGAAATATCAAACCTTCCTCTTCCCCATCACCGGCTTTTTTCTTTGTTTGTTTTCTAAGGTAACAATTTGTTTTTCAAAATCGTTTTGACTCACCTTTTCTTATCAACGTCTGTTTACTGATAATTAATCAATCTACTTTTTTTTTCCTGGCTACTGGTAATTTTTTTCATTTCATTTTGGCCTCTTACGGATCGTGATGAAACGAGCTTGGGCTATGTGAAGAACTGTATTTTTTTTTGTATTCCATTTGGCATGTGCTATTGCTTTTCTATTTAATTCATGTAGCTTATAGACTTTGAATTTTGATTATATTTTCTGGGTTTTTGGCATTTTAATGAATTCTATTTCCTTTGCGAGCCAAAATCCCATCTGGGTTTTTAAAATTTTGTTGATTGTGTCACAAGAATGTGAATTTGATTTGCTATGCCTGTGTAAGTCAATGAGTTTTTGGCAGATTGTTGATCAGTGAATTTGATATGAATTGTCGTGAGCTGAATTTTGGTTTTTTGTTTCTGGTGTTTGATTTTGTAGAAGAGGAGGGGGTCTGAATTTCACTTGGTAACAAAATGGGGGTCATGTCAAGACGGGTCGTGCCTGCCTGTGGTAGCCTGTGTTTCTTCTGTCCTTCACTGAGGGCAAGGTCAAGACAGCCCGTTAAGCGATACAAGAAGTTGATCTCTGATATCTTACCGCGTAATCAGGTGATTTGATATGTGATTCATGGCAGCTTGCTTTTGTCTTTCCTACTAGTTTTATGGGTTTCTTATGGTCTGGAAGGATACTGAATTGAGTTGGAACTCTCTTCTTGTGCCTTGAACGTGGTAGTAGTGTTAATCTAGTGTGTATTAAATGGATCATTTGTGGTGGAAAAGCAGTTTATGTGATTATGTAGATGTGATTTTATTTCTACTCTGTTTCATCATGCATCTAATCAAGTGAACTTCATTTGTATTGCTACATTTATAGCCACTGGCATCATTGGTAACATCGTCAGGAATCATGTATGTATTATTAGTGAACTTGGTCCCAATGCCAATGATTTTCTAATTAACGAATTTCATCATCTTGCAAGCAGAAGAATCTATAGCTTTTGCAGTTCATCCTTAAAGCCTCTTTAAGGCCTATTACTCATCTCACCCTCTCCATCCATCCAGACAGGGAAAAGAGAACGTTATTTTGATAAAAACAGTGGTGTGCAACTTTGTTTTTGTTCTTTTCCTTTTGTGTTGATGCAGCCAGCATTTTGCAGGAGACTGAACCAAATGATAGGAAAATTGGGAAGCTTTGCGAGTATGCTTCAAAGAACCCTTTACGAATTCCGAAGGTCTGTTTATTGAATCCCCTTTAGGAATTTCCAATGTTTACTGATTCATTGAGACACCATTACCTTGCAGATTCATGCATTTAAATATTTCATCAAAATTTATCATTTCATTGATTCAATTATTTTCTTTAACAAGTTAAAGGATAAGGAAAATGCAAGTTTATATTTACATGTGACTGTCCTTTTTACCCTCTCTTGTTAGCATGTTCTCCATTTAATAGTTTTTTAAGCGCTAACAGTTCGTTATTTTCCCCTGCTGTAACTATTTGATCTTGATGTGAACACAAGCTTTTTATCTCGCCTCACCGCTGATTCTGGTCCATAATTGAATTTTTTAATGAACTGCAATATCCTATCTAAATATTGTAGAATTTATAGAAAAACAAAACAAAACTGGTCAGTGATCTGCAAGGATGATGTGTTCATGGGGTCAATTTTCAAATAAATAGTTAGAGTTTCTTCAACAAGCACTGCAGTTTCCATCTACTGCCACATTATATAACTTGGTTTTCATTGGCTATTAGTTTTACATTTACTCGCTCCTCAGATTACTGATACCCTGGAGCAAAGATTTTACAAGGAGTTGCGGCATGAGAACTTTGGATCTGTGAAGGTTGTAGTGTGCATTTATAGGAAGTTGCTATCGTCATGTAAGGAGCAGATGTAAGTCTATGCATTTTAGACTTGAAATGACTTGGACTCTATTTGCCAAAACCACTCAATTAGAAAGTTATTGAAGATAGCCTTGAAATTTTACCTTTTAATGTGCACGTTACGTTTTGAATTGCTTCCATAAATATATGCCACATTTAGGATTTCTTCCCCCTAAGCAGATAATAATTTTCATGTATAAAGATTGTAAGCATTTGACTAGAATTTGTAAAAAGAAAAAGAAACTGTACTGGTAATTGAGAATAAAATAAAAGGATAATGTATATGCGATTAAAGCTGCATGGTTAAAGAAGTATTGGGATTTTATTGATGCCAATGGATTAGTTTATATAGTCAGAATAGCATCTACAAAGTCATAAAGACAGTCACAAATTATTCTTTGGAGTGATGTTAAGAACCTGTTGTTTTTTGCAAACAGTAATTGTTTTTGTTTGATGACATTTGCTGGTGCCATTCAATGCATGCAGGCCTCTATTTGCTAGTAGTTTGTTGAGCATTGTTCGGACACTTTTGGAGCAAACTGGGAAAGATGATTTACGGCTTTTGGCTTGCAACGTTCTTGTTGATTTTATAAGTTGCCAGGTTTGTAATGGATAAAGCTGGAGTTGTGAGAGTAATGTTGGCATGAAGTTATATAAATTGGCACATTTGCCTATGATACTAACTTATTCAATGAAAAAATAGATGGATGGCACATATATGTTCAACTTAGAAGGCCTCATTCCTAAGCTCTGTCAATTAGCACAAGAAGCTGGAAACAATGAAAGAACTCTACGTTTGCGATCAGCAGGGCTGCAAGTGCTGGGCTCCATGGTACAGTTACTTTTGCCAGTTCAAATGTCTCTTGTTAAGGAATTGCCACACAGGTGTTTATGTGGTTTTTGAATTTCTGTTTGTTTTTTCCTCTAAAAATGAGGCACATGCAGTTTAGATAAATGTATGACCCAGTTGCGTTACCAGGTTCTTAGAACTTGTACTTGATACCGGTTTCTCTTTTCTACTTTTTTGCCTCTAGATTTTCTTTGTTGATCTTATTTGATTGTAGAACTTTAAAGGGATTTTGACTTGATAACCCAAGAACAGTTAAATTAATTTGAGCTCTGTTTTTTTTTTTCCAGGGGAAGGAAAATTAATTTACATGACTCTTTTTTCAGTAACTTTCTCTATTCATTTTTATGTTGTTATATCTAATATTTCACTTCTCATATTTTTTTCATCTTTACAGTCTTTTATTGTTCTCTTGCTATTGCATGTAGCCCAAGATTCTCATATTTTCTATTCTTGATCAGACTTGATTGTCACTCCTCCCATGCATTGATTGTCACTCCTCCCATGCACTCTTAATTTTATTTTGTTCTAGGTGTGTTTCATGGGTGAGCAAGCGCACATCTCGATGGATTTTGACAGTGTGAGTAGACCTTCTCATGTACCCTTATCATCAAAGCCTTTGACATTGGCAAATACATGCGACATTTGTTGGCTTTTGGTATTAATTGGAACACTTTTTTTTGGTCTGAAATAGATTATATCAGTCACTTTGGAGAACTACATTGATTTCCAAATGAATCCAGACACAATGGAAGATCAATGGGTTCAAGGAGTGCTTAAAACTGAAGATAATGGCTCATCTTTCCCAGACATAAGCAAGAAGGTTTCCTTATCAGACCTTACAACCAAGCCTGAATTGGACCTTGCAATGTAAGCCTATTTTATTAGCTCGATGCTATGTGTTTAGAGGCAATAACATTTGCTCAATTAAAATTGTTTGATTTTCCTCTAAAACAGGGATACTTCCAAGAGTCCATCTTACTGGTCTAGGGTATGTTTATGTAACATGGCTAGACTAGCTAAGGAAGCTACAACAATACGACGTGTCCTTGAACCTCTATTCCAGAACTTCGATGCTAACAATCACTGGTCCCTTGAAAAAGGAGTTGCCTATCCTGTTTTGACATTTTTGCAGTCACTTCTAGTCGAATCAGGTTATGTTTGGAACTTGTTGAACTGTGTTTTTAGGCCGTGGGTGTGGTTTCAGATACTCAACTGTAATTCAAAAACCTTTTTGTATACACAACTGATATTGCTTATATTAACACCAGGAGAAAACTCGCATCTGCTATTATCTATCCTGGTCAAGCACTTGGATCATAAGAGTGTTGCCAAACAAACACGTTTACTGGTAGACATTGTTAATGTCACAGCACGTCTTGGACAAAGTGCAAAGCAGCAAGCCACAGTTGCTATCATTGGTGCAATATCTGACTTGATGAAACATTTACGAAAAAGCCTGCAAAATTCTTTTGAATCATCCAGCCCTAGGGATGGCATCAATGAAAGGAATGCAGATCTTCAGGTGGCCTTGGAAAACTGTATCGCACAGCTCTCAAATAAGGTTTGCTGTTGTTCCTTTACTTTTCACTTTATTTAATTTATGGAATGAACTAGCAGTGCCACAGAAATTGTAGCTTCTGATCTTAAAACCACGGTTTATCTTAATACTTCTGTAATTTTATTTTATTTTTTTGCAAAAAATTTTGGGAGTGAATTATAGGTAAAAAATATTCTTGTTGTTTAATTTCCTCCTTGTAGTTTATGTACAAAAGCTGCTTTTAATTAACAGGTGGGGGATGTGGGACCCATACTTGATACGATAGCCGTGTTCTTAGAGAATATTCCAGCCACTACTGTTGTAGCTAGAACAACTATCTCTGCGGTTCACCAAACTGCACGGATCATCTCTTCCATTCCTAACATATCATATCACAAAAAGGTAAATAGATGAACTTTTACTTTTTTGCATTTGAATCTCTAAAACCATTCAAGTACTGAGGTTATACTATGTAATCTGTTTCAGGCTTTTCCTGATGCTCTATTCCATCAATTGCTTGTAGCAATGGCCCACCCAGACCATGAAACTAGAGTTGGAGCGCACAGTGTCTTCTCTATCTTGCTTATGCCATCCTTGCTTTCTCCTTGGTCAGACTCTGAAGCTGTTTCTGGATTTTCTGGTTCATCAGCATCACAAAAGAGAAGTTTCTCCTTTCAGGATGAAAGTGAAGATAATGTTGATGCCATGGATGAAAAATCATGGGAAGAAGGCAATCTGATATCAGATGTCAGTGCAAATCATGATTCTCATGATCGTCCAAACAGCTTCAAACGTGCTGTCTTAGATGGAAAAACGGTATGGAGCTCTGAAATTTTGAGCTTGAGCCTTTTCATTTAGTTTTTATTTAAAAAAATCCACATCCAAGATGGAAAAATGGTCTCATGCAGTTGAATGCTTGCTTGCAGCTAACTTCCCTTCGATTGAGTAGCCATCAAGTCAGTCTTCTGCTTTCATCAATATGGGTTCAGGCAACATCTGCAGAGAATTTGCCTGCAAATTTTGAGGCCATGGGCCATACTTATAATATTGCTTTGCTTTTCACACGATCTAAGGTTAGCCATGCTTACATTGTTCTAGCATAGGGCACATTTACTTCAATCTCCTTTCAAGCTTTCTAATTTCTTAAGTATCTTAGTTTATCTGGGGGTCCTTCTGAATCTCTTAAACTTACAATGGTGCTTTAAGCCAGCAATCCCCCCCTCAATTTACCACTGATTCTTTTCTCCTTGCAATGATACTGACATTGAATCTGGAGAAGAAAATTACTGAGAGGGGTTTCTGCATAGCCAAAAAGAAGTTCAATTTTAGATAACTGGAGAATCTAAATGCTTTCAAATTGATGGTCATACTTAACCTGTGTGTTGATGAACTTTTATTATTACAGACCTCAAGTCACGTGGCTCTAGTTCGGTGTTTTCAGCTGGCATTCTCTCTCCGGAGCATCTCTCTTGATCAAGAAGGTAAGTTGAATCTATTAGTGAATGATAATGTTTTGGTCAAATGATTAACAGCATTGGTTTTGAGGTGCATGGAATGTGGCACTGTACATTTGTGAATGTAGCAAGATGTTGCCATCTGGAGATGGTGGCATTCGTGAGATCAGAATTTCACTTAAACTTCCCTGATTCTCATTGACAGACCTTTTATCCTGGCTTCCAAAACTGCGTTTCCTGGTTATCTGTCTTCTCACAATTTTGCCTTGATTTTTCTCTTAATCAGGCAATAAAAATGAAACGTTAATGTAAAACTATGGTTTCACTAAAGATTTTCACTGAATCACACAGGTTTATTTTATATCGTGAATGGTGATAATGTGAGAGGCAGACTACCAGATTTTTTCTTTCGTTCCTTTTCTCTGACTAAAAGATCCCTGATATTTATGATTTCTTTATTGCTAGTGAAGTTTTTCTTCTGAAATTGATAGACTGGTTGTGTTGGTGAAAATTTCTTCTGATATATATATCTTTTGCATCCAAATTTAAGCAGGTCTGCAGCCATCTCGCAGAAGGTCCCTCTTCACTTTGTCATCGTTCATGCTTATATTTGCAGCAAGGGCAGGAAATCTCCCTGAGCTAATTCCTTTTGTTAAAGTCTCTCTAACAGAAAAAACAGTTAGTTTCCTTTTCCATAACCATTTAGAAGATAATGTTTTGTTTTTGTTTTCCTATGGAATTGACATGTTTCCCTTGAAGCTTCCTTTAAAACATTTGCATCAATTTATCATTGTTTTGGCAGGCTGACCCTTATCTTGAATTAGTTGAAGATATCAAGCTGCAAGCAATTTATGTAGAATCTGAGGAAGGGAAAATAGCATATGGTTCAAAGGAGGATGATGTTGCTGCTTTAAAATCTCTCTCACACGTAGAAGTTGATGATAGTCATTTGAAGGAAACCCTGATATCCCGATTTATGACAAAATTTGTCAAATTATCAGAGGTGATGTTCTGATTTATATGTATGCAATTTCTTAACAATATCACTACTGAATTTGACTGTTCTAGATCTGATATAAGACTTTTCAAATGGCTAAAGGTCCAAGCTCTGAATATCTATGAGTGACAGTTTCATGGTGAATAGCACTAGTCACATTTATGTCATTAAAAAATAGAGTGAATATTGTGACAAACGAACACACTTGCATAGAAATACAAAGAAAAAGAAACGGGTGTATTTTAAAAAAACATTGGAAGAGGATCTGTATTAATTCAATCCAAGTCAATACCATTTTGCAATTAGACAAGTATTAAGAATCACAGACCATAAACTTTTCTCGCCTTTTATAATAAGTTGCTCATACTTTAGAATAATTATGCTTTTTCTGGAGTTTTTGAAAAATCTTGAATATTATGCCCAGGACCCGAGGTAGATGTTTCACAGTTAATTGTGTTGTTTCCTTTGACAAGGTTCCAACGAGGAAAGTGTGTTCTATCTCAAAAGGGTTGTACAGTATTTGAGGTGTACTTTATTTCAAAATTAACTCTTTTTCTTTGTTTTCCAGGATGAGTTATCAGGCATAAAACAACAACTTCTACAGGATTTTTCACCTGATGATGTATATCCTTTAGGAGCTCCCCTGTTTATGGATACACCTAGGCCATGCTCCCCTCTTGCTCGAATGGAGTTTCAGGCATTTGAAGAGGTAACATCATCAATGTAATGTTTTCCATCTCACATTTAGCAGATGTGGTGACAGTTCACTTATTTTATCGGGTTTGTCTCAGATTATGCCTGCAGCTGCCTTGACAGATGATGAAAGCTTCACAGAACTTAATGGAAGCCAGTCAGGTCGTAAAACATCAATATCTGTCCATACACTTGACATTCTAAGTGTCAATGAGCTTCTAGAATCAGTAAGTGGAGCAAGTCTTGTCTCATCTATTTTTTGAACTGGTTATTAGATGGAAATGCCAAACTAAGTGGAGCAAGTCTTATCTCAATAAATAGTCACTTTCCCAGACATCTGGTACAAATGTTGTAAGAGAGAAAAGCACGGTAATTGTAATAGGAATATCTTGTTTTACCTATTTCTATTCGAGGATAAAATCAGCCTTTTTTAATGCCTTATGATTTTCCTTTTCTTGATGACTACCTGTCTTAGCTTCACACCTCCTTGCAAATTAAATCTGTCATTGCTCTATCCAGGTATTGGAAACTGCACGACAAGTTGCAAGCTCTCAGGTGTCCTCTACACCTGTACCTTATGACCAGATGAAGAGTCAGTGCGAAGCACTCGTTACTGGTAAACAGCAGAAAATGTCTATACTACATAGTTTTAAGCATCAACCGGAAGCCAAGGTTTTCCCCAGCACAGATGAAAAGAAAGACACCTCAGTACATGATATGGTGAGTTTATTTACTTTACAGGCACTGGCCACGCTTATTGAATAAATTGCCTTTTCAAATACACTACCTTTTGTCCTGTCTTGTCCCTTTGCATGAATACATAACTCGAGCATCATTTCTCAGGTTTAATGGTAGTGACATTATAACTGAAACTGCTACCAATAACATCATCAAGAACAAAAACATCAGTGATGTCAAAATTTGATGTTATGATCATCACCATCACTGCTGTCATTATCATACCTGAAATTTGAGCTTCAGAAGTTTCCTGAAAGTTTGTGTTTGAACCTTTTTTCTTTCATTGTGGTTTTGGATCTCCCTGTTCCAAAAAGCCTCGGATGGTTTTTGTATGTTCCCGCACCACTGTATTTTATACATGCAATGCAAACGTTTTCTTCATGTTTTTCTTCTGGAGGTGAAGATTATTCAGCAGATAGGCTATCTCATTCAATCATAATTCATGTGCTGATAAAGTTACTTGTAAATTATTCGTTGTTCAGAAAATGGAGTTGCCCCAATGTGATCCAAAGTTAGCTATGAAGGATCAAATTAGAGCACCTGATCAACTCGCCCTCTGCTCACTTGAGTACGGACAAAATTCTTTCAGATTACCACCTTCAAGCCCTTATGACAAATTTTTGAAGGCGGCTGGATGTTGAAGAGTTCCATACTTACGAACAACTACAATGTTTGTCTAATTTTAATTCTCCTCTTCTAATTTAATTTTCATCAGAAAGCTATCCTTTCCCTTTTCCTCAATTCTTTATCGTGGAAGCTTGCCATCTTTAGCTCCACATGCAGATGTCACCCGGTCTGATTACTAGTGTGGAGAAGAGAGAAGGTAATACGGGGAAAATGGGTGGTTTTCATCTACTTCTGCATTGCTTTCAATATCTATAGCAAGATTTGTTAATATACTGATAGGATCAAGTGTTCATACTAAATTTGTTGATTATTATATGTGCATATACATATATTTGTATAAGAGACATCTTCTACCTTGCTAAATTTCTCTTGAAATGTGCTGAATTTTACTTTTTTATCCTTTTGTGTGCAAGCATTACTTCGTTCCTGGAAAATCTTCTCCCTTTTCTGGTCAATTTATGATATTTCTGGTTTAATGCGATGATAAGTGCCAAGAAGCCATGGATCATCTGCATTGGTTGAGAAGGTTGATGAGAGCAATGCAAATTGCTTTGACTTGGCAGGCAAGCTTCCTGTGAACACCTCTCGTGGATGTGGACAGTGACTGAAAAATGACAGGATTAACTGGATCCAGAAGAAAGATTGGATGAAATATGGAGTCACAGGCTGAGGGAATGTTACCTCAAAGGGCTCTCATAATTTTCACATCAAATGCTAGATTAGATGAGATTATAGCTTTGCCCTACTCAGATTAAATAAAATCATGAAAATACAGGATGAAAGCATCTTTATTTTTCAGAGGGGCATGATCCTATCAAATGCCCGGGCCATTGAACAAGTCATACGGTTGATTCCTAGGTAAAAAAAAAAATAAGGTAAAAAGAATCTTCTTTTGCTTTTGAGCTAGCTGAGTTTCAACTACATCAATAGAAATGTTGGGTTTTTATTTTATTTTATTATTACAAACCCAACTTGACCTAGGTTTCATGTCTCATATTTTCATATCAACCCATTAAATTAAACCACATTTAAAAATTATTCTTAAAAAGGCATGATAATATAATTTATTATAGAAAATATGTCAATTTATTGTAACAAATTTCTAATCATCAATTCAATACTCCCCCAAATTATATTTCACGCGGTGAACCTCCAATGATGTTTATCATTTTTCTTCAATTTCATCCATAGATCCATTATCTTGATTCTTTTTTTAATTTAATTCTCATTCTTTTGAGTTTATTAATTATTTTATTTATTTTTAAATTTTAATATTTAATTCAAATTTTTAGGCTGTCCTTTTTTTTTTCTATTCTAATGAGATCCTAATTTTCTTAATGAATATATTTTTATTTCACCATTCATCATTTACTTATTATGATCCAAACTCCATGGTTTTTCCCCTAGTTTTTCAACCTCACTAAATGGTTGATCCTAGACAAGTACGTGGTCATAGGTCGAGTGAGTTGACTAGAGTTGACCCAAGCCAATCAAATTTTATTTTTTTCATAAAAAAAATAATTTTGAAAAAAATAATAATCAACAGGTTTGGACCGAATCGACTCTCCTTTTGAAGCCTGACTTGGCCCAAGGCCCACGACACCTGGGCCAGCCCATTGGATCGAACCGAGAACATCAGGTGTGAACGCTCCCAGCCCCAATCACGCGTCACCAAAATTTAAACGCTTTCCACCTGTCATCCGTCTACTGGCTCATCCCGTCAATAACAAGATTCTTCAAACAAAATCTTAGTAGACGTGGCATCGATCGCCGGACCTAGAAACGAGGAGGGCCCACACACACGTATACATAGAAATTAGAGCTCGTGTTTGTGTATTGCAAACTCGCTCTCTCCGTTTTTAAGCCCACTCACTGAGTCATCATAACACAAAACTCGCTCTCCCATTCTCTCTCTCTCAAAACCCACAAAACACCCATGTCTCTGAGGTTCTAGCTTTCTCTCTTCATCGTTCTTCCTCTCTCTATACAGATCTCTCTGGTCAGGTAAGTCTCAGCCGTCCTTTTATTTTCTCTCTCCTTTTCTTTTCATGCATTTGTTTTTGGCGAAATTTTTAGTCACTGAAATAAATGATTTCTTTTTATTTTTGGTGTGCAAGTTTCTGGGAATGACCGAATCATTGTTAATGGGTGTTTATTATAACTTCTTTTTGATGATTTTTTACCGCTAGCGTGATCTAGGGCATTTTAAATGAAGATAAACTAGCGAAGACTTTCAGTTTTTAGCTTCTATGGTATATTTTTAGAGCAATATATCAATTTTAGGGAGTTTATGAAAGAGATGTTGCGGTTGCTAGGTTTTTAGTAATTTATGTTTAGGAGAGCTGCTTAGAGTGTTTTAGATAGTAAGTTTAGGTATTCAGAGCATTTTAGTTACTGATTTTTCACGCATAGGGTGTATTTGCGTGGATTCCGATGGCGGGTGACGTGAGGACGGGAGTGGAAGAATGAGAACTGGGTGTGGGAATGTATGCATGTATAAATTGTTTGTTTTGAGAGTAGAACTTTTGTTAAATCAGTAGCGTTGCTGGATTAATTATCAGAATTAGAAACTAAAAAAATAATAGTGCTCTATGTTTGAGAGTTTAATAATTGAGATTTTATCTTGTACATGTTTATTTATTGTAGGGATTGGAGGCTGAAACTTGAGTTTGTTGTTGATTTTTTTTGAGCTTAGGTATTTTAAATTTATGGGAAAGTGTAGTGGACAGAGTTAGATTTTTGTTTCTTTTCATATGTATTCAAAACGTTCTGGTCAAGGAGATGGCCCGGGTCCAAGGCCTGTACGAACTAGTGATAGACTCAGGAGAAGGCCGAAAGTGTTTAGCCGGACGTACTTGTACTATACTCCAGGCATTATTCGACCCAGGAAAGGCAAAACCAAGACAAGGACTGCAGCTTCTCGGATTGCCAAGATGTTGGGTAACCGGGTAGTGCGGACTGCAAATGCTAATGTAAGCGCTCATATTTCCTGTAGCTTCATTTCTCTTTTTATTAAATCTGTCCTTGAGACTTTTTCATGGACATTGAACATGCAAGCATGGTGAGTTTATAAATGTTTCTCCTTTGTGTTGATGCTAATTAGATTAGTCCATGATTTCCTATGCTTTTTTCTATTAAGGAATCTAAAATCTGATTTATGCTGTTTGTGATTTTTTCAGTCAGTTCCAACCAATCTTCGACGCTCAACAAGAAAGAGGAGACTTTCTGCTCATCTTGAAGATTACACGGATAGTTCTGGATCAGAGGATGAAGACTTGATGGTTAGAGTCTATACTCTTGCAAGCCCTAAGTTTGTGTATACATGTTACAATAGTTTTTTCTCAACCTGTATGGGTTTAAGCTTGAGATGATAAAAATGAACTGTTCTCCATTTTTCACGTCGTGTAAAGGCTTTGGGTAACATTATTTTCAGAGACCTGCATTTCGACCATTGAGGAACCAGATTCATAATAGTGTGAGTCAAGATGAGTTATCATCTTCCAAGCATAAAAAAAATGTGGAGACAAAATCAACACCTCGACGTGAAGGACTGCGACCCCGTCGTTCTAGGACAATCATAAAAAAGCCATTGGCTCCAGAGTCTGGGGATGAGCAAGATACTTCTGAGGAGAAGGCTGTCCAAGATGAGACTGAAAATGGGAACGATATTGATGATAATGATGCAGATGATGGTCAGAATGATAACGAGGGTGAGGATGAAGGAGATGGTGATGGAGAGGGTGAGGATGAAGGAGAGGAAGATGACGATGATGACGACGAAGGTGAAGAGGAGGAGGAAGAGCAGGATGGAAGGAGGAGATATGATCTCCGAAACCGTGCAGAAGTCCGTAGGCTCTCTATGGAGGAAGGTAAGCAAAGACCACGATCTCCTCGAAGGGTATTGCATCAAGGAATGGGGACAAAGGTCAATAGGGATGTAAGGAAAGGGGGATCAAGGGTTCACAAGCGTCATCGTTTATCAAGAGCAGAGGATTCTGATGATTCCCTTCTTGTGGATGAGATGGACCAAGGTCCCACTATTCCTTGGGCTCGAGGTGGGAGCAGATCTGGACCTCCTTGGCTCTTTGGGGGACTAGAGATGCATGGGACAACAGCTTGGGGACTGAATGTTGCTGCATCTGGTTGGGGCCATCAAGGTGATGCTTTAGCGAGCTTGACATCTGGTGTGCAAACTGCTGGCCCTAGCTCGAAGGGAGGGGCAGATATTCAACCTTTACAGGTTGATGAGACTGTAAGTTTTGATGACATAGGCGGGCTTTCGGGATACATAGATGCTCTGAAGGAGATGGTTTTCTTTCCCTTGTTATATCCAGATTTCTTTGCCAGTTATCATATTAACCCGCCAAGAGGGGTTTTGTTATGTGGTCCTCCTGGTACTGGGAAAACATTAATTGCCAGGGCATTAGCATGTGCTGCTTCAAAAGCTGGCAAGAAGGTTAGTTTTTACATGCGCAAGGGTGCTGATGTGCTCAGCAAATGGGTCGGTGAGGCTGAAAGGCAATTGAAACTTCTTTTTGAGGAAGCACAAAGGAACCAGCCTTCCATTATCTTCTTTGATGAAATAGATGGACTGGCTCCTGTTCGATCTAGCAAACAAGAGCAGATTCACAATTCTATCGTGTCTACTTTGCTTGCCTTAATGGATGGCCTGGATTCTCGTGGACAAGTTGTCTTGATTGGAGCAACCAACAGAGTCGATGCCATCGATGGAGCCTTGCGTCGCCCTGGTCGGTTTGATCGAGAATTTAACTTTCCTTTGCCTGGTTGTGAGGCCCGTGTTGAAATATTAGACATTCACACCCGCAAGTGGAAGCATCCTCCTTCAAAGGAGCTGAAGTCAGAACTTGCAGCTAATTGTGTTGGCTATTGTGGTGCAGATTTAAAGGCACTATGCACTGAAGCTGCCATCCATGCTTTCCGTGAAAAATACCCTCAAGTTTACACAAGTGATGATAAGTTTGTGATAGATGTTGATTCTGTTAAGGTTGAAAAGTATAATTTTGTTGAAGCCATGTCCACAATTACCCCTGCAGCTCATCGAGGTGCTGCTGTGCACTCTAGGCCATTGTCTTTAGTAGTTGCACCATGTCTACGAAGTCATCTCCAGAAAGCAATGAGTTGCCTATCCGATATATTTTCGCCCCTTACAGTGTCATCAGAGTTTATTAAGCTTTCTATGCTTTCCTATGGATCTGCAATTCCTCTTGTGTATAGGCCACGACTTTTGCTTTGTGGCTGTGAAGGTTCTGGTCTGGTAAGTATCTTTTTGCCTCTTGATCTCTGGAGTATTGATCGTTATGGAAACACCAAACTAAGAGTACTTACTGATTTAGTTTAACAGGATCATCTTGGGCCTGCGGTGTTACATGAGCTGGAGAAATTTCCTGTTCATTCTCTAGGACTTCCATCTCTGCTTTCAGATCCCAGTGCAAAGACCCCAGAGGAAGCTTTGGTGCACATATTTGGTGAAGCACGGAGAGCCACACCTTCAATCCTTTACATATCTCACTTTGATCTTTGGTGGGATAATGTAAGCACATGCCTCCCTCTACTAACCCTAAGGAAAATGCAGTACACATTTTCTGTGGTAGTGTATGCTCTTAATTTTTTCTACAAACCCAAGGGATTCATTTTCTTGTATCTAATCTGAAACAATTGACCATGCTTGCAAAAACTTTGATTTTATGATTTTGTAGTGATTTTTTTTTCTTAAGCACGTAAAAGTCAATGGTCCCCCGTGTCATCCTTTATCCAAACCTTAACGCTTGATGTTGTAGGCACATGAACAGCTCAGGGCTGTTCTTCTGACTTTATTAGAAGAATTGCCATCTGACTTACCGATTCTATTACTTGGAAGCTCTTCATCTCCACTTGCCGATATTGAGGGCGCGTCGTCGGTATTTCCTGATCATTCAGTGTACGTTCTACTTATTTGAAAGAAACTGTCTGTTGCAATTCCAGTACTGCTGTAATAATCATCATGATTAATTTTAATTGCCAGTAATGTTACTTTAAATTTATAGTCCTATATTAGTTTAAACATCATTTTAATATCCTACTTTTTGTGTGTATTCTTGTTTGGCTAACATGAGATTCTGTTGATTTGTTTTTCTTCAGTCAAGTTTGCCTGAGTAAAAGGACTATTTATCGTTGTTATAGATATTTTATTACTCACTGGAATCATTGTAAACCATCATAGCTGATATGAAGGTCATCTTTAGGCGCACCAAAAAGCTTTCAGTGCAAGCTTGTATACCCTTGAAATTGTTTGTTACCCCTTTAAATAGATCCATGGCATGCACTTGGTACTTGCAAAGACTTTGTTTTCTTGTTGCTGTTATATCTGGGTAACCTTACCTCAAGCGCCATTTTTATATAATGATGACCACAATATTTTCTCGCTCAAACAAGTATTTTACTTATGTTGCCAGCTATCAAGTGGGCAAACCATCAACTGGAGACAGATCCTTGTTCTTTGACTGTTTAATTGAAGCTGCCTTATCAATTGTCTTGGAGGACGTGGCCAAGAAATCACAAGGATCGGCACCCCTCCCTGAACTTCCCAGGGCACAAAAAGTGGCAAGCAGCCCAAAGGCATCAGAGTTGAAAGCCAAGATAGAAGCTGAGCAGCATGCTCTACGCCGAATGCGTATGTGCCTCAGAGATATTTGCAACAGGTAAGCTGACCATAGTTCTAGTCTTGTCCTTAGAAGATTGGTATTTATGACATCGCAATTGTGGTTCTGCACAAATCACATGTAACCTCAAAATTAATGTGATTTACTGCCTTAAGGCAATAAAACCTTTCAAGGTTAGGATTATAGTTGTAGTCTATTTCACGTTGAAATGGTCTCAAGATTAATAGTTTATAAAAAAATGCTGATATCACAGAGCATATTATATCAAAGCAATGCAGCATGGAACATAAACCTTCCTTCAACAAGAAAATTTAGATTTGAATTGCAGCTTCACTATGCATCAATATAGAAATGGTCTCTATGTAATTCAGCTTGTTGGCTCTAAATAAAATGCAGATATCATGGAGCAAGATTCAATTTGTCTTAGTTAATTTAAGCCAAATGTAGATTTCCAATAAAAATGGGACATTCCCATAGGTGGCCCCCATAACCCTCATAGCCAATGATCCAGATTTTTTTCTCAATCTCTAAACTTTTGAAAAAATAACCTCTAAATTTTGCTGGAGAATCAAGTGTGTGGTGACAAACCAAAAGGAGTTGGAAGTAACTAAATGAGAGATTTAGCGAACAATTAAGATCCTGAAGTGAGTGAGAGCAATGAAAAGTGGCATGAGTGAGGAATGAGGTCAGGAAAGGGCGAGTAGACTGTATGTCTGTGTGAACATGCATGTGCGTGTGGGAGGGGGTGCTATATTTCCTTAATCTGAACAAGTTCAGGTTGTTTGTTAGTGCGCTAGAAAAATCAACACCCTATGATGAACCCTCTCCACTGGCTACAGTGCGCCTCATTAAATACAAACCAGTAGTATTTGTACTTCCCTGCACCATTCACACTCTTAACCTTCTGGCTTCTTTGCTGCAGGATACTGTATGACAAACGATTTAGTGCCTTCCATTATCCTGTCACCGATGAGGATGCTCCAAACTACCGCTCTATAATACAGAACCCTATGGACATAGCTACTATGCTGCAGCATGTTGACTCTGGTCAATATATCACATGCTCAGCGTTCCTGCAAGATATTGATCTCATCGTGACCAATGCAAAGGTGTGTCTGGTTTGTAGCTGCGTGTAATTCTATTTATAGGTTTCCTTTCATGATTTGTTCATTGCAAATCTTTAGTTAAACTGTATTCCATTGAAAAATAAACATGTCTATTCCTGTGTCCAGTGCATTTTTCATACTCAACTTTGCTGTATGATTTTGTAACCAAAAAACATGTAGGTGTACAACGGAGATGATTATAATGGTGCTAGGATTGTCAGTAGAGGTCATGAACTTCGGGATGCAGTAAGTTCATATACTCTTTGATTTTCAATTTCTTCTCCTCTCCTTTGTCTGTCCTTTGTCACCACCGACAGCATCATGGATGAAGCTTTTCTCATAATATATTTATTACAGGTGCATGGAATGTTGTCACAGATGGACCCTGCGCTTGTCACATACTGTGACAAGATTGCTGACCAAGGGGGTCCAGTGCAAGTACCAGATGATTTAGGGGGATCTATTTTTCCATCAACCCCTGTTGTGCAGCTGGGAACAACTAGAACAAGTGCCCGGTTACGTAACGTCCAGCCTGATGTTAATCTAGATCAAAGCTACGAGGCCTTGAAAAGGCAGAAGAAAAATGCTGATGCCACGCATGCTGGTATGTACATTTGTTTTTTCCCAACGATCTGAATGATATCTTGAAATAGGGTTAAATTGCTAGGCACTTATTTTACATCTTGGACGACTGGTGCAGCAGTGTTCTGATATAGATCAATAGCCATGGATTTCCTGTATACCTCCACTAGAGGGAGCTATTTCAGTTATGTTAATGGATGTGACCCGTCAAATTACCTTGCATATTTAGAAAAACCTCTTGTAAGTTTTGATAACTAAATCTCGAAGCCAGAAAGCCAAAATTTGCTATTCAATTTATGAATTTGATCCAGAATCAACATCCTCTTCAGCTGATGCCTTTATTATTTTCTCAAGTTCTCTGGATTTGTTAAATCTAAATTTAAATCTTGCTTTTGATCCCTCTTCAGATATGGCATTCTGACCATGTATATACTTTTCTTGAAACTCAGCTCCGACAGCGGAAGATAAATCACGGCATCAGGATTCTGTACAGGCAAAGCTGCCGGAGGAACACGTGGCAGACGATATGAATCCCGACAGACCTGAGTCCTCTTCTGCAGATGACATTCAACATGAAACTTCAGGCGGAGAAGCATCCGGTCATATCGAAGGGAGTGGGTCCCACGATGTCGCAATGTCAGATGCCGAAGTATCAAGCCATGGAGAGTACATCAAGCGGCTTTTCATCGAGCGCACTGAAAATTACGACATCCCACAGCTTGAAAGGCTCTACTCTCGTATCATGAAGGGCATCTTCGAAACCAAGGCCAAAGGCTTCGAAGATGGCCCCAGGTACTCAATTTTGAGGTTTTTGGTGAAATTTGCAGAGGACGCTGCAAATTTCTGAACTCCATACCTTTTCCCATCAACAGAAGATTAAAAAGAAACAAAAAAGAACCAAAAAGGAAAAACAAAATCTTGCAGGTAGCTTCTGTAAAGTCGGATTTTCTTTTCAAAAATTATCGAGTTAAAGGAATCTCCCCTTTCCCTCCCACTCTCTTTACTGTTACCGTTGCAAGACAATTAGCATACTTTTCATTTAGTTTTTAAAAAAGGCACATGCAGAGACTCGAACCGGAATTGTGATGGCCAAGTGGCACATCCCTCACCTCCGACGCCGAACTTAACAAATTGAAAATCGAATGCAACTTTTTTATTTTTTTATCAAATGTAAGTTGTATTAACATATCAAAGCATACAACAAGCTGAAAAAACAGCAGAAGAAAATAGAAGGCACCGTAGAGGAAAGTGATCCTTTGGGCCAAAAGAACGAAGAAATCTAAGGTCAAAACTGAACCTAGGAGTAAACAAATCTGCTCACAACCCAAGCAAGATAACAAACAAGAATAAAATAAACTCAACAACTAAATGAGAGAGAACAAACGTAACAAAAAACAACCCTGTTGGAGGAGAGGCAGCACCTATGCAGAACACAACCATAACCCAACAGAAGAATGACACAAAAGAACATCCATTCAAGACTCAAGGCAAACCAAGGAGGAAGTAGTAGAGTGAATAGCAATAGCAACCCACCCAAACCAAGAATCCGGGAACCAAGTCAACCAACGTCAATGGAAAAGTGATCTTTTTCGTGGAAGTGGAACACTGTGAAGAAAATAACTTGGAATCTTCGGAAGATCCTCTCAACAGACGAGCTAGAGTTAACAAACAACCTTTTATTCCTCTCTTCCCAAATTAGGTAGACTACAATGCCGAGGGAGGCTCTTCTCATTCTGAACTCCATTTTCTTCTTCTTAGGTGTTAACCCTCGAATTGCACTAGATAGAGTAGGCATCCGACGGTGAATATAAAGCCAACGAATCACATTTCCCCACAAGTTCGAAGTCCATTGACACTTAAAGAACAAGTGACAGTGCGATTCCAACTCCTGACCACAAAGCACATAGTTAGTGTTCAAGAATGAAATGTAATCTGTCTTTTGTTCTAAGCTTTCCCAACACAGCAAGCCAGAGTACAAAATTGTGTTTGGGAAAGGTCCAATTCTCCCGAACCACTGTAGCCCAATGAATCATATGACCTTGTACCCTAAAGTGCTCATAAGCATCAGCAGAAAGACAATGAAAACCCGCATTCCAACTAGTCAAAGTAGACACCACTGATGAGGTATTGCCTAAGTCATGAATTAGTTGGTCCTTAAGGGAGATAAGAGTCTTCCAAAGAGGAGAGGAGGTGTTAGCAGCTTGCGACTCCCAAATGGTCTGGTTCCGCAAAAAGAAATGGTGAATCCATTTAATCCAGAGAGTGTCCGCTTTCTGATGAATGTTCCACAAATGTTTAACCAGGAAACCCTTATTACGAGCCTTTATGTCAAAAAGCCCCACACCCCCTTCTTGCTTAGGCAAACAGACGTTCTTCCAAGCAACCAGAGCCTTGTGAGATTTCTGGGCATTTCCAGTCCAAAGGAAATTCCTGCAAATACGTGTGATTTTCGTAATGATGGCTTCCGGAATGGGAAAGATACGTGTTCCACAAATCGAATGCAACTTTAGTTTCATTGACCATGGTTAAACCAGTTCAGTTCTATTGGCTATATAATTACTCGGACAGAAGTAGCCTAGGAGAGCTTTCTCAGGGCCTAACTGCATTTTGTTTGCTACTCAACTTGAAAATTACAGGGCTACAAAGAGAGGTTTGGCATGTTTTGCAGTATGGCCAACATCTGTTTTGCAGCTGATTTCCTTGCTTCACGCGGACAAGGACACAGGTCACCTACACTCGAAAACTCAAACCTTTTCCTTTCACAGTTACATCAGCTTGGAATCTACCTTAAAATGGAAAACAAACCTGTATTAGCCATAGTTCAGCACATTGATGAAGAATTGGAAAATATATTACTCTCCCGTTGCCTTGAATTTGATCTTACCATCTCGTATCGACACACGATAAGTTGGTAGAATCCATCTGTTCTCGTAACATACATCATCCAAGCCCTGCCAAATGAGAAATAAGGTAATTACTATGTGATAACGAGAGGAAAAATCCTAGCCAGCACTCCAGTACGATTACTGTTTATGTGAAATCTACTTAACATGCTATTATACCATCACTGGTGATGCATGCTAGTGTTTTTATCACTTGCAGCATAATTCATGCACCAAATTCCCAGGACACTGTCGTGAACTATACAAGTTACACGGTATGATAATGTAAAGATGATGCATGGCCACCACATCAGGATTGCAAGGCACAGGAGTAAAATACTTGCCACAATTGTGCTCCAATAACTTGGGCGTTAACTTAAGTCCTAGCTACATTAGTTTTCATTATTGCGAGGCATTTTTGTGTTTCCAAGATAAATTGAGGCTCATCCTACAAAATCATGCCACAAGTAGACCCGCTAAGCTTTTTGGATATTCTGGTGCGGTTTATACTAGCATGGATTTTCATATTGAGTTACAAGACAGACTTAAGTTACTAGTACAAACTTGCCCGACATGAATATTTCATGATGGGCATAGTGTCTGGCAATCCAATACTCCTGACAGATGGAGACGAGCTTTGGTCCCCGTAAGTCCTTTCACGAGAAACACTTCTCAGGGATACGAAATTACAACCTTCTGTAAGGGATTCTATCTTCAGGGACAAATTATCTTCACCGCCTATAATAATAGGTCAGAGTAAAAGAAGAAAAATAACAATAACAAATTTAGACAAGCACTTGGACTCTGGTTGAAACTGCACGTTTGGAATTGTCATTAAATGAAAGTACACTTCTATACTATTACAAACAAGGGGGGGAATTCATATTGTGATTGCGATCCACCAGCAATCACATAAAACATGTAGGGAACAAAATTCAAGACTTCAACATGTAGACAACGCATCTAGGAATGCTTATCATCACGAAAACACAAATTACTTTGATGATAATGTAAGAAACTGACAATAAATTAATGCAATCCATGCAAACAGAGCAAGCGTGATGAAATTGTAGGAAATGAAAGATCAGGGCGATGAAGTAATTTTCAAGTATGTTTCTTTTTCTTCAAGTTCACTTTCATTCTACGTTCCTTCAACTCAATCATGCTTGCTAACATCTTTTTCTAGAAACAAGTATGACACCTCATTTTGAGCAAACAATTTACAGGATCAGAATTGGAATCGATCATAGAGATGATAGAGTTGGTAGTGAGATTCTTACTCGCATCTCATCTTAAATACATGTTTTAAAAATTGACGGAAAATTATGATACAAGTTAAAGAAAAGAAACTGGGATCAACTGAAAGACAAGAAGAAAAATACCCATCAAAATTGTCTCAATGTCTTTATCACACTGAGCAATTTGATCTTCAATGTCTCGTAGCTGAAGAGACTGCAGACACAAATAAAGATCTGTCATGGAAGTTTCCAATGGGGTAAAGTTGGAAGATGTTTCAAAATTAGGAACTGACCTTTCATGCTAGCATGACATGTGGAGGCAAGATTAATAATACATTGGCTAAATTATTTATATACATAGAAGGGTATGTATTGACTGGTCCTAGTCTAGAATGGGCAGATGTCATGGATCATGATCACATTGCCAACAAGTAGGTTTCAGGTAACTGCCTCAGCAAACACATCAATCTTTGACCTTTATAGGCAGACAAATAAAGTTACTAACCACTAATTTGACAAGTGATAGTGAATGTGATTATTTTTCTGGCATGATCGATGCAGAGAAGGATATGGAAATCTTAAGGGAAAAAAGTTGTACCAATCTATCCCTTTTGCTTAAAACAACTGTCAATGCAGCATCTGAAAGCTCCTTTTCCTTTGAAACTAAGATGGTGTGTAATTTGTCAAGATTTTTGGAGTTGGATTGACAAGTAACCACAGCATTATCAGTTACAGACATCCTATCTTGATCAGCAACAATACTGTTGCAGTTTTTGTTTCCATCAGCAGCAACTGCACCCACACGTCCAGGAATTTTCTGACTTATTGTCCAGTCAACCAGGTCAACCTGCATGCCGAGAGGTAGATTCAGGTTATGTACAAATAAATAAACAATAGAAGACAAGCTTTATAAGATTAACATTAAAAACAACATTCATGCTGTGATCCAACTAAAAGGCATGTGCATATGACTTCACAAGTATTACAAATCTAACCCTAACCTTATCACCACTAGCGGAGCCCTTTGAACACTTCTCCACAGTTTCCATCTTACTTGCCAGGCCCTCTATACACTTATCTGCAGTAATTGTCTTCTTCTGGCAATTTTGAGGTTGGTCTTTGCAAGAAAATTTTCTTTTGTGCTTATTTTGGGTATGAGCCATATAAGATTCATCCACACCCATCTTCTGCGTCCTATCACGATCACCAGACAAATCAACCACGCAACGTTTATCATTGAGATTTTGCTTTGATGAATTCATCTCACTGCCAAGATTTCCATTATTGTCATTGTGCTTCAAAGATTGGGTAATGGTCTCACTGCCGAGAAGCTCTGCAGCACTATCATTTACATGATTATGATATCTTTCTGAGACTTCTGCTTCACAAGGTCTTTCACTCCAATCAGAGCTGCTTATATTTATGGTTTCCAATCCCACTCTTTGAACTTGCACACCATCAGAAAGTCCTTCTCTGTTTAGAAGACAAATTCATCTCCAAATGATAAGTGAAGATGGTAATAAAAATCAAAATGCTAAGAGGCAAAAGCCTATAAAGTTATTCCCCCAAATGACATTATTTGAGCAGCCACCAATTTCTGCAGCAATCTACATGACAATGTTCAGAGATTTTACAAGCAAAAAGAAAGAAAGAAAAACACATGGGTTATAGCTGAAGGACTTCTTTATGATTTTGAATTCTAGATACTTGAGATTACTAACTAATAGTTCAAATTCAGCCACATGAATTCCAAGTTAAGGCACTCTTGTGCCAGGATATTAGCTTTAAAATGGGTATTTCCATGAAAGAAATACCAGAGGTGAGACCTCCCCATCAAAAAGATAAATGAATAAATAACTGAAGGTGAAACCTAATCAGCCAAGAAAACTAGCTAGTCATCGATGCCCGGACTAGGTTTAAAACCAATATTCATAAGAGGGGGGAAATGGAAATCCATAGGCACTGAGAAGGAAAGCATGCAATACAGCAAAAGATCACAGCTAGTCAAGGTTCCCCAAAAACAATTTCTTTGAGAGAATTTGAAGACAGTCATACAGGTCAACATATTTGCATGAAAGTGAACTCAAAACACACACATGGTGCTTTAAATGTGAATCATATCATTGCACGAGTAATGGTCCTTGAAAATATACAAACTAGTGACTATAGTAAAGTCATATATCCAGGACACTTGCAGTAAGGTAACAGAATAACAAAAGTAAGATTAGATTTAGTTCAGCCAATTAATTTTCTCACCCAGAGACATGGAAACCACAATATCACATAGCAAAAAATTAAAAAAACAAATTGATATATTCAAAACATATCCTATTAACTAAATCTATAGATGGCTGAGCTCACAGACAATAGTGCCTTCAAGAATTTTCCACACCTCAAAAGCCAGTCTGACAGAACCTCAGCATAAGGAAGCAAAAGAAAGTATTCAACAACTGAGGTATGTGTCCACCAACTTGAACTCTTTAAGGCCAGAGGACCCTGCAAGCTACACAGGAAATACAAGATTGTCTTAAGATAGAACATGGAGCTTCATCACGTTAAATGATTGTCTTAAGATATACTTTGGTTGATGTTTATACATCTCACCAATCAAGAGAAAAAAAGAAAACGAAAAAAAGAGGAAAGTGCACTATGATAATGGCCAAAAGGTAATCTAATTCTCGGTAGTTTCAACCAAACATGTCTGTGTTAACTGTAATTATATCATGTGAGGACATGAATGTGTGTTTTAGGAATTCATAATTGCCTACACGATAATCAATTAAACCATTTCAAATGTGATGCTGATCCAAAGAAAATTGAAGGGCCATTCAACTGGTAGTTAACATGCAGCCTTTACACTGAACAAAAAAACAATTACCGAATGTATTGCTGGGTGGTTATAGGGTAAAATGAAAAGGAGGAGAAAGACCTATTGATAGTATTCTTAATCGGGATTTGAAGAGCAATGCTGTTGTCTGCTTTGGTGAGTTGCATTATATAAAAATATACAGCTGTCTTTTCTGTACTTGTAGAATACGTGACATGACTTTCCAAAACCACAAGGTTGCTTTGATCAATACCTGTTCCCCATACAGCGCACCCCATTAAAAACTAATATTCATGATAAAAATAAAATAGTGTATCTAGAAAAACTACTAATTTTCTCCATTTGCAATAATCATATTCAATCAGGTACATTTAGGAATAAGTAACTGCTGTACTCTAGCAACTGCAGCTGCAGGAAAGGTCAGAGAATACGAGGACTAGGTGCTTAAATTACAAGCTAATGACAGCATATGTTCACTAAACTCATCATGCACAGAGCTTGATTAATAATTTAACTTGGCTGGATGGAAATGCACAAGTAACAAAATCTACTTAACTAATATCCATGCACAATTGTTTTAACATACTACATCATATACCTGTTGCTTCCTTGACAGCTAAAAATGCAAATTGCTGAAAGTGACCTTCTTTGCTGCTTGATTTACCTTTCAAAGGTTTTTTAATAATTCGTTTCTTTTTGTTTACATGATCAGAATCCACGGGCACCTCCAAGCTGTTTTTAGAGACATCCACATCTTTCTCAATCACTGACCAGACCCCCTCAGTGATTGAACCAAACTGCAAAAAGCAATTCTCCTTCCTGGAGTCTACTAAAAAAACTGCAACCTTGGAAATTGGCCATCCATCAATGTTTAAATTGTCTTCTGATGCATCTAGGCTCATAGATATGCTGCATGCCTCCATAATACTTTCCTCCAGCAATGGAAATGGTTGAGACTCAGTGTCATTTGATCTTTGAAAGAGTCTTATATGTGCCATTAAAGCAGGTTTGATAACCACAGCTAGCTTGCAGAAGCTCTCAAAACATAAAAATTCAAGCTGTGGATATTGTTTCCTGTGGTAGTGGTTGTACAGTAGAACAACTGCATGAACCTGGAGGAAAAAATCAAAAGGGGAGTTAAAAAAGATGTTGGCAAAGGGATGAGAGAGAGCAATGATGTCCGCATATATATATTTAAACAAGCGTAC
The DNA here is from genome assembly GCA_032356905.1 of Salix exigua. Lineage (NCBI taxonomy): Eukaryota > Viridiplantae > Streptophyta > Magnoliopsida > Malpighiales > Salicaceae > Salix > Salix exigua. The sequence goes on along the minus strand of CM063594.1, from coordinate 3,707,007 downwards.
TTGGGTATGATTTCCAGCACAAATGAGCAAATGATGGATAAGTGAATGTATTACGATTCACATAATTCCAAAAAAAGGATTATGGAAAAATGGAGAACAGCATGAAGTTATACATTAATAAAAAAAAAAAAATGCATATTTATATGCACTCCCCCCTCCTCATTTCCTCATGTTTTCTAATATCCCTCATAAATTCAACAGTTACAGTACGTGTGGTAACATTTTATTTAAACTTTCCCTCCCCTGTTTCCCCTTCATGTTTTTCCTTTAATTTCTTAACATTCTTTCCCAGTAACTTACAAAAATTTAGCAGTTCAAAAATCCCTCATAAATTCAACAGTGAAAGTATGTGTGGAAACATTTTATATAAACTTTCCCTATGATAATATCATTATATAGGCTAAGATATGAAGCATCCTAACATATGAGAGAAGGTGCAAGGAAATGGAGGATGGTTGTACGTTTCCTTAGTTCAAGATGATTGACACTACCCCAAATGTTGATCATTATGGTACAATGGATTAGGCACAGAAATTTAAGTTTCCGTAGAGTTTGTTGCAGGGTTTGTATTTATAGCATTATAGCACATAGAACAGGGTTGGTTGGTTTAAGTGAAACCAACTCTCAATGCTCCTCCATTTACCCAGGTTGCTTCAGATAAAGCCATCATGGTGCCTTAAAAGGCCTGGTGAACAAAATTCAGGTCTACTTTGATAGAATTAGCTTCTCATGGAGGATAAATATTTTTGTAACTTATATTTGTCTTCACTTATTTTTCTGTTTTTCAGTACAGTATACAGAATCTTATCAGTTCAAAGAAGGACCATAGAAACAAGTATAGATCTGCAATAACTGTTTAGAGAAAAAGCCTAGAAATACTTTGGCTTAAATGAATCAAGGGATGCAGAAGGAACCACACATCATAGGAAAACAAAATGATGAAGTTGCAATAACTATGTTTATTTAATAGACGTCAAGATTGCTACGGTCAATATGATAGCATGCCTTACAGAGCACGAGTAGGGCCCACCACTCATGTGAATGGGTGTGCTTCTTCTTGTGCATGTTGGATGGGCGTGGTAGCGTCATTAGCAGGTGGTAGTAAAATTCTCATACTAAAAATATTGCTCTCCAAGAAAAGATATTTATATGACAATTCATTTACTACAAAAAATATGTTCACCTAAATGAAGAGCCAACAAAAAGAAGAAAAGGCACCTGTTTTGCGATTGAATCCTGGGCAATTTGTGATATATCTCCCTTAGCAGAAGATTCTCCATGTAGTTTTGGTTCAACCAGGTATTCTAATAATGCAGCAATAAAATCCTCAGTCGGACATGCATCTGCTACATCCATGGCTTTTGAAGCCATCGGAGCACAACTCGCCCTACAAACCCTCAAAATAGAGACAAGGAAAACAACATCACAAAAACTTCAGCCTTCAAAGATTCATCACAACAAGGAAAAAAACTTGATATAATAGAGATGGAAGCTACAAAGCTATCCCAACGTGCAATTCCTTAATTGCCAGCAACTTCACTACATTATAGTATCAATTCCTTAATTGCGTAGCACTAAACCTACCAGCTTTTAAAGACCAAACCATGAACCTTAATCTCATTCTCCTTAAAAGAAGTACCAAAAAAAACCATAATAATAGCTCGGATTTTCGATTATATAGTACGAGAACAGAAATGATACTCAATTCAGACAAATTCAATAAAACATTCTCGTGCTCCTTTTCTTTTCCCATTCTTCTTTCTGTGAAACAAGTACGAAATCAAACGTGCAATGCATCAACATGCATTAAAAGATCAAATTGATAAGGCAGAAAAGTAATAAAATCAGAAGCTCAGATGGAGATTTCTAGTGATTTTCTAAATTCAACAACCTCTACCTTGAAAGCAAGCAGCATTCATTACAGAAATTAACAAAAATCAAAATTTTATCTTTAAATACCATGAAGAAAGCACCACCATAGCACAAAAAAATACTCGAAAATTAAAATTTTCGCATTAAGAAAACACAATATACCAAACTCTTAACCCAAATAATCAAACCCTTCTCTTACCAAACCATAAGAAATTCTCAAAAACAAACTAAAAAGCTAAAAATTCGGGGGGGGCACATAATTAAAACCTCACCTCAAACCCCGAACAGCAATGTATCAAAGAGTAATCAGAAAATTGGGTTTCCCGTTTTTATTATTAAATCAAAGCATGCAAGAGATCAATGAGTAAGAAATTAGTGAGAGTTAATTATCAAAATGTGAGTAAGTGCAAACTAAGAAGTGCATGTGCGGGCTCTCTCTCTCACCGTGCCAGATGGGAAGGCGCCAAGCCCTCAAGTTGATACAATCATACAAATCTCACGTGGGCCGTAAAGCCCTAACTCCATTCCCGTCCTGTGTGTAAATTTTATCATGAAAAAAAGGAAGACTTTCTCCAAATTTTTTAACCAAATTTATAAAACCCATTCCGGATCATGATTTTATGTTTGCTAGTGTTTGTAGAGATGGGTTTTTTATTTAAAAATATATTAAAATAATATTTTTAAAATTTTATTTTTGGCATTATTAAAATAATACAAAAACATTAAATACAACAATTTAAAGCAAAAACAAATTCAAGTTTTGATAAAAAGTAGTTTGAAACTTAATGACACACTCCCTTAAATCCATCAAAATAATTTTGTTATTTTTAAAATATTTTTATTTAAAAATATATTAAAATAATATTTATTATGAAAGAATTATTTTTTATATCAATATAATTCAAAATATATTTATGGTAGCTTTATTTATGTATCAATATTTTTTTTGGTTTTTATATGAGATCTTATTTTATTCTATCATTTTTGGTGAAATAATTTTCTATATTTTTTATTATATAATAAAAGTTTCTTCAACCTTTTTTATCTTTTGTTCTTGTTTTCCAAGTTTTTTGTTCCTTTTCTTGTCTTTTGGATTCTCTTGCATCTTTTTTCTTTAATGATATATTTTAATATATATTTTTTTATTCAATTTTATCTTTCATATTTAGATTTATTTTTCTTTAAATATATAAAGTAAACAAAGAATCGGGATAATTCTTTTTCACGTAATTTAATTTAATTTCAAAGTATTTCCCACATAACATTTCAAATTAATGTGCGTGTGTGTGAACATATAGATTGGGATGTATCAAGTTTTGTATTGGATTGGAAAGTATTAAATTGTTTGGGAGTTTGATTAAAATTGTTTTTGAAATTATTTTTTTGTTTAGAAATACATCAAAATAATATTTTTTAAATTATTTTTCTTATCGACACATGAAAACGATCTAAAAATACCAAAAAAAATTAATTAAATAAATAAAAAATTAATTTGTTTAAAAATACTTTTGAAATACAGTTTCAAATGGTGTCACCTGAAAAGCGCGTGCGCATGAAACATTGTTGTCGCATTAGCCTGTAGTGTTTTAAAAACAATGACAAGTTTTCTATACATCTCTAGACTCAACGATAAACACGACAAAACCAAGGATGAAAGTATCATAATACCCCCAACGTTAGACCTTTATTTTTGTGTTTTCTGGGAGTATTTGTGTAGTTTCACTGTGCGCAAATATATGAAAAAACAAAAACACCCCCAACTATTGTGCATTTTTTGTGCTCACGGTAAAATATCGCTTCACGGCGATTAAAGCGAATATGCAGAAACCAAATAATTTGAAAATATCATACATGTCCCTGAAAATGTTCAAAACACCTTCGATCTTGATGGTTGGATTTTTCAGGTTAGGTTGGATTTTTCAGGTTAGGATAAAATGATAATTTTACTGTCATAATCTATGTTAATTTGTGTGAAAACACAATACATGTCCCTGGAAATGTTCAAAACTCCCCCGGTCCTGATGGTTGGATTTTTCAGGCTGGGATAGAATGATAATCTATGTTAATCTGTGTTTATATACACAATAAAACATCGACTCCTTTTATTTGTTTTTTTTTTAATATATATATATATATATATGATTGCTTCGTGGAAAAATCAAATTTGAATCGATCAATTTTGAAAAGATTCGATGATCGTTTAAAGATTTAAAGAATCAAATATAAGGAGTCGCTTTCTAAAATATTTTTGAAAAGTCATGTTCATGAATTCAAAGTACACATTAAAAAAATAACTTGCCTCTTTTTTTCTCCCTCGACCTTATCTATTTATTTATATAGCACTTGAACATTGTTTAAAGAGATTTAAGGCAAGTAATGTTGTCGTTAATTAATTAATTATAAATCTGTTTGACATGGCATTTCGTAAATTGATCATCGAGGCAAATAATGTTGTCTTCAATAAATTATAAATATATTTTACATTGCGTTTCAAAAATATTTTTTATTTTATTTTTTACATTAAAAAATGACAATTTTAGATTATTTTTATAAATTGATGTTAAAATGATTTCTAAAAAATAAAAAACATATATTATTTCGATACATTTATGAACGAAAAGAAACAACAAGCACGGAAATATATTGCAATCGTAAATAATCTAAATCTTTTCTACAATAAAAATATAATTATTAAACTCGGTAATCTAACAGGTTGATTTTAAACCCTCAACCTTGATCTAAAATATACATCAAAAAAATTAATTTATGATTTCCTTATAGATCAATTCACACTATTATGTCAAAACCTTGTTTATTTTCTTTTTAAATTTTTGGTATTTTTTTTAAAAAAAACTGAAGATATTAGTTTAATAAACCCATGTCAATCTAGCTTTTGATTTGAGTTTTAAACAATTCACACACGAATTGAAATTAAAATTAAAAAAAACACCCCGTGACTCTTTTTTTTATTTGAGAAAATTTCATTTCCAGAAAAGCATACTTTGTGAACCTAGATTAACAAGTAAAATTCCAATTATCTCAAATTCTTTTAAGAAATACATACTCTATCTCGAACTCAAAATTTACTGGATAGATCTCAAATATTTTATCTCAAATATTTTGTATCATTCTCCACCTTTGTAGGAAAAACTTGCCATCACACAGTGCGATTCAGTGGATGAAGAAAAACTTTGTAGAACTTTGTAGATGATTGGTATAATATTCAAGCCAAAAAGTATAAAATAAAATAATCACAACTTCCCTATGAAGTTACTTTAAATAGATTTATAATTATTGTAAAAAATATCTATAAATTAAGTTGTAAAGTTGAACTGGATTAAAAAAAACACAAAAAAAAAACAGACAAGAGTAGCACTCCAAGAGCATGCGCATGCGTTGACCATGATTGTGTTGGGTCAAAATCCAACATTCACATAAAATATTCAAAGCATGTGGGCACTTATGTTTCACAAACAATTTCAATTCATATAAATAAATCAGGTGCTGATTATTTATATATTTATTTGATTAATGAGGGATGGTCAGTATTTCCATTTAGAATCTGTTTCACACTACTTTTAAAAAATATTTTAAGTATTTCCATTTAGAATCTGTTTCACACTACTTTTAAAAAATATTTTAAAAAATACAAACTTTTAATGTGGGATGGTCGGCGCTATTATTTAATTCCAATTCTAGATACGTACTAAGAAAACAATGAATCTTGTTAGTTTTAGGCCCTGTTTGGCCAAGCGGCGGAAACGCCGTTTGGCCAAAATTTAAAAAAAATTTATTTTTTTTTTACATTTAAAATAAAATATTTTTAGTTCGTTTAGATCATTTTGATGTGCTGATTTTAAAAATGATTTTTAAAAAATAAAAAAATATTATCTTGATATATTTCGACACGAAAAGAATTTTAAAAAGCTACCGCTGCCACACTCCCAAACAAGCGCTTTGTCTTCTTATGTTTTAGTCATTGTATTTTATATATATATATAATTTAGTTTTGAAAATCACAAGCTAGTTTCGTGATTGAATTTGATTTTATTTTTTATGAGATTGAGGATTTTAATCAGAACCAAGGATATTCTTGAAAAACAGTTAAATATTCATAAAAAAACAACAACGAAATAATAGGTTCTTGTCAGATATATATGTTTGTTTGGAAGTGTGGTTGAAATTGTTTTTAAAAGTATTTTTTTATTTATAAATGCATGAAAATGTATTATTTATTTATTTTTATTAATTTATTTTTGACATCACCAGATCCAAATGATTTAAAAACATTAAAAAATTAAAAAAATCAATTTTTTTATAAGTATATATATGGCTTAATATTATTGTTTTTAAAAAATAAAAATTGACCAGCTGAATATTTCACTGCATGCGATCAATTATAAAATCACAATATACTCTGAATAAAATATCAAATGTTGGTCGATAAGAATCTGGCGGGCGATGCATGGATACAAGGAAGTAGCCAAAGAAAGGGACAAGGTGGATATCTGCCGGTAGAACTTTTTAGTTTTTACAGCTGACAGATTGATTGATTATTCGACACAATCACTGTTCCTATGATTTTTCATCTACTTACCACCTAAATTCCACCCTTTGAATCTGCTCCAAGGCTAGCTAGTTCATCATCACACGTCCCTGTCGATGATTATGTATGAATGCTTTCGTTTTCCCACTTTGAAAATCTCTGCGAAATCTAATTCCTTTGACTCCTGGAGCTGTATCAGTATGAACGGAAGAATTCTGCAGATTTCATTTTTTCTTTCTGTATACACAATTGGTTTGATTTTCGAGGTGTCTTTCATTTTCCAACTTGTACGGGGTGTGATGATTTCTCTGTAATCTCTTGAATTTTCTTCTCTCTCGTATTTAAAAGTTCTCGATCTCTGCGTTAATTTTCATGTTTTATATGTTTTGTTTCTGGTATGCATGCATGTACCTCGACGAAACCATGTTCAACGATGCAATCTATAGCTAGCTAGTCGATGGAGGCTCTAGTGTTTCCATCCATTCTTGATTTCTTAAATTTGAAAAAAAAACAAGAAGTGGGTCGCTGTTAGAGAAGCTATTTCACATCAAATCAGTGACGCAAACAACCATGTTACAAGATTGAGAGAAAATATTCTGGGATTTAGCTAGCTAGCTGTACAAGCTAGAGTTCTTCATCGGATATATAGATTCTGGGCACAACGTGGATCTTAAAGTTGTATAAGATGGGGTAGACGACGGACTTGATAACTTCTCGTGATGCTGGAAAGGACATAAACATTTGAACGATCATTCTGGCCCTTGTTGAGCTTGCTGCAGCGGGTGACGACACACTGCAGGGGCATTTTTTTTTATAAAATAGACTAATGCTAATACAATGAATTCGAGTATTCAAATCTTCTTGTTTTTTTATGACGTGATAATTTTGTTGTCACGCCACCTTTTATAAATATATAATTCTAATAAAAGGTGACCTTTATAAATATATAATCTCTAAATAAAAAGGTGGTAATTAATTAGCGAGACTGATTTACAATCAACGCAAAAGACCACACAAGAAGTAAAAATTAAAGAATGAGAGTAGACGATACATGGTATTATTAGAGTCTTGTTGACCCAGCGATCACGGGTTATTATTTCACCACCCTTATTCTATTTGATAAAAATCAAGCACAAAATAATATAGATTTGTGCAATTTTCAAGCTCAAAAAGTTTTCACTTAAAAATATATATTAGAAAATAATATAAATCATATTTTAGGGATTTACTTAACAACTTAAACTTTAGATAAAATAGTAGTTTCTCGACGTAGTATCAAAACCCTGTTGACATACACAGTCACGAATTCAAATATTATAACCCTATATATCTTTTGTATGTATATATCAAGATCAGTAAGCAATGATTTTAATCACCAAATTACAATGAAGTTACAATTATTATGTATCGTTTGTCGAATCAAATCAAAGGCCTTCTACTCGAGGATATTAGTGAATGAGAAGAGGATGAACAACTACTGATCAACGATAAATTTCTTGATAACACGTACAGTGATCACTACATGACTGGAGAAACAGAAAGTCAACAAGAATCCTTGCGTAGCTAGATCAGAAACACAGAAGGGCAGCTAGACATCCTTGCCTAGCTAGCTACACCAGAAACATGGCTGACAATTTTTTGTACATCAACAAAAACCAGTGCTTAATTAGAGAAGAAACTAAAAATAGAGACAACAAAACCCTAGTTCATCCAAGACCAGAGATTAGGAAATGGCTGCTCATGAACAATGGGCTCTAAGTACTCCTCTTGCTGGTAATTAACACAATAGTGGCCACCACTAGCACTCGGTGGCGCCGGCAGATCATCAGGGTGGTATGGAGGAGATAGTGGTAGCTGCTGCATGTTACTCCATTGATTATAATGATCCAGTGACATTGTTGAATATTCTGCAGGCACCAAACTTCGTTCCTCGAGCTGCTCCAGTACACCAGCATTTGTCGAGCTACCGGTTTCGAAATCATTCCTCGATGAATGTTGTTTCTTGATACTCTCTATCTCTTCTTGCAAACTTGGTTTTCCCTTATATTTAATCCTGCAAAGCCTCCACTCCTAGCACAATAAAAACCGTACAAGCTCATGAAGCTATCTTAACACAAGAATTTGGCAGGTATATATAACTAAGAACATGGAATTAATTGCACACGCAAAAGAAATTACTAGCTAGCTAGCCAGTACCGTGGCTCTTGATTCAAGGCTATATTCATGCATAATCCAGTTAGTCTTGACGGCGTTGTTGCGGTTTCTTTCATTGTCCTTGAACCTATGGAATGTCAAAGGCCTCTTGTTCCCGACAAGAGGTTGACGATGATCATTAGCATAAACTTTCTTGACATGGCTCGTAGCTTTCCACCAGCCCAGGCCGTGTACTTCTCTCGAATCATTTATCTCCCTCTTACAGTAGTAGAATCTCTCCCCATTGCTCAAAGCCGTGGATTCATTCCCTGTATTTAAATAGAAAATTTTCATGGACGGACAAGATAATGGAATATGATCATACTATCGAACCACACAGTTAGCATTACATGGCCATGTTTAGCGCCATTAGAGAGAAAAGGAAAGAAGAAACTTGAAGCCCTACACGCAACAGGGAAAGAAATTAAGTAGGAGGGAGTGCACAGTACACACATTCAAGATCCTGGGGTTCACGTTGGTAAACGTTCATTTCAAGAATGAAATGGAGTGGCATTTCTTGGCCAGAAGCTTTTCTGTCGAGGACTTGGATGAGCTCTTCATCAGTGGGATTGAACCTGAACCCATGTGGCACCATCGATCTTCGAGTAGAAAATGACCTAATTAATTTCCCTTTTGTTTTAGAGACCTGGTTCTGCGAAGATGACCTGTAATTTTGCTTCCTTATATAGGGGAGACAGTACTAAAAGGTTGCTATAAAAAAAAGATGGAAAAGAAGAAAAGGAAAGCACAGTTGATAATACGTCGACGTACAGAAGACAAAATTAACGAGAGAGATGCTGCGTCCTTTGCAAATTAATTAGTCTATGAGGAGACAAATTTAATGATGACTTGAGAAAACTTATAATCATGGATACTTTGAACAATTAATGGAATAAGAAGTGTTTATTCGTTGCATTTCAAAAATGTTTATTTTTTAATAAAATAAAAAAACTATCATTTTGATGTATTTTTAAACGAAAATCACTTTAAAAAATAACTTTAACCACATTTCCAAATAGATATTAAATCTTGACCCAAAACAATAGTTAAATATGTATGTAGTCTTATTAAATTCGGGATTGGATCATCAACTTTGAAAGAAAGAACAAATCATTATCGTAAAATTGAAAGAAAATGTTTTTCAAAATATTTATTATTTGAAAATATATTTCAATAATATTTTTTATTTTTGAAAAATAATAACTTTCCAAGAAAAACAAAAAACAAAAAAAAACTCATGGGTATCTAATAGTTGAATTGCTTAGAAAAGATTCCACTTTTAAAATATGCTATATAGAGCTTCCTAAATTATTGATCAAAGAGGAAGTAACCCCTATCCAATTTATTAAGTGCTAGATAGACCTTGAAGAAAATTGAACAATAGTTAAAAAAATTACTGACACGTGTTGAACATCAGCTGGGTAATCTATTTTTCACATTCAAACCTTTGAATCTCATGTCATTTCAAGTTTTAAATGAATACAGGAAGGCAAATATCTGCAAAGATTTATTTGTTGAAAAGTGGAGGTTAGATTTTTCATTTAAATTGGGGCACGTGAGCTAGCACATGACACACAAATTCATGGATTTTTTGAAGTCATTTAGTGTCATGATAAAACTAATAATCTTTATTTGTATAGGAATCTAACCTAAATCATGTGTCAAGAGAGTTGACTTGAGTTAACCCATGTTTTTCTTAAAAAAATCAAAGCAACATTATTTTAGAGAAAAAAAAAACAAAATTTTTTTTATAGGATTTTACTTGAATCCACTGGATATATAGATCACCTCGGATTTTGACCAATTTAGATTAGGTCGATCCCTTTTTTTATTTTTTCTTCAAACTAAACTAATCTAGACCTCGAGTTGACCATGTCTTAAGTCGACCTGATAGGCTAGTCTAATTTTTATAAGCAGGCTTTAAGATTACATTTTTAGTGAGTTTATGTATAGTCAGTTGCTCATCGATCATATTTACAAGGGCTTAACTAAGAGGATTGTTTGAGAATGCGATAATCAATATCTTTCAAATTGATTTCACTAACTTAATTAAGAGCATTATCGAAAATAAATCTATATACTTTATATCCATCACAATTAGTAAATTTTGTCGAATTATGAATGGTGTAGTCTATTGCTATCAATGGGAAAAAATTACTTATAATGAAATTCAAATATGTTGAATTGATGAAATACAATATAATAAATTTAATATTTTTTTTCCCATAACTTGTTTGTCAAATTAACACAAACAAATTGGCTAAATTCAAGAGAATTTCAAATAACTTTTACGGCTACTTTAAACCATAATATAAATATTTGTCTGTTTTCTAATGAAAACATTATTTTATTATTATTTTAAGAGTCACTAAGAACTTCAAATTAGCATTAACCCGTACACCTACGCCGTGTTACATGTTTTTATTTATTTTTGGATTGAGAAATGTTAGAAGCATGATTGGTATAAGATTGTTCTTAAAAATATTTATTATTTAAAAAAAATATTAAAAATTCATCAAAATAATTTAAAACATAAAAAATTCATTGGAAAGCAAATAAAAAATTACTGACACGTGTTGAACACCAGCTGGGTCATTTATTTTTCACATTCAAACCTTTGAATCTCATGTCAATTCAAGTTTTAAATGAATACAGGAAGGCAAATATCTGCAAAGATTTATTTGTTGAAAAGTGGTGGGCTTGATTGGTCGAGTGAGCCAGCGTATGATCTCCACTAGATACTCCCTGGCTCAGTTAAACGTGTAAGCAGTGGACCATCAGCTCTTATTTTCCGCAGCATCAGTATCTTTTCTTTTTGTAATTACTGATGATTGGAATTTTTTAAAATAATATTTTTTGATTAAATTATTTTCTTATATCATTCCATCAAAATAATTAAAAATTAATAATATATTTTAATTTTAATTTGAAATAAAAATATATTTTTTTAAAATATTTTTAAAGCACAGACAGAGATTTAGTTTCGATACAGAGGTCTATAATATATTGACATGACAAAAATAGAACATATTAAATTATTATTATTATATTGACACGTGGATTTGCTTCTAGATAGCTTATAACACGTCGATTTGCTGGGCATTGCTGTTTGGATTTCATAGTATTTCAAAAATATTTTTTTAATTTTTTAATTATGTTAATATAGCTTTAAGCAAAAATTATTTTAAAAAATAACCTCAACTATAATCTGAACAAGCTTTTAGTAGTATAACGTAGCGAGAATTTTGATTTTTTAGCATATAAATTTTTCTAAACTTTAAATCCTCGTCCAATCAATTCAAGAGTTTAAACACGAGAACTATCTAGTAGATGATCCGGGGTGAGAGTTTCAAACTAAACGATTTGTTTTCCTTGTGATTACAAGTTCGAGTCATGTAGTTGTTAATATAATATTACTATAGAATTATATGGTCGTTAACTTCATAACCTATGGGTTTAGCTAAGATACACATAAACTACCAAACAACCAAATTAATAAAAAATATTTAAAAATGATATTTTCTAATAAAAAAAATGATATCCTCGTCCAATCAATTCAAGAGTTTAAACACGAGAACTATCTAGTAGATGATCCGGGGTGAGAGTTTGAAACTAAACGATTTGTTTTCCTTGTGATTACAAGTTCGAGTCATGTTGTTGCTAATGTGATATTACTATAGAATTATACGGTCGTTAACTTCATAACTTGTGAGTTTAGCTAAGATAAACGTAAACTACGAACAATCAAATTAATAAAAATTATTTAAAAATGATATTTTCTAATAAAAAAAAACATGATCAAGTGTTTAAGATGCCATTTGACAACACAACAGCAGTTAATGTTGAATGATGAAACAGATTCTTAAAAATGGGTCTGTTTTCACTTGGGATGCATGGAAGAAGCTTCTTGCTAGTGTCCAGCGACCATTGATTTTTCATCATCGATCCATACCGTATTTGACTGTTAGATAATGGAGCTTTGCCAGCAGACAATAATGAAGATCTTGACAAGATCTATACTACTGTATTTTATTTATTTATTTTAAAATACATTGTAATAAAGTAATATCATATTACTATTTTTAAATATATTTAATATATACCATGGAGATTTTAAAACCTTATTGGAAATCGCTGTGGCAAAGGAAGACAGCACTATTATTACTATTATTAATTTCTTCAAATGAGGGATGGATTTAAATCTTGGAAACGACTTGTACACGCGAGAATATCTTTCAGGGTCAAGAATGAAGATCCCCTCCTTGTGGAATTTTTCTGCTTCCGATTTCATGAATGGATGTGGAATCTTCTCTGGATTTGCCGTATCTTGCGATGGTGTTCTTGGAGACTTGTTCTATAAACACCGAGATCTTCAATCTATAAATTCTTCGGATGCCATGAAGACTGGGCCCTCCTCTGTTTTCTCCTCTTGCCTTTTGTGGGGTAGATTGGATATCGACTCGTCGTTTTGTATATAATTTGATTTATTTTAAATTTAATGATAATGTAAATTTAACGATTTAATTAGAGCATGAACACGATTGTTCATCATCATTTTTTACTTTGATTTTTTATATTTTTTTATTTAAAAATACATTGAAATAATATATTTATTTATTATTTGTAACAATAGCATATACAAATAATAATAATAATAATAAGACATCTTAATCTTAATTGAAAAAACATTCAGGGATTAAAGTGTCAAATAATCTCAGAATCTCAGTGATGTGTAATAAAAAAAGGTCTTATACCCTAGCTAGGTCCATTGAACTCGGTCCTTACCGGTCTCCCCTGACGGCCCCGCCCTTGATATCTCTGAGATTTGTGTCGGATGATTGATTTTTGTGTTTTAAGAATATTTTTGAAAAAATTAGAGATTAAAAATATATTTTTATTTTTTTATTTTAAAATTATTTTCAATGTATTGATATTAAAAATTATTTTAATTTATTTTTAAATAAAAAAACACTTTAAAAACAACCAAGAACACACTCCAAACAGACCATAAAACTTTCAATCTAGCATCTAAATACTTAAAAAATGGTAAGATCATGATAATAAAAGTGTTGTTCTCCTGTATAATCCTTAAGTTCGAGTCATATGATTATTAGATTAATAACTATTAAAAGCTTGTATGGTCATTAATAATGTATAAAGTTAGTCAGGGTTAAATATTCATTTTAATAATTATATATATATATATATATATATATATATATATATATATATATATATATATATATATATATATATATATATATATATATAAAAATATAAAAAACGAGTCTGTTGTTTCCTTCTCAAAGACATCTCCCGTATCCTAAGTGGATCGCAAGTAATCGTGTCATTAAGACAATAACCTATGTTATAATCACCTCGGATATCGATATTGTCCAGGATGATGGAGACATTCTTGACACTTTCTCCTCCTCCTCCTTTTCCTTCCCGCCATGTAAATGGTATTATAATTATTATTAGTTGTGTTATGAGGCTGGGTCGACCCGACAAGTTGATTTGTTGACCCGACCATCTAGAATGTGGCTTGGACCGGGTTTATGCTGACTATATTTTTATTTATTTGCGTGGCCGTTCAGGTCGTCAATTTGCGCGTGCCTCGACTAATCCCACGATCCTCGAAATTAACGACCATGCCACCTCGATGACCGTCATATTAGCAATCACATGCCTCGCAAAACTCTTATTTTTCAAACTCGTATCGGTGGACCACCTAATAGATGATTTGATGTTGAATTTAGAGTCTGTTTGAGAGTGTGTTGACGGTAGTTTTTAAAGTGCTTATCGTCGTTGAATTACATCAAAGTTTTTTATTTTTAAAATCATTTTTGAAATCAAGACGCCAAAATGATCTAAAACACACAAAACATATTCATTTAAGATGAAAAATAATCAAATTTCGGACAAAACCGGTGGGATCGCAATGTCAAATGGGCATTTAATGAGAATTGATCCAGTCAAACCTATAAAATTAGTTATATTTTTTTATAAATACAATAGACGGTATGTCATTTGATTTTCTTTTCTTTTGCCAAACAAAAGGGAGTTGACAACTCAGTAAGCCGTGTTTTGTATTGCATTTCAAAAATATCTTTGAAAAAATTAAAAATTTCAAATTTTATATTCTATATTAAATTATTTTTTATTGTTTTTAGATTATTTTCATATATTAATTTTAAAAATAATTTTAATTAATTTCTAAATAAGAAATAATTTAAAAACAATCTAAACCACAATTATAAACAATCACTTAATAAAAAAGTAAAGTAAGGCTAGGCACGCGGGATTGATCTCAGGCTTGATGTCCTTTTCTTTTGTTTCTTTGATTTTTCTCTGCACTAAAACCATTGCTGTACCGTTTCATTTACTCTAATAAAAAAAAGATTTTGAACTTTAGAAATATATGTTTTGTCCTTATTTAAAATGAATTGTATTTTTAAATAAAAAACAATTATGGTTTTGTAATTAGATATATATAAAAACATGCGACATGCTATATTATTTATCTTTACATGCATGACTCGATCTTTGATTTACATCAATAAATTTTTATTTTTTAACATATAAATTTTGATTTATTTTATTGAATGTACGTAATATCATTTTATCTTGCAAAGAAAAATTATTTTTGATAGTTTTCTAAATTGTTTTTTACTTAGAAATGAATAAAAATAATATATTTTTTAAATTATTTTTTTATAACAGCAGTATAAAGATATTAAAAAATAATAATTAAAAACATCATGACAATGATTTCTATCGAAAAACAAACAGACCTACAAGACAGTATCAGTAGCTGGGCCTCAAATGTTTATGAGCCTGGCCGAGCATCATCAACACCAAGCTCGGGATGGATTGTTGACTTAGCGGGAGTACCATTGCGGTTGATTTTGAAAGTGTTTTCTGTTTAGAAATATATCAAAATAATATATTTTTTAAAAATTAATTTTAACATTGATATATCAAAATAATTTAAAAATACTAAAAAAAATATTTTTTTTGAATTTTGATCAAACACCGGCTTGACCGCAGTGCCAAAAAACTCTAATAAGTTCATGGCAATTTAATTTGGTGATAATTATGGTAAATATTGACAATAATTTTGGTGGCTTTATTAATAAATAGCAGGCCCATGGGCCGCTTCGGATCCATTCACAAAATGTTTCTTCTTCTTCTTTCTTGGTGCAATGGACCATAAGAAACAAGATTTAGGCCTCACAAGAGACTCCAGCAACATCTCTACTGCAAACTGCTTGATTAAATTTATCTCTAGTTGATCTTCTTTAATTATTTGAAATTATGCTTCCATGATTGAGAAAATTTACTGATCTGCCTCCTATATCATGTGATAAAATAAATAGAAAATGTAGCAAAATCTATAGGGGTCTTAAAATAAAATAAATATAATTCTCCTGACTGTCTATATTCCCGAAAAACAAAGCCCCAAATGTCTGTAGCTGTCATCAGAGTTCCCTGTGGACTACGGACAACGTTTGGACTCATCATCAAACGTAGAGAAATGCCTAACACTAGATTCTCTTCTAAACCCCTCCAATCCAAAACAGAGATGTCCACTTCAGACACTGTCCCAGGTCAGAGAGAACCAAAACCTTAAACTTCCTAAATGTCCTTGTTTCAGTGTTTCTTTTTAAGGTTGAGACTTTTTTGGTCTTAAAGAATACCCTTTTAATCTTTTGTTCATGAATTTCAGGTTCCAATGAAGTTTCTGTGCCAGAAGTTCGTGTTTTTGTGAGGAAAAGGAAAGTGAAAACTACTGTTGAGGCTGCTGAAAAGGAGGTTAAAGTAGAGCCCAGGAAGCAGAAAGTAGAGTCTTTTTCGTGTCTATTATTTTTTGTGTGTATATATATATATAATGCTATTGTTTTTATAGGATTAATAATCTCAATTAATCTTTTTGGTATAGCTATCTGCTTTACCTGACATTGAAGAATTTGCATACAAGAAAGGAAATGGTTCTGCCCTGATAAGTAAGTGAGACCTTCTTCAGTGAAGGCTGTAAAGGCGTTGGATTTAAATAGGAAAGGATAAAAAGAGAGAGTGGGTAACTTTGATCAAGAAATTTGCTTGGGGTGTGGTGGGTTAGTTTTCATTTTGAGTAAAGCTAAAGACTTTCCTTGTTTGAGTAAAGTTAAAGACTTTTCTTTCTTTCTTTTTAATGTGCTTCCTTACTTCTGTTTGAGGTCGAGGATGTTTAGAGTGTAGAATGTCATGTCGAGTGAAGTTGAGGTGAAGATTTTCGGTTTTTAAAGTACTTCATATCCATTCACGGTCTGTTGGTAGTTCAAAATTGTTAAGCTTGTGACATGGATTTTAAATGTTATATTATCATTTGGTCTGTTGTTCATAACATAAAGAGTACTGATTTCTCTTGGAAATGGTTCTGCAGGCAAGTCAAAATCTACAGAAAATGCGCTTCTTGTGGACAATGAAGTTGCTTCTACTATGAGGTCAGCAGGTATGCAGAATTGAATGGTGTCAAATTGATTTTGGATTTGGCAGGCGAAGGATAAGAGAGTATTGTAAAGATATTTGTGTTTTCCATATATAAGAGGATGGAAAAACATTTTCTTGTGGGAGCATAATTTGTTTGTAAAAAACTAATGAGTGATCCAGATTCTCATTAATTAAACCAGTGGAAGATGGCTCCCATAAAAGCACCTATAAAGTGCATAGAATCAAAGATTTGAGAGGCCGTGGATAGGGATTCAGGGTTAAGGGTGGCGGTGCTTTCATGCCAATACTATTTGTTGGATGAAGCATGCAGTTGATGGTATATTTTGCTAGCATACAGTTGAAGCGATATTTTGATATCAGATATAATTATGGTAACTGGAAAAAAAAGGACAACAAGTTTATGACTTCAATCATCTGAATGAGCCATTGTCAATGTTAATCACAACATTCCATATTTGTCGCTCTTGTCCCAGTTAGTTTTATCAGTATCATATTCAAGTGGATAATCAGCTGACATTGTCAATTAACTTAGAATTCTGTAGTCTGATATTTAGGGGAGGCTGGATTTTGATGGGGATATGTTAAATAATGAACACGTAAATATTAGTTTTGTTTTCTTTTGTTGCTTGTTGGTAATTATTTGTTGTATTTGATATAGGTGAACCACCTCTCAACTGGGAAAAAGTCCTTGAAGGGATTCAAAAAATGAGGTCTTCGGAAGATGCACCAGTAGACACCATGGGATGTGAGAAAGCTGGCATTTCTCTTCCTCCTGAGGTATTGTTCTTTTCCATTATGCATATTGCTCTGACAAAAGCATATTTATGAGTAATCCCTATGCTTTCTGTAATTCAAACTTTAGCAAAATGGTCCCTTGCTTTCTCTCTTAGTTTTTATTAATAATTTTCTACCTCTGCATCAACATGATTGTCTTAGTTTATGGCTCTTTTTTTGTAATTTTATGCAGCTGTTGCACTGAGAAACTTTGCTAGATGTCCCATTTTGTTGCATACTGTGACCTTAGGTCTCAAAGTGCTTGCTTGGTGGCTATGCAGGCCACCCATTAGGTGGCTCAGAAGTTCTTCAAGACTAGCTAAAATTGTAAACCCACATATCTAGATACGTGAGTGTGTTCAATGGGTGCCTCCATCTGCTGAGTTTGTAGCTGTTATTTTTTGAAGGAGGTGCTTTATTTGTAATAGATTATACCTATTGTTCAGTCTTCAGGAGACCTTTCAGCTTACTACAATAGAGCCTGTCCCTTCATTCCGGGTCCCTTTATTTTGGATTTTCTGTTGATTAGAAAAAAATCCTTTACTCCTTTTAGGCCTCAGTTTAACAGATTATTGCTTGGTTTGAAACTTTAAAGAATGATAGTTAGGTCATTATAAAAGAAACGTCACCATTGTCAACTATTATTAGCTTTGAAAATGTTGTGCTAATTCAAGAAACTAGAACCAATTCTGACTCATTATCTGTGGAGAATTATCTCTGTGCATTTGGATTGGCTACAATTTCTTGTATTTGACTGATAAATGAGTTTTAGTCGATTTTCTGTGACATCATTTGCAGTGATCTCTATCTTCTGACTTGTTTTACTTAAAGGTTGGAACTTTAACGAAATAGTTGCTGCCAATTTCATTTCTGATCATCTCCCAAAGCCCTGTACTTGTAGTTTTGCTTTTTGGTGGGTTTCAAATTCTTAGATTTTGGTATTATAACGATATTTTAACCCATCTCCTTTGTTTAGGAAAGAAGATTCGCGGTCTTGGTGTCAGCACTTCTCTCAAGCCAAACGAAGGATCATGTTACTCATGGCAAGTTCGTACCAATAAATAATAAGTTTGTCATCATTAAAAATGTTTTATTTTGATTCTTGTTTGTTCAAGAGGACGTCATATTCTCCAAATTGCATTTGTGTGTTTCTTCAATCATGATATTATTCCAAGAGTTTGGGAATATCCAGTTACCTGAAAACTTGTGCTATTTGCTGTTTCATCAGAAAGAATGTTTTGAGTGCAGGAGCAATTCAGCATCTTCAGCAAAACAATCTGCTTACTGCTGATGCCATTGATAAAGCTGATGAAACAGTAATCAAGGATTTGATTTACCCGGTATGTGTTTTCACCACAACATGAACAGAGGAGAAGTTATCTTGTTTTACCGAGGCATTCAGCATCTAAATAAACAAGTTTTTTACTATTGCTATTATTATTATGATTTGCGGATTTGGTTAATTATGCTATTTCTTACTTTAGGTTGGCTTTTATACAAGAAAAGCTAGTAATTTGAAGAAAATTGCAAAAATTTGTCTCTTGAAGTATAACGGTGATATACCAAACTCTTTGGAGGACTTACTGTCCCTCCCAGGGATAGGACCAAAGATGGCTCATTTGGTATGGCGTTAATTAAATAATCTTTATAATAAGGATGTTGGCTTAGTTTGTTAAAGTTTTTTGTGTATGGTGCTTTAGGTAATGAATATTGCTTGGAACAATGTTCAAGGGATTTGTGTAGATACCCATGTGCACCGCATTTGCAACCGCCTTGGATGGGTGGCTCGGCCAGGCACAAAACAGGTAACTTCCCATGCATTTCCTGATGATGGCTTTGTGTGATTTTACTTATGATTTCCTTTTCTTTTCCGGGCCCAACTTGCTATGAAGTTCCAATTATCCAAGAAAATGCATCCAGCATTAAATGATGATCGTAAAAATTCAAAATTTAGTATAATTCCATGGAGGGTCTAACAAAAGCCCACATAGATTGTGACCTTGTAAAGTGTGAACACATAAGCTATTACATTTATCATGTATATGCTTCCTCTACTGTTTATGATGAATACAAATCAGATAAATGAAACTTACCATCATAATCGTCTCCCTTTATCTCTCAATATTTTTGTGCTAAGTTTTTTTGTGCTTCTTTCTCTGTGTATATATTCATTTTTATGAGTTCTTTTTTCTCCCCCCATACTGCTAGAAAACTTCAACCCCTGAGGAAACAAGAGAGGCTTTGCAACTATGGCTTCCAAAGGACGAATGGGTTCCCATAAACCCTCTATTGGTACGTGTAGCTCATTCATGTACACTCAAACATGCATCACACAGGCCCACAAAAATAATTGGCAAAAGTGAAAGCAGATATTTAGTGCTCTTATGTGAATGCAACCAAATCATGCATGTCTAGTATTCTCAACTGTACATATGAATGTCGATGCATGTCAAATTCATTCTCCATTCATTGAAACATTTTGAATGGCTTGTAATCTTGTAATGTCTTTATTTATAAGTGCTGTCGTCTGGAGTTATGCAACAAAAGATTCTGCTAGGCTTATCCGAGTCTCCTAATGTGCTGTAGTATTATTATATTGTAATTGGTGGCCTAGTAGCAAATGCCCTGGGACATTCTCCATCTTTGACTGGTGGAGCTGCACAATCCCTCTTTCAATGCTACGCAGTTACTGTATAGCCATAACATAAACTCATAGGCATGTTAATAATATTAACCAAATGCAATTTATTGCTTGTGAAATTGAACAGGTGGGATTTGGGCAGACAATTTGTACTCCACTTAGACCTAGATGTGAAATGTGCTGCATAAGTGAGCTCTGTCCATCTGCATTCAAGGAGACCTCTCCAGCATCCCAGCAGAAAAAGTCTGGTCAGAACAAGAAGCTCTAAAACACTAGTTGGTTTTGATCTTTGGCCTCCTGTTCTTACTTTGTATTTGCATTGCCAGCCGAGGAAGTATAGGTTTAAGTTGTTCCGTTTTGTATCATATAGTGGTCTGTTTAGGCAGCATAGGCAAAAAATGGTGCCCATTTTTCTTGGCAAGGCGATAGAAGCGATGCAGTTTTGGGAGGGGATGAGTAACGATTTTGCTTAAATTTAGCCATGTATTCAACATAATGTTTTTTTTCATTGAGGATACAAAATTCATGGACAAATTGTGTTTTCTTGGAGTCCTATCAGGCCCTTTGCTGTCTAATCTTCCAATCTCAATTCCCAAGGTGGCTACTATCTCGAGCTAGAAAAGAAAAGATAAAAGTGATTGACCTCCACACAGATTTAATTTATTTTTATCTATCTGTCCAGCTAAATATGATTTCCCCCCGTGTTTTTCCGTTTTGAGATAGCAACTACACAACCTAAATCTCTTTCCCTTCTAGTAGAAATCTCGAGTTTACAACCTTTATCTGGGCTTGAATTTGAGATGATTTACATAAAGTAAAGGCTTTTTACCTGGGGACTCTCTGCTAAGAGCAGCCTTGATTTGTAACTCCCAAGATTACGAAGGCGGATTCATCATAACCCTCCCGTCACATGCCATTGTCAGAAAATTACTGGCAATGGTCAACAAGGCATTCTGCGCATCATTTGGAAGCAAAACAAATACCTGCAATTTTACTTCACATGGCATCTCCGCCACAACGTTACGTAGGAATTTTGGACTACCAGTTTCAGACACCACAATACTGTACAAATTTCAAGCACCACTGAATTATGAAAGTAAAACGGAATTGCATTTATGGTCTAGTAATACAACACACCACACACAATAGCACAAGGTGCGGTCAGTTCAAATTGTGGATGATTGAGTCAATTAGTTGGACTTGAAAGAAGTTTATCTAGAAGCCAAGCCAAAATCACATTGGCTTGGGGCTTTTCATACTAATGAATCATTCACATTACCAGAACTGACATTTTCAGAACCAAGCCCTCAGTCCTCGCTCCCCACCTCTTATAAACTAACAAAAATAGAAAGCCGCAGATGGGTGCTTCACCTATACTTAGACTGACAAAGGTAACTTGTTCTTGCGCCATGTCCAGTAGTTAACTCTCATTGGGTCCACATGCAGCAAGATAGAACAGATTGCTTTTGCCAAGTCAGAATCTGGCGGGTCGGAGTTTGAAGGCCTCAGAGAATCTACAGCATCTTTAAACTCTTGGTTTGCTTGGAAACCATGGGTGAGAAGATCCAAAAGTGTGCTCAGAGCAAAGACATGGTTGGCTTCGGCACTCAAAACCTTCAAACATACAGAAGAAACCTGAGGATCGCTGATCCAAGACTTGGGGTCATTTTTGTAGAGGCCGCGAAGATATCTCCATGGGCTCTCATTCTCAGGGCTGGGTAAAATGGCCTCAACAGTGTACTTTACTTCAGACTCTCTCATGGCTTCTAGGCCTCCCAGGAGGGGAGATCCAGTTACCACAAAATATCTCTGTCGTGAAACAAACAGATAAAAATAAATTGTTGTGCCAAAAGGAAGGATGAAGAATGATATATGCAAAATGGAAGCACAGAGAAGGTAAAATGAATGCAATGACAAAAGTTTCTGACAAGTTATTTGAATGTTAAATCACTGTGGAAACATGAAAAACCTTGTAAATCAACACCTTTTCCCCTTCTTTTATTATTAGTCTATAAGCATGATGAAAGTATAACAAGCTCGATGTATAATTAAGATACACACAGAACACTTCATCTCTGTTATGATATGGTTAGGATAAAAACAGCACGCGCGACAAACTTGTACTTACTTGATTCCAAGCAGAATTATTGAAAACATCTTCTTCAAGCAGCTGATGACAGTAGTTGAGTTCATTTTCCCACCCTCCTAAGGCCTGCAATATCCACTGCACCAGGGGAGGAGAAAACCGATAATTTACTTAAACCATAATACAAAATGTTTACAAGAATGCCAGACATTGAAAAATATCATCCCAATTAGATCTCTTTGACATGTATCTAATATAAGATGGGGTGATGAGAGAACAACAAACCTGCCTATAAGACCAGGCATGATAATTTTTAGCATCAAGGAAAAGCATCCTCTTTGTAAAATCAAGTTCCTTAGAAGCAACATCGGCTCCCAATTTCTCAGCAATCCACCGCCTATGATGCCTGCAAAAAATCCATTATTACAATTAACATTATGGAATTTACAAGATCATTTTATAACTAAAAACAGCTAAATTCCCCACAATGACTGACCAGGTAGCCTAAGAGGATTGGTTCTACATCAAGTCACTAAACACACGTTCTTCAAAGAGCCTAATGTATTAACCCACCCACCCTCATCTATAAAACGAGTTCGGAATCAAATTGAGTAGCTTTTCTAAAGGAATTGCACCAAAGATGAGAACGTAAAAAAAAGAAGAAGTTGCTAGCATTAAAAATCATAGCTGATCTCAAAGAATTAATTGAGATACTCTTTCTAACTACAAACCACATAACTCAAGGTGGCAAGCAACATCTACTTCAAAGGTAACTTAACCAGCTAATTAGTGAATACACCCATCTCAAATTCAAGGCACTGCATATTTGCTCACCATATCTGATAATTTTTAGGGTTATCCTCTGAAATCCCCGACATAAACTCCAGCTCTTCGTTCAAGTCTATGCTCAATGCATCAAGAATCAATCTTCTGAAATGCCACACCTTCAAAAACAAACAATAGAAACAGTTAAACAAGTCTCTCACTACATTGACAAATGCTGACGAACCCCATCCTAACCGTTCAAAAAACAAAAACAGTTGCAAATCAAGAAACAATCCATTACAAAACTCGCAATATTTTGCAAAAACAAAACAAACCCACTATCCTAAACACCATAAAAGACACAAACTTTAAACACAAAACAAAGGTCAAAACAATCAGAAACACCAAAACACACACGATCAGCACATAAGAAAACAAAAAAAAAGTGGGGCACTTACAGTGTAATTCCCAGGGTTCAAGAGAATAGCTTGATGAGTGAGTTGAAGTGCACGAGGAGAAAACTCATTAGCTTTGTAAACAGCACGGAAATAGTCCATGGTTTCAATGAATTCTGGCTTGTAAGCGATGGGGACAACTGGGTTTGGTCCATCATCTTGTGGGATTGGTGTCACGTCTGCCCACTCTGGATTCTGGCTTAGCGGCAACTTGTGCTCCTCTGCATCCATGTCTTTGACAGTACTGTCTTTGCTCGCTTGGAGACGAAGATCAGAGAGAAAGCAAAGAGCTTAGCTTTATGGGGTCTTCGAAGTAGGGCCCATGTATACCATGGGTAGGGGGGTAAACAAGTTTTTATTTTTACTAGGGATAAAACTTAGTTTCTAATGCAGATATGCTATTATGGGAATACGTGGCTAAAAATCGATAAATTATAGGTTTCGTGAAGGTAAGAAGATTCGATTATTAAATGTAATTAAGCTGAAATTTATTAATGGATTTAAAATTGAATAAACATTTTTTTTTAATTGGGAGGAATCTTCATTTCTGAAAAATATATTTTGTGGATTCGTGAGCGAATAAAACCCTGATTATGATAAATTTTTACAAGAAATGCTCATACTAACTTGAACTCGAGATATATTATGCAAATTGCAAGCTCTTTGTCATCATGTCATGATCGTGAAAATGTAAGATTGAATAAACCATCTCTATGTGTTTGACTATGAACTCGAGTATGTTTATTCGTAGTCATTAATTTTTTTTTTCTTCTTATTTCAAATTAGTATTTGTGTGTTCTCATATTAATTTTGATATACTATTATTAAAAGTAAATCTCTACAAATAAAATAAAAAACATTATTTTAATATATTTTTAATTGAAAACACTTTGAAAAATAATAACTACTTTAATATCAAAAACAAACTTTTAACATATAGTTGCTAGACTATATACCTTGAAAAAAATTATATATCAATCATTTTTATGAAGAGTGGCTAATCAGAACAAATTGAGAAGCAGAGGGACGAATGGTGATTTTTAAACCCTTGTTTTTCTCAAAGATCTCATAACAGAAAAGAATGACAAGTCGTTTATCGCCCACTATTACCATAAGGACCTGAGATTTGTCTGAAGAAAAACCCCAAAACAAAAATGACAGTAGCAGCAGGGATCGGGTATGCTTTGTTAGCATTAGGACCTTCTCTTTCACTGTTTATCTCCGTTATCTCCAAGAAGCCCTTTTTAATCCTTACTGTTCTCTCCAGGTAACAAAATTACACTGATCCATCTATTTTTTAGCTTAAATTCCTTGTCTTTTGTGTGTTTTAGATTGATATAAATTATGGGATGTTTGGATTCATTTTGGATAATTAGAGATTTAAGTGAATGCTTTGAACTTTTTAAGAAATGGGTTTTGCATGAAATTGGTTTCAATGTATATATTTTAGTGGTTTTTCTCGTGGCTTTTTTCGAGATTTTGAACTTTAAGTGAAAACATTTTCTCTTCAACTGAAATGGGTAAGCTTGGTTAATTGTGTTTTGGAGAATGTCCTTTTTAAGTGAAAATGTTGATCAATTGCTTGTTCTTCTTGTTTGGTTGTGAATTGTGATGTATTTTTAGTGATGGGGTTTTTGTCTATTGATGTTTGTAGTACCCTGCTATGGCTTATGAGTCTGATTGTGCTAGCTGGAGTATGGAGGGCCTTTCTTCCTCTGAAATCAAATACATGGTGGCCTTTTGCAATTCTTATACTCACGTCAGTTAGTTTTCAAGAAGGGCTTCGGATTCTTTTTTGGAAAGTTTACAAGTAAGTTTGGTACTTTCTTCTGGTTTTGAGATAGTTGTGCTTGTTTTTTTTTTTTGTTAAAGCCTTATGCTTCATAATTATGATGGATTATTGTTTATTTTCCATTTAATGTTGTTGTTGATGTGTCTATGAAATGTGACTAGTTCAGATTGTGAAATTACTTGCCTTTGCAAGTGAAGTTCACAAGATAACAGCTTTCTGGAGAATATTTCTGGAGTTTCTTATGTAAAGCATAAAAATCAATGTGAGAACAAGACAGAATAAACAGTTGACCAGAGATTTATTGTGAATGTTTTGCTCACTGATATATTGCACATGATTCACAAACTCTAGTTTAGCATTTGCAAAGCCAGGAAATCATTTCTAAATTGCTAAATCTTTGAGCTGGCAGTAACCTTCATGTGGAATATATCCCAGTTTTTGCTCACTATCTTGCACTTGCATTGATTTGGATAAAACTATTACTGCGTCTCTCTCTCTCTCTGCATTTCATTAATGAGAAAATATGTAATAAGGAATTTTAATTTTTTAAATCCACTCCATAGGCATCTTCAGATACTGATGTCCATGAAGTTTGCAGTTTTTCCTATGTGCAGCCGATGATTGAGAATTGATGAGGTCTCAGTTGGTTTTTGGTAATGTTGTTTGTGATGGACTTTATGTAGGCGATTAGAAGATATGCTGGATGCTTTTGCTGACAGACTTGCAAAACCACGCTTATTTCTGACAGACAAGATGCTAATTGCTCTAGGTATGCGTTGCAGATGTCATTGAATCCTACTAGTGTTGCCAGAATTGCTAGTCTATAATTTAAAACTCAAACTGGCACTGTGATTGTCATTCTATGTTATCATTGTTATCTAAAGCCAACTTGTTTTACTGTCACAACTTTGCTGTTTGTGTCAACTAAAAGCTGACATTTCATGCTGCAATGTCCTGGCAGAACCCTTTTGCTTTATCAACTTATCTCCTAGAATACAATTGGCTTTGTAATTATGATCAGTGCTAAACTTGTGATTGCAATGAATTTTAGAAGACCCCGGCTTAGTAGTGAATTTTAATCTACATGGTCTTTTGAAACCATATGGTTAGGTCAACAAGGAATGAAAAAAAAAAATAGGAATATTCTAATATTGCAATGAAATGTGAAATAAACTTATGGTGCAGATTGCAGACCTGCCACCCATAACTATTGTTTTTTGACTCGATATATTGTTAATGATTATCATCTAGCTATCTGTGATGGTCCCCTAGCATGTTTTCTTGCTACTGCGATATGGAAGCTGATATAACTTTAAATGATACCATGCAGCTGGTGGTTTAGGTCATGGTGTGGCCCATGCTGTGTTCTTTTGTATTAGCCTGCTAACACCAGCATTTGGCCCCGCAACATTCTTTGTTGACAAGTGTTCACAATTACCCTTTTTTCTTGTTTCTGGTTAGTTTTTTTTTTTTTTTTTTTTACTTTCTTTAGATGATATGGAGTTAATTAATACATATTTTCATTGCAATCATTGTGAATTCTTGGTAGCTGACATTAATTTTGGCTTACTAATTGCAGCAATCATAGCTCTTGCATTTGTTACCATTCACACTTTCTCAATGGTCATTGCATTCAGTGGGTATGCCGAAGGGAATAAAGTGGATCAATATTTTGTCCCTGCAGTTCACCTTGTTGCAGGAATGGTGGTAAAAGCCCTCTCTTTTACATATCTAAGATCATTGCCTGTGTGCTTTATGGGTTAAATACATGACATGGTCTTGAACACATCAGTACTTTAGCATCTATGCTGGAATATTCTATGGATGTGGCCATCCAGGTGATGGGATTGAAATTCGATCCATAAATTTAGCTCCTGATATTACTAATTTTGTACATGTGGACGAACTTTGTAGGTATGGAGGTTCTAAGTATGATGACATGGGCTTATTAGTTTATAGAAGCTATAATCTGCATACAAATAGCTACATTGCACCTAAATTAGTTGATTTTGAGGATATATTGTCAAGTTTTTGGACTAGGACACAACTTGAAAAACTCTTCTCGTTGATTAATGGCCTGCACATTTTCCTGCAAACTGAATAACTGATGACATGGGCTTATTAGTTTAAAAAACCTTTAATCTGCATACAAATAGCTATCTTGCACCTAAATTTGTTGATTTGGAGGATATATTGTCAAGTTTTTGGACACATGTAACTTGAAAAACTCTTCTCTTTGATTATTGACCTGCACATTTTCCTGCAGACTGAATAACTCTTAATGACCTCTTTATCATTTCCTTCTTAGACACTGGTAAATTTTGCTTCTGGGGGTTGTGTGGTTGGCATTCCTCTCCTCTATTTCATGGCAATCTTAACCTCGTTGCACTGTGGGAAACTGGTTTTGAGAAGATTATCAGAAACCAGACCGTAATACAAAGTAGGCGATTTTTGTTGAGGCCCACCCTTTTTACCGTGACAACCGTGTGACTCTCCTGTGAAAGCTTACAAGCAGGAGCATAAAGGGCAAGTATATTCTGTGGAAATAAATGTTTTGTACGTTACAGGCATAGTTCAAAATATGGAGGGTTACTTTTTCACCAACATCTGTTCCCCTCCTTTTCTTTTGGTCTGTGCTCCTTGTGAAGGTTTGGGGTGCTGGCATTGGTATGATCCTATTTGGAAGGCACATTGTATTATGCTGCATAGAACAGCCTATGCTAATCTTTGACTTGGCAACTCTCACGATGAATGCAAGAAATTTTTAATATAAATGGTTGCCAATTGAGATTCGTTGTGTTGAATAGCGTTAACCATTCCCCGAGATGATCATCTACATACCAAATACATTGCTGGATGGCAATTTTATGCATCCTTTCTTACTACAAACTGAATTTCTTTCTTATGTTTGGTTAATTATGCAGGATGATATTAGGCTCTAATACCATATGGAAAACAATGGTGTCTGCAGGCTTAATTACTTCAATGTATTCATATCCTTGTAGGAGGAAATATATATATACAAAGTATTAGAACCTATTCTAAGAAAGTGAAATAGTTCTGTACAAGACTTGATACAATTGTTGTAATTGGAGCAGATCTGCACAATTACTGTAGATTCTCATAATTACTGCCCTTCTTAGATTTATTTTGAATAGTCAGTAATCATATTACAAGACCGTGATTTATTTCCTATACTAGCACATATTGCTGAGTTTCTTTCTATATGTCAATAATTATATGCATTTTCAACCAAGCTCACTGATTCCGTAGAATAATCAGACATGGACGATGACTCCCCACAAGTGTTTATTGGCTTCCCATCTAGATTCAGAACAGGATTTGGAGGCATTTGCAGGCTTTCCACATCTCCTTCAAGCATCTCCACAACTTCATTCATTGCTGGCCGATTCACAGGTTTCATTTGTATACACCACAACCCTACAATAATCATCTTCTTGACTATCCTTTTTTCCTCTTCAGTGCCACCATCTCCGATTTCTACAGATTTTGCATTAGAGACTTGATCATACACCCAATTTGGCCAGTAAATTTCGCTGGACCGCTCAGCCAACACGTTCAAATTTTTTCTTCTGCCAGCCATTTCTAGCAGCAGCATTCCAAAGCTGTAAACATCAGCTTTGTATGAGACGCGCCCAATGTTCTTGTAGAACAGTTCCGGCGCCATGTAACCTATTGTTCCCCTTGCTGCAGTGAGAGATATAAGGCTCTCATTGGCAGGACACAACCTAGCAAGCCCGAAGTCAGAAATTTTTGGAGTGAAATGTTCATCGAGAAGAATGTTGTGAGGCTTGATGTCAAAATGTAGTATCTGCATCTCACAACCTCGGTGCAGATATTCAATGCCATGAGCCACTCCAAGAGAAATCTCAAGTAGTTTTTCCCAGCTTAAAGAGACAGACCTTTCTTGAGAAAAAATGAAATTATTGAGAGATCCATTAGGCATGAAATCATACACGAGAGCACGCTTTGATCCCTCAGCACAAAAACCAACTAGCTGCACTATGTTAGTGTGGTGAACCCTTCCAATGGTAGCGACTTCATTGATGAAATCTTGTCCATTAGCCTTCGACTTGTCCAGAATTTTTATCGCTGCAAAATTCCCACTGCGCAGCTTTCCCTTGTACACACGTCCAAAACCTCCTTCGCCAATTTTATCCTTG
Source organism: Salix exigua (assembly GCA_032356905.1). Taxonomy (NCBI): domain Eukaryota; kingdom Viridiplantae; phylum Streptophyta; class Magnoliopsida; order Malpighiales; family Salicaceae; genus Salix; species Salix exigua. The sequence goes on along the minus strand of CM063594.1, from coordinate 3,677,206 downwards.
AAACCTCCTGTCATCTTCTGAATCTCTGAATAAGAATACCTTACAACTGGCATAAGATTGTTATGAGTCTGTATGAATTCCTCAATGGTGTCATACGCTGATAAATGTCTTCGTCGCCATTTATAGATCAAGAACGCAATCACAAACGGACTCCCAAAGATAAATTTTGTCCCCTGAACTAGTGCTGTGTGTGATGTTTGAGGGGAAACAAAATTGAAGACGTAAATCAAGATTATTTCTTGTTAATTATAAGATAAATACACAACAAGGGTTAGGTTTGGTGTTAGAATGTTTTTCTCCCCGTCGAAAACTCATCTAAAATCTAGACCATCATGATTTGCAGAAAAAGGAGTTCATTTTATTAAAATTTGAGGCCTCAGATTCTATTTTTGATTAAAAATTACTGATCAAGCATAATCAGTTTCTTTTTTTGTTTCTAATTTTGTTCTTTTTATTTGTAGAAATTTGATATGCAAAGAGATTCTCTAGCAATTCAGTCTCATTCTTATTGTATAAATAAATGTTTTGATATTCAGTAAACAATCAAGCTTCTTCAATTCAAGAAACACGACTTGTTTCCTCTTCTATATAGCCGACAAAAACACAAACCTAAAGGTCTGTCTCAGGCATTAGGCCTCCTAAACACCCACATCATTTTTTTTATCTGCTAATAAAATATGATAAACTTAAAAAATAAATAATAGATAATCGAAAAGGGAAGCTCTTACCGATTACATAGGATACAAGCAGCAGGAAAGCTGCAGAGAAAGTAAACAAATTTAGAGATATTTCAGAAAGAAGTGTTTGGAATCATCAAGAATGAAACAATTGGGAGACAGAATCCTCACATCCGGTTATCTCGAGCGTCGAAAATTCTGTTGGACCAAGAGACCAGTTACGAAAATTAGATGTGTGATTTGAGCAAATATTACAATGTTTTAAGGATATAATCTTTTTTTATAGAAAAGTTAGATTGGAAGCGATCATCAATTATCTATATGACATCACCAACTGCATCCTATGATAGCTTGATCCTCCATACTACAGTGGCCTACTAAAAAGCACAGTTGTCAGAAATCATCATGCAAACAGAAGTTACTCAATATTGCTCACCTATGCAGTGTGTGCGGTTCGAATCTTCGATGTAGCATCCGCGTGCACAACGTCCACACGTGCTACTGTGCCATGAAAGCTCAAACCCGTATTCCAGCAGACTGTGAATTTCCTTGAAGGACATGTTCCTGTAATCGTTGACTGGCAACAACGTCATCCTCTCTAAGCTGCACTTTTCCATCAAATCCGAGGCCTTCATGCCACCAACTCTGACATAAGAATGTATGGAGAGAGAAACATTGGGATATTTCGCTCCATTAAGGCAAGCACCAGAGTCCAAGTACAGAGGAGAATTCACTGGATCTGCACAGTTTATAAAAATCATCATCTGCGATAATGCGCGAGGCTTGTATGTGGGAAACCATTCCGGCCCTGTCCTTTTGTATTGAAACCATGTATATGGATAGCTGACATAATCTAAGCTGCTTGTACTTTTGAAAGAAAACATGCGATATGCACTTCTGGAATTTCCTAATTTTGCATATGTCAAAGAAAAATCAGGAAGAGAAGAGCAATCATTTTTCTTAACACCAGCATCCACCACTCGGATTGTCAAGTTGTCGTTGTTGATGGCCTGCACGTAGTATTTTCGGGAGTCTAAATACAAAACTGTGGAGGTATTTTTCTCGCAGTGGAGGGTATAGAGAGGGTTTCTACAGTTTAACGGATCACTGTTTAGGCGAAAAGGGTGGCTAATAGTTTGACTGCCGCATGAAGAAGGGGCACAGGGATTGGTATCCGTGCAGTTACTGGTTTGGAAGAGTAGCAGCAGGAGAAACAAGGCTACGTGGCAAGCAAAGAGGAGCCTAGCCATGGGTGGAGAAAGATTAGCAAAGAGGAACCTGGACAAGGATGGAGAAAGACAAGAGATTAGATCAAAGAAACATAAAGGCGACATTTGGAAAGTGTCTTTCAGCATATTAAAATTACTGACAACTACCAAGTCATTCTGTTAGATGTTCAAAGTCACAACAATAAAGAAATGATTTTGATTTTAAAACCTTACAACAGACAAAAATCCCATGAATGCTCAAAACCACTACCTCTCAAAACAATGTCCAATTAATTAAGATTCGCACTCTACAGCAACACAACATGATAATATTCTTTTAGAAATGATAGTTATTGAAGCAAGGTCCAATTGAGAACTTTCTGGTGACCATGGTGTCATAAAACCAAGGTGTCAGAGTTACCCTTGCTGCTCTAATCTGAGTTTCAACATAGGAGGCAAAATGAGAGATTCATCAAAAACGGTTAGATGCCTGTTCTTTTTCATGTTCATTGCTGAACTTGGAGCAAGCCTGAACTGCACGACATCTTGTGGGAACCGTGGCGTCGACATCCGATTTCCATTCTGGATCAAGGACAGGCAGCCAGACCAGTGTGGCTATCCTGGGTTTGCTCTATCTTGCAATGAGAGGGGGGATATAGTGCTCGAGCTGCCACCTGCAGGGAAACTCCACATAGAAAAGATTGACTACAAAAATCAAGTTATTCATGCAAGTGATCCCCAACGTTGCCTTCTAAAACAACACCCAAACTTCAACTCGTCTGTGTTTAACATACAGTTTGAGATGTCCAAGGTCAATTTTACCATCTTCAATTGTTCTTTGAATAACACAAGACCTCCAAACTGGATGGCTCCTTGTTTAAGTACTGTCCACTATGATGTTCTTGCCGTTGATTCAGAACTGTCTATTGAAGGCAAGGAGTCATTATTATCTTGTACCAAGATGTACGACCTACCTGTTCCGCATGATATTCGCCTGTCTTGGTCCAGCCCCAATTGTGGATCTTGTGAAGCAACAGGAAAACAATGCAGATTGAGGAAAAATAGCATCACTGAGCTTGAAACTGAGTGTTATGGCTTGCACAAAGGTATCTTTAGCTTTAAGTTTTCTTTCCACTGCTCTGTGTTCATGGCACCTTCATTTTCTAGGATTCTTTGTTTTACTTGCTCTGTATATAGAATTTGAATTATGTATTGCATGTGGCTTTGAACACATAAGTTCTACCTGCTGTGAGGTGCCTGACAAGTGAGTTACCTGTGCATTTAGCGTTACCTTTTATAAAAATTCAGAATATTGTCATGACTATAGAAACTTTCTGGAAATGAGAGCCTAACAAGGATTCGTATCTTCTACAGGTACTCGGAAAAAGCAACTGGTTATAGGTTAGTTTTTTGCTAATTCTCAAATTTACTCCAACAAATTGTTTCCCCAAAAGAATATAAGTTTCTTGACTTGGAAGGCTTATTTATATGCAGGTGTAACCACAGGATCATTCCTTTTTGGTATTTTAGTCATTGCAGTCTGCCAAATCTATTGCTTAAGAAAAGCAGAAAAAGAAAATCAAACCAAGGTTGCAAGGTTTTTGGATGATTACACAGCTATGAACCCCACAAGATACTCCTATGCTGATCTCAAGAAGATCACAAATCAATTCAGGGATGAACTGGGGCAGGGGGCTTATGGAACAGTGGTCAAAGGAAAGCTAACCAGTGAAATTTCGGTAGCTGTTAAGGTTCTCAACAATTCAACAGAAAAAGGAGAGGAGTTCGTCAACGAAATGGGAGCAATGGCTAGGATTCACCATGTCAATGTAATCCGCTTGATTGGCTTCTGTGCTGATGGATTTAGACGAGCTCTAGTTTACGAATACTTGCCAAACGGTTCGCTGCAGAAGTTCATAACTTCAGAAAACGCAAAGAATGTTTTCCTTGGCTGGGGAAGGCTGCGTCATATTGCTCTCGGAATAGCCAGAGGGATTGAATATCTTCACCAGGGTTGTGACCAAACAATCCTCCACTTTGATATCAAACCGCATAATATCCTGCTGGACAGTGACTTCAATCCCAAGATTGCGGACTTCGGTCTGGCTAAGTTGTGTTCCAAGTATAAAAGTGCTATTTCCATGACAACAGCTAGGGGGACCATCGGCTACATAGCACCTGAAGTGTTTTCCAGAAACTTTGGGAATGTCTCCTACAAGTCAGATGTGTACAGTTTTGGAATGTTAGTGCTAGAAATGGTTGGTGGAAGAAAAAATGTTGATGATACAGCAGAAAATGGTGATCAAGTATACTTCCCAGAATGGATTTATAATCTCTTAGAAGAAGGAGAAGACCTGCGGCTCCAAATAGAGGATGAAGGAGATGCTAAAATTGTGAAGAAGCTAGCCATTGTGGGACTCTGGTGCATCCAGTGGAACCCAGTGGACCGTCCTTCCATGAAAATTGTTGTCCAGATGCTGGAAGGTAAAGGAGACAAGTTAAGCACACCTCCTAATCCTTTCAGCTTCACAATTCCAAAGAGAAATAATGCAAGAATGCTAAGGAGACTTCTTCATCGAGAGTTGACAGCCATCTCAGAAGTAGAGTAATCATATATATATATATATATATATATATATATATATATATAGATCATCATTGCTTTCAAGGCTGTGATCTATGATCTGCTTGCTGTGAATTCTTAGTTTTTTTTTGTTCAATTTAGGCCTAAGAATATTATAAGTAGGGTTATATAACTTGTATATTAGCAGAGACTTGGATAAATTAAATTGTATGTAATTATGGTGTTCTTAAGGGTTTTGACTTGTAATAAACCTCAGTATTTCGCTCTTATGAAATGAGCTAGTTTGTATCATAGACCAACAATTCATTGTGTAATGTTGAATAACCTTGAAACAATGATTGATTATGCTTTATGCCAATGTCATAGTCTATAATTTCCAACTGTAAACCCTTTTTCCATCAAACCCAAATATGACAAAAGTAAACAGCAAGTTGGAAACTTTGTTAGACTCAAAGAATATAATCAAGCTATTGAAATGAAGCAAGAAGAACATCTTTCAAATACTGGTACTAGACAACTATCAGATGATCCGGATCTCAGATCATCCACAGGAATATCAGAATCTGAGGGATTCAATCTTCATGTTATTGAGGTTTTGGGAGACTTTTCCAGCATTTGGCCAGGCTTAATGCTTGTGTTTTGCAAAGAACAGCCGAAGATTTTTAGAAAATAAAATCAGACGATCAAGTTGATTTCACAAACATCTCTAGAATCAGATGCAGATTTCATCTGATAAGAACTCGGATCAGTTCGATCCAAACAAGCCAACTTGGACTATCTTAGCTAGTTACACAACCAGAAAATAAGGTCAATGATTACAGTCTATCATAATGGTATTAATTAAGATAGTCTGAGTTGGAATGAATATGAACAACACCTCATCTTCGTCAATGAGGGATGTTGAGTTAAGCGGGGTTACAGGGAATGTGAATCGGGAACAGGAATATTGTAAAACGAATCAAGAAGAATATCTATCTATCGGGATGATTCAGATTTCAGATCATGCACACGAATATCAGAATCTGAGGGACTCAATCTTCATGTGTTATTGGAGATTTTGGGAGTCCTTTCCAGCATTGGCTAGACTTCATGCTCATTTTTTCCTGGAATTGATGCTCGTGCTTAGCAAGAGCTGCTGAAGTTTTTTTAAAGAAAGAACAAAACAAAGCAATTCCAAAAACATCTCTAGAACCAGAAGCATATTGCTAAATATGGAGGGTTACTTTTTGACCAACATCCCCCCCCCCCCCCCCCCCCTCCCTTTTCTTTTGGTCTGTGCTCCTTGTGAAGGTTTGGGGCGATCCTATTTGGAAGGCACATTGTATTATGCTGCATAGAACAGCCTATGCTAATCCTTGACCTGGCAACTCTCACGATGAACGCAAGAAATTTTATAATGTAAATGGTTGCCGATTGAGATTCGTTGTGTTGAATAGCGTTAACCGTTCCCCGAGATGGTAATTTTATGCATCCTTCCTTACTGCAAACTGATTGTCTTTCCTGGATTACCAAACATCACCAAGCTATTGTGAATCTGTCAGGGAATTGTTTTTTCAATGCTGTATGTGGATCAAGGATTACTGATACTTGTCCAGAATCAGCTGCGATTTTAAAGCTTCAGAAATGGTGCTCGAGAATATTTTTTCATGTTTAAACAAGTTGCTCGAGGCATCCAAGATGGCTTTTGAATGGAGACATGCCATCCTCAGGGAGTAGTCAATGGAAGTCTTTGCTGGGACCATGTCAACTTGTCGAGTCTGTTAATATCTCAAAACTCTCAATTGAATGGTGTATCTTCTCCCTTTCGACCACTCCATCGTTCAGGACATATAACCAAAAACTGTGTTGGCGTGCTGCACACAAAGTTTGACTCGGTGTTCAGAAGAGAAACCCAAATTTGTGTAGAAATTCTATCATTGACTTCCGTACAAGAGACTGATTCAAACGTGAATTGACTTTACTTTTTGAAAGTAATTTAAAACTATATTAAAATGATATTATTTATTATATAAAAATTATTTTTGATATTATTATATAAGAATAATCTGGAATTACATTTAACATTGACAATACATTTGAACCTTTCATTTTTATATACAAATAATAAAATTATTTTTCATTTTAGTATATCCATTGGTTTTTCTCGGCCTGTGCTGTTTGCCAATGTTTATCATTTTTTTTTATAAAAAAAAATAAAAAAATCCACCACCTATAGATGAACTGCACATTGTAGTGCATCTCTTGGAACTCACCTTTGGATACACATGGAATTACATTTAACATTGACAATACATTTGAACTGAAAGCAGAACTCATGGTTGCATTGTCATAACATGGAACTGATTGACAGCCAAGAATATTATACAAAAACGAATGGAATTATATAAAATCCCTTACAATATTCTTTTTATACAAGATAAATGTGAAGAATCTAAGCAAAAAGGATTAAACAAGGAGGGAGAGTGAAGGGGATTACAAAAGGATTAAGCAGGAGGATGCACACTTACAAGTTAAAACACTGATTCCATTATTATGAATAAAAAAAAAATCAAAAAATGATGATATATGTGATCTGTGATATACAAATTCAATATAAAAACAAATGCAATTTTAATTTGTAATGAGTTAGCAGGTACTTTTTGATGAGTTCTGAGCTTTTGTTCACTTGAGAAAGAACTTCCAGACATCCCTATCAGTCATCTCCTTGACTAAATGGACTCCAAAAATGCCTTCCTCGTCATCGACCAGACTTCTTAGCTGCCGTGCTCCATTATTGAAACCAGCATAGTTTTTCTTTGTTGCCAAGTATAATACTCCATATGGAGGCCTCAAACACTAGTCATGTAAAACAAGAGTTAAGAATCAATCTATTATAAAAATAAACACGAACACCATTAGGAACTCGATTTATGGAGTTCTAATTTTAGAAAATGGGACTTTGTACTTGAACATCTTTCCACATGGAACATGAATGAAAATTCACTTTAATCAGATATTGACAAGGATACCATCTGTATGGCTGATCAAATTCATTATACCGCATTTGAGAATGGAACTAACCAGTCAACTAGCACGTGTTCAATACAAATGAGCATCGAATTCATATGTTGATCAAGTGAGAGATTATATCCAAGAACAGGACAAAAAATAATGTGTAGGCATTGCATACACTCAATTACACAGAAATGTTGATTTTCCAATACTGAATTCATGTGCAGGATATTGGCATTATGAGATGATAAACCTAATAGCTAATCTGTTTATTGTTTCATTGCCAAGGTTGCCAATGGCATGTCAACTAAAAACAGACTATCATAGTTTCACTCAACTACTCCCATTTCATTTCATAGGTTCATGATCCTTCCACAAGTTTTCCAAAATGTGGATGAAGTCATGTTTCAAGTCCCACAGGCTTATTACCACATACAAATGTTTTCCTCTGTTTATCTTTTTTTTTTGTTACCATCTTACCATAAATATACCATAGATGTTCTGTCAACCTCGTCATGGAACAAAATAATAAAATTTTTGGCTTTCATAAACAAAGCAAGTAATCAAGCAACATGAAACCAATAAACTAACCTTTTTAATGAGAGCACACAGCTTCTTCAAAGAAGATACAGAGTATGGGATGTCTGTCATCAGAATAACATCATATCCCCCTTCTCCATTATTTGTCTCACTAGCCCTCTCCCATGCTTGGCTTCCTGAAAGCTTCCTAGATCGTCTTGAGGAAGTTTCCTGACCAATGATGCTACCATCCAGGCTATTACATCCATCCATGAAATCCTCCTCGGAAAAGCTTACACTCATCCTGGTGGTCACTTCAAATGTATCATTCCTCACAACAGATAAGACTGTGGGGAGTTCCTCCCATTCCCCAGCATAGAAGTGAACTGATGGTGACAATGTTTGTCTTGTTGGAGTCAGGGAACACTCTGGCTGTCGGCTCTGCCTGTCCCGAGCTTGCTCAAGGTTAGCAAGAACATTTGGTATGGTTGTGCACCTTATAGTTTCTGCATTCAGATCTTGGAAGTGCACCGTAGAAGCACCCTGTAAAATTCCTTAGTTAGCTTAAACTGGTAGAATATAGACAGATCCTCAAAACTCCATGCTCTTACACCTTTCTTGAGAAAGAGAAATTATGTATGTTCCATTTTATTCACTACTAACAAGGACATGAATGATATTTGAAATCAGATAATCCTGAACTACTCATAATGAAAAATTATGTCAATGATTCCAAGTTTATGTGGCGAATGACGTTTATTTCAGAATGGACTTTAAGTACAAAAGGCAAGACCTAAACCAATATAGATATCTACGGAACATTAAATCAGGATCTACGGAACAAAAGGATTTAAACCATCTTCGATGAACTTTGAAATTAATTGGTTTACACCCACTAGAGCTTGATATTTAAGAGTACTCGCAAGATTTGCACAATATGTACTTCGGGTAAATGGAAAACGCATTCAATATTAAAAACATCAAAAGGCAGTAGAAGTTGGGCCAAAAGGAACAATGTTAACGTATTCACATCTACAAATGTTTTGGTAGCATAAAAATCATCTGTATTGAAGGGGACATTTCATCAGAAAATGGCATTTACCTTCAGGCAAGCAAAAATCCCTGGAATACCATAGCTACAACCAAGCTGCAACAATCACCAAGTGGAGAAATCAACTGTCAGATCATCTTGTTAATTACTTCAAATGAAAAGGAGAGTCATCATAGTAGCAAACAGAAATGAAGCCATCACAACCGAAACTTTCAGGGAAGGGGACTATCAAGGTTTCTTGTGGCAAACTTTTGTTTTAGACAATAAAATGCTAAAAGGAAGATTTCAAAGCATGAATGGTACGCAGTAAGCATTTTTGAACTTAATTACCTCAAGTACCCTCTTGCCTCTAAAGCTCAGCTGTCCATCTCGAATTTCATGCTTGAGAACATTAACAAGATCAACAGAGCTGTCCCAAGATTTCAGATACCCTGCAAAATCACATTGGTTTCTAGCTTTAAATTCAAACCAATCAATTCATGTATCTAGCGGCAGATAAATTGAACTAAGAATTTTCACTTTTCAACGCAAGCTGGAAGTGGAGGTACTAACCATCAGTTTTGGAGGATATCGTCTCAGAACCAACAAACCCAATAATATCAGCAACACTAACTCTACCCTGAAAGAGGTTGAAAAAAAATTAATCAAAGCTCGCAACTCGGACCACTAAGCAGATAACCATACATAGAAGAAGTAGGTTTTAAAACATGCAAATATAACTTCCAGAACTGACACAGAAAATCTCCTGACAATAACTAAACAAGGCAGTTTCCTTGAACAAACCAAATTCCCTTTTATTTTTTAAGACCTTAAACATAAAAGACAGCCAGTTTTTACATAACCATCAAACAAGGATTTTGATTCAGCTTATACCTTGAGCACATTAAAGCCTTGAAATTCTACATTCTCTCCACCATACTTATAAGGGTGAACCATCTACACACACAAAAAAGGGATGATTCAGTTTATAGGTCAACTTTCGCCCCCCCTCCTCCATCATCAATTTCAAAATCTCCAGTCATAAACTTCATTTTTCACCAAAGACTCAAGCCAAACATAGATGATGCATAGCAATTAAGCGACGAACAAAGCATACCTTTGAAGGGAGAATTTCCACAGCTGGTGTAGGAAGAACCGCATCTCTCTCTGCAACAGTTGACACGCCATGGCTTCCTCTATCTTGAGGTAACAAACCAGGTAAACACTGTGCAAACAAAGATGGAGTACGCATCTTTCCTGTATAATTTCCTTCAAAGAAAACAATCCTCTAAGACACAACAGAGTCTGCAAAAAGATGAAAACTGTCATTACCAACAACAAAAGACCTTAACAAAACCAGATCATAAGCATCAAGTTCACCAAAAAACAAATAAGAAACTCAAAAAACAATCAAGATTTAAAAATGATCCAGAAAAGCTAACAAAGTGAAGACAAAAACTTTACCCTGTAAGAACAAAAGGAAGTGATTTCTTGAGCTATTCTCAATGGAAAAACTTGTTTAAAAGAAACCCTTATATATATTATAAGGTGAAAGAGCTTAAAGTTCAGAAAACACTGAAATTTCAAGAAATCAAAGTCAAAAAGAGGAGGCTTGACATACCCTACCGAAACCCAATAGGGAAACACAAAGAAGCTTCTGATTCAGTAGAACTTGAACAGTTTAGTTAATTACGATAAAGTACTCGAATTTTGCCAAAGTAACAGAATTTGACACTTTTTTTAAAGGTGGTTGTTCAATTAAGTTTTAAAAATATTTTAAAAAATAATTAATTTTTTTTTATTTTTATATTATTTTCATGTATTAATATTAAGAATGATTTAAAAAAATATTATTTTGAATTATTTTTAAATAAAAAAATATTTTGTAACACTTAGTGTCAATTTTGATAAGAATTTGGTTAATACTCAATACTGTTTTTAAAGTGTTTTTGAGTTTTTTATTTTAAATTAACTTTTATGAGTTTTGATTGTGTTTGATGTAGCAATATTAAAAATATTTTTAATTGTTTTTTTGTAAAAATACTTTTTAATGTATTTCTAAATAAAAAATATTTAAAATAATAATTAATATCACATCTATTATTTTAATTTGGGTGGGGGTTATTTGGCTAACTAAACAAGGTTGTTTTTCCATGACCATTTATTATTTTGTTACTTTTTACTTATTTTAATAGGTGTAAAACATGATCCAATTTGGCAAGTCAAACTATTTGATATGTTGATACAAAACTACTATTGCAGTTGAGGTTTTTTTTATATTGTTTTTAGAAATTTATCAAATTAATTATTATTTTAATATCAGCATATCAAAACAATAAAAAAATATTATAAAAAAATTCAAAATATTTTAAAAGTATGGTTTAACCGTATAAACAAACACTATCTAAGATATGAAGGGTAATCCCACAACATTATCCAAAGTATGATCTATTAAAGAATGCATGTGTATAGATATAATAACCTCGTAATTAAGATTAATCTAAATTTAAAATAAAAATTTTGTGTGTTTTATTCATATTATAATTGTGGTGGCAATTTGATAATAGTTGAAAAGGTCGGGAGATTGATAGAATTGTGGGTTTTAGGGGAACGCATCGTGCAAATTAATTGTTTAATCATGTCATCGTGTATAACAGAGTTTACATCGACCTAGATCACACGTGCGACACATGTAGTAGTGGTGGTGGTACACTTATGGGATTAAGCATATTTTATGGTTAACATTTTAGAAATTTAAGAATAGGAGTCAAGTTTTTTCATTAGATTGTCTTTGACTTGAATAGCTAGAGATTTTTTACAGTGATATGAAAATAATTATTTATTATTATTTTAAAAGATATTAAAAAAGAAAAATATATATATATGTTAAAATTTTGGTCAAGGAAAGAGAAAACATAATCTTGACGTGAAAAGCATGATTTGAAAGTATCTTTATTATTATTATTATTATTATTAAAACTAGAATATAATTATCAAATTCAGTTTGGTTTTGAGCATCAACTCAGGTCCAGCTAACCTAACCCACGACCCGAGAGTCTTGGCCGAATTGTTTCTTCCATTCCTGCGCAGCTTTGGGAATTCATTTCTAGGAAGTTTCTCGAGGTGAGGGTCAACGTTCTTTACAAGTTATTGGAGATGGTTTCATATATATACTGTTTATGATAGTATATATATAGTCAGTTAACTATATAATTATGATTATTTCAGGCTTTTATAAGGAATACATGTTTTAATTTAAATTTGAGACCTATTGAGCAAATTACAAGCTCTTACTTGGTAACTATATATATATATATATATATATATATGAAAAACATAAATTTTCAATTTATCTAAATAGTAGAGGAAGGAAATTAAAATTATATAAAAAAAATGAGAATTATATATTATTCTTCATCAACTTCTGCTCTCCCTCCTTAAATCCCTTTCACCCTTCAAGCCAAAGCTGTTAAACCTACAACTCACCAAGTTACTTCAGTCGTCCATCATTTTCAGTGAGAAAACAGCTTCATTGAATTCTGAATCAACCCCCTCATGTCCATCGAACTCGTCGAGCCCCAATAGAATCTCAATTGGGAGTTTCTTATTCGATGCAAAATCATCAGAATCCACTTTTGGGGTAGAAACTTTTCCATCTTTCACAGATTTCTTCAGCCTTGATTGCATGGAGTTCATCTTCTTGGCACCCCGATTATCGTCCCTTCTCTGTTTCTTCTCAGGAATATCTGGTGCTGCCGAGCCTGAGCTGAAGACAAGTCTTCTCCTGCACGCCACTTTCGAGTCCACCCTGCTATCATGGAGTTTCATTTCAGCAGATTCGGAAGAGACCCTCCGAGGAGAAGTTGACAGCCTCGGCATGTCCTTACGAGGAGACATTGCAAAACATTTCCAATCTTCCCCGGAATCCCACTCCAGTTTCTTATCAGATGGCCAGAATAGAGGGCCGTCTGTGTTGGAATCTCTGAAAACTTCAGCTTCTGAAGACCTATTCTCCGGGGATAAATCACGGCGCAAATCTCCTTCCTTGAATTTCCCAGGGGTAGAAACGTTAGAACTAGATGAGAAAGCCTCAGAAAGTGGACTAGGAAAACTAGACTTTAAAATATCTGACTCCAACTCTGTATCCGGAGTCCACGTGGAATCATCACCATCAAGACTTAGAAAAGAGACAGAAAAACTCATCCTGTCCAAATCCGACACACGAGAAGAACAAGAAGGAGAATCGAAGGCAGCTGAATCGTCAAAGCCTGTTAAGTTCCCACAGCAGTGCTCAAAATTTGAGCTGGGACTCTCAGAACTACTCCCGGAGAAATATGTTTTCCTCCTGCATGGTTCCGAAACCAAACGAAGTCGTTTTTCTTCCTCCAAATCCTCCTGCAAGAACATTTCCAATTCCGGCCCAGATCTCTCCGAAGATCCATCCTCCTCGAGATTTGGTGTTCTAGATGTTGAAAAATTAGATGCATTAAGCGGAATTTCAGATCATATCTAAACATCTAATCGTAGAATCTTCAAGCATAATTGATAGATCAAAGTATTGTTCATGGAAAATACCTGTTGATGCGTGAACCGAGTCAGATATGGTGGTATCTAAAAGGATGAGAGCTCCACGTGTTGCTCCTCTATTTAGTCCACACGAGCCCGAATAGATCTCTTGCCTTCGACTGCTAGGACGAATGGACAAAAGGGAGCAATCAAAATTGCCTTGGTTAAAAAAAAAGAAAAATGGTGGTCTCTCCTTGCACAACTCACAATTTTTGAGAGCAGCCAAGAAATAAAAAGAAACCTCTCATATTCATAACTTCTTTTATTTCATTTATTAGCCTTTCCTTATACGTTATATGGAAAGATTTTTTCTCTCATAACATGATTTTCAAAAAATCATTTATTTATTCCATCTTTAATGATGGAGACGTTTTTCCTTTTATGGCACATTAATATATAGAAAGTGTCATTTCCTTTTCCAACGTATGGTTTTAAGAGCAATAAATAGAAATAAAGACTTTGTCCTTTTATCAAATAAAAGGCTGTATGAATAACTCCATAATTAATCATATCTAATATGAATAAATAATATTTATTTTATTTCAGAAATAAATAATATTATTTATTATTAATAATATCTAATATGTATTAATAATTAACCATTTTTCTTTCGTTGATCTATTCTATAATCTCTAAGTGTGTGACCTCATAGGACCCAATTATAATAGCTATAGGTTTAACCCTATTAATCGTAGTTGGCTTCTAGCAAAGCACTACGACTCCCAAAATAATCAGATTAAATTATCTCTGTTAATTGTCCTATCCAAGTTTAGTCATTGCACATTAATTTAAAGGACACAATTCCTTCAATCTCCCACTTGTCCTTAAACAAGTGTGCAATATAAGATACCTTTGTCTCTTAATGTCTTATTTGATGATATGGTGACATTCATATCTATTATCAAATATGTTTCTTGAACTCCGAGTTTGAGTCATCAATTAAACGGATGATTTCAAATAATCCATCCGAGCATGGCCATGCATTTTCAGTTCTCGCTCTTCAAATGGCCGAGACACCATTCCTGTTCAATGCATCACAGTATGCACGAAGCAGGAGGACTTCTCCAGTCTTGTATGACTATGGCTCCCACTCAACTTTTGGCAATCCCAACTACTGCCTTTATAACTCCCTTTTACGGAAAGCGTTTAACAGTGTCAAAGAGATACCAATCATTAAGTGAGACCACAACATACTCATGTATGAGGAATCTACTAATCATGGTTTAATTTAAGACTCTACAATCTCTTTTGGAGAGTCTTAAGGTGGGTCAGTCCTACATGTATCATCCATACACATATATGTAATTGACTAGACATCTCCATGTCCCTATAGCCCATGAAACCTGGTGCTATCGATTGGACTTACAATATAGTAGCTTATAAAATCATCTATGTCCATTTGATGATTTCAAACTATAGACATTTAATAATTCAAAACTTCATTTCACTTAATGGGGTTTCATTCACCAGAACACTTAAGATGATCCCATTTGTTAATAATGAATTATTTGGACATATTATTCAATATCGATCAAAACAATATACAAATAAGGATGAAATATCATATATCATAAAATCATCAAGTCAAACATAAAACTAGTGTCCAACACTCATAAAATATAATGTAATATAAAATCAACACTCAAAGCCATTCTCCAATGTGCTTAAGACCCTTAGCCCTAGTGTGACTCTCATGTTTGGGCCTAGGCATAGGTTTGGTCAATGGATCTGCAATGTTGTCATCGGTATGCACCTTACACATCCTAATGTCACCCATAGTGATGATGCGACGAATAAGGTGATACTTCCTCATAACGTGTCTGGATTTGGAGCTCGAACTCGGTTCCTTTGCCTGAGCTATGGCACCATTGTTGTCACAATAGATGTCGATAGGCACTGATATGCTAGGAACAACACCGAGTTCATCTAGGAACTTCCTTATCCAAACGGCCTCCTTTGCTGCTTCACTAGCAGCAATGTACTCAGCCTCTGTTGTAGAATCTGCTATTATATCCTGCTTGGAGCTCTTCCAGCTCACAGCTCCTCTGTTAAAGATGAAGACATAACCAGATTGAGACTCAAAGCCATCTCGATCAGTCTGAAAGCTTGCATCAGTATAGCCTTGTACGATCAATTTTTCATCTCCCCCATATACTAAGAAATCATCCTTAGTCCTTCTTAAGTACTTCAGGATATTCTTAGTTGCACTCCAGTGTGCTTCTCCAGGATTTGATTGGTATCTGCTACACATGCTCAAAGCATATGCAACATCCGGACGAGTACATACCATGGCATACATGATAGATCCTATAGCAGAAGCATATGGGACCTGTTTCATCTTCTCAAGCTCAACAGGTGTTTTAGGACACTGTTTCTTGCTGAGATATATACCATGTTGTATGGGTAAAAATCCCTTCTTGGAATCCTGCATCTTGAATCTATTAAGAATCTTATCAATATAAGTTCCTTGACTTAATCCAAGAAGCCTCTTAGATCTATCTCTATAGATCTTAATTCCAAGTATGTACTCAGCCTTTCCTAAGTCTTTCATAGAGAAACATTTCTTCAACCATTCTTTTACGGACTCTAGCATCGGAATGTCATTCCCAATAAGTAGTATGTCATCTACATACAAGACTAAGAAGGCTACCTTACTCCCACTAAACTTCTTGTAAACACAAGGATCCTCTTCACATCTAATGAAATCAAATTCTTTGATCTTTTCATCAAATCGAAAGTTCCAACTCCTGGATGCTTGCTTAAGTCCATAAATGGACTTCTTAAGCTTGCATACCTTCCCAACTTCATTTGGATCTTCAAAACCTTCAGGTTGTGTCATATACACATCCTCTTCCAAAAAACCATTTAGAAAAGCGGTTTTGACATCCATTTGCCATATTTCATAGTCATAATATGCGGCAATAGCTAGGATTATCCTAATGGATCTAATCATGACAACTGGTGAAAATGTCTCGTCATAGTCTATACCATGAATCTGTCTAAAACCTTTGGCAACTAGTCTTGCCTTGTAAACAGATATATTTCCATCCGTGTCAGTTTTGAGTTTGAAAATCCATTTGCTTCCTATGGGTTTTACTCCATTTGGCAAATCTATCAAGTCCCATACTTGATTTTCAAACATCGAATCCATTTCGGACCTCATGGCCTCAAGCCATTTTTTGGAGTCTGGACCCGTCACTGCTTGCTTATAGGTAGAAGGCTCACTAAGTTCTAGCATAAGAACATCAAGGCTTTCGTTCAAGATGAAATCATCATAACGTCTTGGTTGTACCCTTGGCCTTTCCGATCTACGAGTGGGTTCAACTTGTTCAACAACTGGATCCGAAACATGATTCATAACTGTTTGTAGATCCTCTTGTTCTGGCTCTTGGATGATCTGAGGCCCTAGGCCTTCAAAGGTAATCATCTCATCATCGACATCATCCATGTCTTCTTGTTGTTGAGTTTGTTGCTCTTCATCATCTTGAACTATTTCAAGATGAATATTTCTCCCACTTGACTTGTTGGAAAAGAACTCTCTTTCCAAAAAGACACTATCCCTTGCAACAAACACCTTTTGTTGAGTTGGATTGTAGAAGTAATATCCGAAACTTCCTTTTGGATACCCTATAAAATAACATTTATCCGATTTTGGGGCAAGCTTCTCTGTTTGTAAGCGTTTTACATAAGCTTCACATCCCCATATTTTCGAAAAGACAACTTTGGAACCTTTCCGATCCATATCTCATATGGGGTTTTGTCTACTGATTCTTGACGGAGTCCTGTTTAATGTAAGTACAGCGGTAGTGAGGGCATATCCCCAGAAGGATAACGGAAGATTGGCAAAACTCATCATTGATCGGACCATGTCTAACAGAGTTCTGTTTCTCCTTTCAGACACACCATTCAATTGTGGTGTTCCTGGGGTAGACAACTGTGTTACTATCCCACAGTTCTTCAAATGATGATCAAATTCATGGCTCAAGTATTCACCACCACGATCGGATCGAAGTGCTTTTATTTTCTTGCCACTTTGAGTCTCTACTTCATTTTGAAATTCTTTGAACTTTTCAAAAGACTCGATTTATGTGACATAAGGTAAACATACCCATATCTACTCATGTCATCGATAAATGTGATGAAGTATCTATAGCCACCTCTAGCTTCGTGCTCATTGGCCCGCATACATCGGTATGTATTACGCCCGATAGTTCGATAGCCCTTTCAAGCGTTCCTTTGAAAGGTGACCTTGTCATCTTGCCCATCAGACATGATTCACATGTATCAATGGATTCATAATCCATGTCTTTTAGAAGTCCATCTTTGTGGAGCTTCTTCATGCGATTCACACTAATGTGACCTAATCGACAATGCCATAGGTAGGCCTCACTCAAACTTTTTAACTTTTGCCTTTTGTTATTTATGTTATATAATTCTGATTTGAGATCTAATACAAAGAGTCCATTACTCACTCGAGCAGTTGCATAGAAAATATCATTCTTAAAAATAGAAATACATCCATTTTTTCTGCTAAATTCAAAATTTTCATGATCCAATACAGCATAGGAAATAAGGTTTTTAGTAATGCAAGGAACGTAATAACAATTATTCAGTTCTAATACTAAACCAGAAGGTAAAGATAAACTTAAATCTCCGACGGAGAGTGCAGCAACACTTGCTCCATTTCCAACGCACAGGTTTATCTCCCCTTTCCTTACTTGTCTCCTATTTCTTAGTCCCTGCACATATGAAGTAATGTGAGCACCACATGCAGTATCTAATACCCAAGTGGGACCATTATCTAATGTGAGAACATTGGTTGTCATAATCTCAATAACATAAATACCTGAAGTGGAACTCACAGTCCCGTTCCTCTTGTCTTCCAAGTACTTGGGATAGTTACTTTCCAGATGTCCTTTGGCTTTGCAGTAAAAACAATCATGATCGCGACCACCTTTGGCTTCTCACCATTCTTGGGTTTGGCAACTTGCTTGCTTTTCCCTTGGTAATTGCTCTTACTTTTAGCCACCCTCTTAAATCCCTTCCCATTGTTGACATTCAGAACTTCCTTCTTCTTGTCACCAATTATATTGCCCTCAGCATTTTTAAGCATGCTATGAAGCTCATTCAGATCATGCTTCAGACCATTCATATGATATTGCATTCTGAATGGTGCAAAACCATCATGCAAGGATCTAAGAACAATATCAGTGGCCAACTCTTGGTCATATGGGGTCCCCAAATTTTCCATCCTCTTGAAAAGCCCAGTTAGTTTAATCACATGAGGACTTACTGGTTTTCCCTTCACAAGATGGCTATCAAGTATAGCCTTGTGAGTCTCATATCGCTCTATCCTTGCCTGATCTTGAAACAACGTTTTTAGTTCAGTTATGATAGAATAAGCATCAGAATGCTCAAATCTCTTTTGCAAATCAGGCTCCATTGCAGCAAGCATGAGGCAAGTTACAGGTAATGCCTCAGACTTTACCCGAGTTGCTGTTGCCTTTTCCTCATCTGATGAGGTATTGGTCACAGTAGGGACAGGGGTAGCTAGGACGTCCTCACGTCCCTCGGACCTGAGAATAATTCTCAGATTCCTTTCCCAATCAAGGAAGTTCGTTCCATTAAGTTTGTTTTTCTCAACAATTGAGCGTAGAGAGAATTTCAAATTATCGTTCGACATAATCTACAAAATATAAATGACATACAAATCAGTTTATGTTTGATATTACAAATACTTATAATTTAAACAATTTAAAATAAGTAAATGCACATTTTATTCAAGTTGTTATTGTCCCTTATGAATAAAATGATTCCAAGATCCCATCATAGACAAGCCCCAACGTACTTTTGCACTGCCTTAGTTCTTGTGTATGCAAGGTAAGTAACAATTACTAATTATAACTTATTATAATTCTTGGTTGATGATCCACATCCAATGTAGGATTCATCCCATGCCTCAAGATCCAAAACTTTGCCTTTTGGTCTCTTGTTGGGTACAACCGTATCAAGATTTATGAACCCCCGTATAGATTCACCCTCACGAGCCTAAGATTGAGGTAGGACACCCTCGCTTTTGCGAAACCCATCCAACCAAAACCATAAACTTCATGGGTTATGACATGGAAAGGCATTGCCCCAATTTTCTGTAGGAACTTAAATTTTGATTATCTTTTATTTATAAGTGAAAATTGGCATAAATAAAGACAATGCAAAATAAATAAATAAAGCATAAAAAATATGCAATAAAAAATGATCCTAGTATGGCCCCCAAAAAAAAAAATTAAAGATCTAATCTTCTTTTGTCTTCATCCTTGTATCCTTCATGAATCTCCATCCTTGAACTTCATGGACTTTCTCTTCTTTGTATTACAAAATTATTTACAATAATCGAATTATTAAAATAAATTACAAAAATATAACGATACGCAGATCGTATTTCTGGGCCATACTAGTCACCTTATGCATGCAATATATCATAATATAAAACAAGCATAAAATAAATAAACAAGAAAATTCTTGATTTAAAATTAAATCCTTACATGGTATTAATCATTATTAATCATAAAATGCAATTATTAGATAAAATTGCATGAAAAATATATAAATGGGATTTCCTAACTTTTAGGAAACAATAAAATAAACCATATAATATTGACTCCCTTGGGGTTTGTCTGCACATTTTAAACTTGGAGGAAACAAAACAATTTTGCTTTCTTTTTAATTAAAATCGTAAAGGCATTTTATTATTAAGGAGAGGAGATCAAAAGCAAAAGTCACATACTATATGTTTTGTGTATCTCCCTATTATATTCATAAAATTCCATGGGCCAATCAAAATCTTCATTTTAATTTTACATTTTATCCATATAAAATTCACCACTAATTTAAATCAAGATCCGCATCAAATTAACAATTAATTCATTGATCCTATCAATTTATGCAAGATAGCTCTGATACCATTGTTGAAAAATTAGATGCATTAAGCGGAATTTCAGATCATATCTAAACATCTAATCGTAGAATCTTCAAGCATAATTGATAGATCAAAGTATTGTTCATGGAAAATACCTGTTGATGCGTGAACCGAGTCAGATATGGTGGTATCTAAAAGGATGAGAGCTCCACGTGTTGCTCCTCTATTTAGTCCACACGAGCCCGAATAGATCTCTTGCCTTCGACTGCTAGGACGAATGGACAAAAGGGAGCAATCAAAATTGCCTTGGTTAAAAAAAAAGAAAAATGGTGGTCTCTCCTTGCACAACTCACAATTTTTGAGAGCAGCCAAGAAATAAAAAGAAACCTCTCATATTCATAACTTCTTTTATTTCATTTATTAGCCTTTCCTTATACGTTATATGGAAAGATTTTTTCTCTCATAACATGATTTTCAAAAAATCATTTATTTATTCCATCTTTAATGATGGAGACGTTTTTCCTTTTATGGCACATTAATATATAGAAAGTGTCATTTCCTTTTCCAACGTATGGTTTTAAGAGCAATAAATAGAAATAAAGACTTTGTCCTTTTATCAAATAAAAGGCTGTATGAATAACTCCATAATTAATCATATCTAATATGAATAAATAATATTTATTTTATTTCAGAAATAAATAATATTATTTATTATTAATAATATCTAATATGTATTAATAATTAACCATTTTTCTTTCGTTGATCTATTCCGTAATCTCTAAGTGTGTGACCTCATAGGACCCAATTATAATAGCTATAGGTTTAACCCTATTAATCGTAGTTGGCTTCTAGCAAAGCACTACGACTCCCAAAATAATCAGATTAAATTATCTCTGTTAATTGTCCTATCCAAGTTTAGTCATTGCACATTAATTTAAAGGACACAATTCCTTC